>CAKAJI010001057.1:0-133666 GCA_916610255.1 Lasioglossum lativentre
TGTTCGGAACTTTGACCTTGAGGACATATTTCGTGGTCATTGAAATTGGTAGGAGGTAGTAGCTCTTCGCGAATAACTACCGAACTTTCGAACGGTCCAAGTTACATATTCGATAAATTCGCGTTGCTGTCCGGTTCTTGCGCGGCTCACGGTCTCGTCGCCGTTAGAACTGAATTAGTGCACAGGCACAATGCCAAATGCGTATCTAGATGTATACCTCCGGCGCGCTATCGTCTCTCGCAATTTACCGAAAACAATAAGCACGCTCGCAGCGCTCGATGATATATGTATGTACAAGCTCTCGCGAGAAATATTCTAAACTGTATACGGCTCGCCGTATTTCTCGCCGTTTCACCAGTCCGGATCTATAGGCTCCAGCAAATTACATTTAACGTCGAGAAAGAGAGAGAGAGAGAGAGATAGTTCCATGTTGCCGCGACACTCTGTTACAGTGATTCTATTGCGCTAGCTGCAGGACGTACAAGCTAATGAACTTTATTCTCGAGCTCTATCGTTATTAGTTGCTGGGGGGAGCAGCTTGTTTACGCAGGACAAGGCTCCACGTCGTTTACAGCATTCCGATAATCGATCCACAACCGCGGTTGCTTGAAGCACACTGTTCCGCCGCCTCGGGAGTACTGCGTGTCCTGAAAAGAAACATGTTGCAAGTATGCGAGAAAAATCGACACAATGAGCAAAAAAAGAAGAAATATGGATATTTACTGCTCTGTTAATGTCACCGACGCAGACCCAGTGAGTAGTCGTTTTATTGGTTACCGTAATTGCCCATTTAGAGTGGTCGCGGGTGCTCGAGAAATCGATGTTCGCCGCTTCGAATTTCAAAGATTTCACGTTGTAGACCCTGGAATGGAAAACCAAACGTGAGCGAAATGCCAGCAACCTGAGAAACATTTGATATAATCGTCTACTATCTGTAGCTCTTTCCATCCGAAACAAATTTATTTAGTTACTTCAATAGTGCGGTATCCCTACAATCTCAGAAAAATCGGTCCAATATGTTCTCTAAAATGAATTCTGAAAATTTTCATTGACACTAAACCTACCGAGCAGAAAAGGTATATATTGCTTTCTAAAAATAGCAAGATTGAATTTACTCCGATTCTGCGCAATTTATATCGAAGTACGGTAATGGCGCGATTTAAGGGGCTGTGCGTACCCAACTACCACCACCACCCTTCCCACTCACACATCCATAGATCCGCATATACGTATACGATATGCAAGGGTTTACGCCAAAAGAAACTGACGCCTTAATATTGCAATTACAAGTTCAGACCCGGTCGATTATGTTTCCTAAGAGTTCTGGCCAGGGTCGTTCAGAGCCCAAATTTCATATTTTTACGTTGTTGAAGAGTAATTTGCAATAATCGGCAGCGCTGACTTGTGACAAAAAGTATTCTGCCGATTATTGCAAATTACTCTTCAACAACGTAAAAATATGAAATTTGGGCTCTGAACGACCCTGGCCAGAACTCTTAGGAAACATAATCGACCGGGTCTGAACTTCTAATTGCAATATTGAGGCGTCAGTTTCTTTTGCCGTAAACCCTTGCATTTCGTATACGTATAGGCGGATCTATCGATGTGTGAGTGGGAAGGGTGGTGGTGGTAGTTGGGTGCGCACAGCCCCTTAAGCCTTTCCTCGGTTCTGTGCGCGCGCTTAGATCGTGCCCGGACACTATATTTTTATGATTGCGTCGATCGCGCCGAAAGTACAAAGGATGACGAACGTAGAAAAGGACAGCATGTAAACACGGACCGCGCGGCCGAAGGCGCAACAACAGAAAGCGTATCGGTGAGACACTACTAGTGCAATAATGAAACTTCTTTATTTTTTACTTATTTTTAATGAAATTTTACCAATATATTTGCGACATTTTTCTGATTAAAATGACACCAAACAAGATACAATTTCGCCCATTCGATATCCTCTTCTATGTCCTAAAGTTACTCCATACAGTCAATCAAACCACTAAATACAGTTGAAATTATATCATGTTCAGTGTCGTTATAATCAAAAAAATGCCAGAAATAAGTTGATGAAAGTCCCATAAAAAAATAATGAAAACTAAAGAAGTTTTGTAATTGGATTAGTAGTGGTTCACACTAATATACCTGACCCGGTATCGGATTACGGCGCGTGTTACACTGCTCGATGACCGAGGTAGCTCGAGCTTCTCGGCCCCTCGCGGGGTATGCCCCCCAGTGGAATGGGTAGGCGAACGCGCTTAGATCATACCCCTCCGTTGCGCTTAGATCGCGCCATTACTGTATATCCTTGGACAAAGAAAGTTCTTCGATAATTTCGTAAAATAAGAAACCAGGCATTTGACCGTGGTAGATACAGTGTTAATTCTCCAGCAGCTCGCATCAGGCTGCCCCTTGAACTTCAGGAGTTCCGGCTCAATGAGCAGACCGCTTTGATTGCGCGTGACTTTCGGAACTCGTTAAGAAGCATCGATCATTACTTTCTACGGGTGCAGGTGGAGGGCAGCTTCCCCCGGCCGTTCAGCCAGGATTGCACGTACAAATTCGTCTGCAATTGTGGCGCAACGTAGTCGGCATACAGATCTGAAAGCAGCATCGCGTAACGCAATTGTTTCGCGCAAACACATAAACGTTTTACCTCGAACCGTTGGCTGGTTACCTTTCTGCCATTTGCTGCCTTTAGCGAACGAAGTGAAGTTCACGGACCCTAGGGAGATTATGGCTTCTTTATTGTTGTACGGGGCCGTTTTCACGCGTTTCTGATTGGTCGCGTTCCTCAACACCGGGTACTGTTTGCCGAGCAAATCCGGAATGTTCTTCGAGTACACCGATATCTCGTTGTACATCAGCTGTTTACCAATGGTGTTGAATTGGTCGCTGCCGAGCGATACGCACAGAAAGCTCTGACCGTACAACGTTCCACTTTCGGGATACGCGTATCTACCCTGGATTGTTACGAGCTCTCGTTTCGAAGGTCGCTTTAACTCGCCGCCTTTCGGCACCGGAGGAAAACCAGGCACGCTGTGAATTAACCAGAAGCCCTGCTCGCTGTTAACAATCACCACACCCTTCGTGTGACCGTATTTGAAGACCGTCGGCGCGTCCGGCGGGCTGTCGTTGTACAGGGTCCACATGCTGTTGTTCTCATTTTTCTGGAAGCGTTTCAAGCCCAAATAGTTCCATTAGAAAAATTTTAGACATAGACCAAACGTTCCTGGTTGTTGCAAAAATAAGAATCATATCGATCGGGCAAGTAGTTGTCGAGATAAAAATCCATAAGTGCAACCCGTTCCCGCGAAAGTGGTAAAACTTCAAAGCCACCACCTAACTTCGAATCAGCCACAGTATGTTGGCCATTTCGCACAAAATGCTCCAATAAGAATACATATAGTATACATAGCTTATATCGTTCATTCCTTTTCATAATCGTCTACGAACAACCGGAAGTTGTTCAAGAGCATCGAGAGACGGTTTCGGCGACCCTGAAGCGGTTAAAACATTAGTACTAATTAATGGATCTTCTATTGACTTACTTGGTCGTAAAGAGGCGCTAATGTTAATCCAGGGATAGAGATGTCCGAGCCGATGGACTTTGTGGACAATCGCCAACCGGTTCCGACGGTTCGGTTCGTAACGAGCAGGTACGCGAGGCCTTCTCTGATCAAGGGATTGCTGCTTGTCGACGTTTTCGGTAGCTTGTACAGCACGTACCTGTACAAGATTAATCATCGTGAAATGATTTCTTGATAACTCTTGTCCCCGTTCGGTAGCGTTCGTTTATCGGATCTATTAACACATTACCTACCAGAATCGTATTAACAGAATTATCAATAATTCTGTCGTACCAAAAGGAAGCTTAACAATCTTCTTTTATATTATAATAACAAATGAAATTATTAAATTACGTTACTGGTGGTGACTTGTTGGTTCGCAATTGATATTGTTGTTTGCTATTGAAGGATCCATTAAAATGTCTTTAGCCCATAGGGTTTCAGGAAATATGAAATAATCGCCGGTAGATAATGTGTTAAGAAGTTTCGTAATTCTTCAAAGTGCTCGTAACGATTCAGACGCTACGCAAACAAACTGTCAAAATTCATTGATAAGACCTGTGTGATTGAGCAAGTGCGTAAACACTTACCAGTCGACCGGCGAATTATTTTCGTCCCTGCACTGTAATTGATTTCGAAGATCCCCATTTACAGCGTTACAGATAATCAGCCACGCGATCACGCGACACAGAACACGCGTTACGGTCAACTGAAATAAGAACAAAAGTATCTTAATGTGATTCATCCCCTAACCTTCGCAGTTTTCACGCAAATAGTAATGGCCAGTTAGGCGTCATTCGCAACTATTACTCATAAAGTGAAGTCACGCCGTGATTTTAAGTTCCCCGCCACGACGATCATCGCGACAATTAGAATTATACGAGCTGTTGAATTCTGAAAACCTTAATTACCATTCCCTTCAGCACAGAGATTACAGTTTCACCATTAACGTTTTATCTACCGGAAACCTATTAATAAGCTTTCCGGAGTTGCCGTGCTGCGTTAGGAAAGAGCTTCATAGCTTTCTGTTAAATAATAATCCCAAAAGAAACGGTTAATGCCTCGCAATTTCAGTTACCATAATCGGAGAATAATTGCTTAGGTGATGCTTAAACGCTCTCACGAGGCCATTAATTCTCTATCGATAGGTAAACAGGTAGTTTGACAGTGTAGCGAATGTTTGTCTCTATTACATAGGGAATCAACCGTGTTAATTTTTGATAAATTGGAAATTGGAAATGAAACAATAGCTCGTTTATTTGAACAGAACGGGTCAAATCGAAGTTCCCCACTTCATTGAAAGAACTACGATAAAGACAACTAGACGTAAAGGTAAAAAATCGGTAATAACCAATTTCATTAAAAAAATTTAAGCTTGTGCACTTACAGACATTTTTCACAAACGTAACAGGACACTGTTCATCACTATCTGTTCACCGCGCGGTGACAGGACTAGGACTGACTGTTCGCAATGTGCAAGATCCGTAAACGTAGCATCGTTACTACGTCACTCAACTTAATTTAATCATCCGATTCGCTGACCGCTTTGTATGTGCGTATCTTAACATATCATGAAGATAATTGAAAATTATCAAATTTAAAACCTACTTGATTTTGACCTTCCCTAAAAATATATTTCTTTGCTTATTCTCGCTAGTTTCAAAGAAAAGAATCATAGGACTCAATCAATTCTCATTAGAATTGGTAACATCGAAATGTAATTTTAATTCGTATCACGTAAAAATATAAATAATAATAATCCAATATGCTAAAAAATTACGAATATGTTTTCTGTTTCACCTGAATTTTAGTTTGAATAGTAAAAGCGATTATCTTTTCTCTACGAGCTAAATGAACAATGCATTTATTCTCTGAAATAGAATAATAGAAACGCTAGCAAATAGCAAAATATCTTGATTTTAATCTACTTTTTCAATTTTGAATGCAATTGAGAGACACACAGCACCATCTGTGGTTGAACGCTCGAAGCGAATGGTGGCAACGAAATTTATGATATGATCGACTGCATTGGAGCAGCAATATGGCGGTCGCAAGCCACAGTGGGCCGAACGTCATAATATTACAATGAGAAAACAAGACATATCGTGTGATGGAGTATTAACGTATTAACAACCGTAGCTGAACGAGATGCTTTCTTAGCGATGAAACTGCCTACGGAGCATTTGCAGCGGCACGACGGTTTCCGTTGAGACACCTCTAGGAACCGCCAGGGAACACAATAATGAGTCCTTCTATTGCAGTACTTGTTACGGAATATTCGTAACGCGCTGACAGAAGAACGAAGAAGCGACTCGCTGATCCTCCGGCGAATGGAGGTACGAGTCCAATTATATTATTTACCTTAATCGTAAAGAAACAATAATATATCTTATCATAATAGCTTTTTAATAGTGCTATCAACTAAAGTATTCTATAGATAGTCTTCTCATTTCCTTTCATTTACCAACGTATCTACTAATATGTTTAGATAAATCTGATAGAAAGTGGTTTTATGTTTCTGTAGTTTTTCAGTGCATCCAGAAGCGCATCTAGAAAACCTCTACGGCCTAATGCACAATTGCAAATCGAAGAAACTTATAACGTGAACTTTTAATATTCCAAGAGTTCTAAGCAAGCAACAATGAATCGAATAGACGGCGGTTCGGACAACGGCTGGCACGAGTGTGCGAAATGGTTGACCCGATGCGGAGCTCTAAGAGCGGATCACAAAGCAAACTGGCCGACAGCAACCGCGATCGATTTAGCTTACACGTTGAGGGACGGAGTACTGCTATGCAATCTGTTAAATATGGTGGATCCTGGTTGCATAGACATGAAGGATGTCAATCAGAAACCACAAATGTCCCAATTCTTATGTTTAAGGAATATCAAAGTGTTTCTGTCCGCATGCTTAACGATTTTTGGCCTGTCCGAATCCGACCTTTTCGAAGCTTCCATGTTGTTTGAGCTGACAAACTTTCATCGTGTACTATGTACATTATCTGCTTTATCCAATTGTCCGCGTCTCAGACGCAAAGACATTCCGTGAGTTAATTATAATCTACAATTCCTCAGGTGCAAGTTATATTATTTTAATGTATAATATATTTTCGTTACAGTGGATTCTCCGTAGGACATGGTAGATCACAAGAAGACATATACAAAGATTTGCAAAGCGCCGGTGCCGGGTAAGCATCTCTGTTGTCTATCCATAAAATACTGTACAGTTTACAAACGCTATCGATTATAGCGAATTATTCTAAAGATATAAGACCTTAATGTATCCAATGTAATATACAACAGCACATGTATATATGTGTTGCACATTGTAACTCGTCAATAACTTCTGTTAATGGGTTTAGCCCCACAACAGGAATGGTAGCATTTACCATAAAGCCTAAGGCTATGGATGTAGATGAATCCCAAGTATATCAAGAATTACTTTGCTTCTCGAGTAATTCTCAGCACGACTGGCCTTCCGAGAAGAAGGTATCTGTCGTTTGTAATTTGAAAGATTAACGTGTTTCACATCCAAAGTACCAAACATCACTGTATTCCACTATCGAAACTTTATGATCATTCTGTGATTTAGTACAGTGATACTGGCACCACTGTTTTCAAGCAATAGAGGATGATTCGCGTGAAAGAACACACTTAAATATTTTTGATAGTATCGAAGATAAAAGAAAAATTATACTAATATCTACTAATGTTTACGCTGATAGAGATTATTGTCAAGGTCTTCTGAAGGTCATTGAAGATAGTGTAGTAGAATACGAGCAATGACCTTCAAAATACTTTAACAGTGGTCCCAGTCAGGAGATCTTTTAATGTCGTCGTGTTTGCCCCCATTGAACAGTATAATTTCCACGTTCTCATTTTCTTCTATCCTTGATACTAACAAATACATTTAGGTGTTCTGTTTCGCGTGACTCGACCTGTATAGCATCCGCTGCAACGAGATGTATCATTGCTAGAATTAGTTTTAAGTTTGCCAGAAATTTTACTTTTGTTTCGTGCATGAATAGTGCATGGCTGTTCGTTCATGTTTTTATGCTAAAGCCGTGAGGACGAAGGTCGCCGCAGAAGGTTTAGAAGGCGAGAAGGTGATGAAGCAGGTGGAGGAGGGGACAATGGAGATCCAGTCGGTGAGGAAGACGGATACGGAGCATTTTGCAGCCATGCTCAAAGTGAGGAGATCTACAAGGACCTTTGTAGTCTGCACTTGCCACCTCCTCCATCTGTTGTACAGGTCGTTAATGTTTTTTTCATTTTATTTATTTGCTATTTCCATATACATAGAATATTGGTAAATATGACGTTTAGGGGACTCTGTATGCATGGGCGAATTGCAATGTAGTAGCATTGATATATTTTTGTTGATAACTTTTTAATAAAAAACGAGCAACGGCTAAAACCTTTTGAAGGTCACTCAGAAGGGTGCCCTTGATAACATATATTCATCAAGGTCATTGGAGGTGGATCCCTTAAATCAGTGATGGGCACGGTAGGGGCCCCTGAGTTGCCTGCTTCTCCCACCAACCTCGAAGGTGCGCACTGCATGAAACAGAGGTTGGTTGGGAAAGCTCCGCGGATCCTTCTTGCCTGCGGCGGACAAATTCCCATCAATGCCCTAAACTCTAAACGTCATATTTACTAGAATCATCTAGAGTATTTGTCTCAATGACATCATAAAATTGTGTGAGTCATTCAATGTCGATCCATTGGTCTTGTTACGCTTCATAGTACACTGCGTATCTTTGATTGATTTCTATTATCGTATGTATAGAATACCTCGAAAAATGATGATTACTAATAAAACCATTCATATATAGCACTGCAGAAAAGAATTTTTAAGGAAAAGTAAAAGGGAAATAACCACGACCTTACACGATCGGATCACATTATTCAAAATTTTCTGGCGAATCCAGAAACGTATGGCAAGACAAAGGTGTCAGGACGACCACCTAAACTGTCTTCACGCCAAAAGCAATAGATTATTAAAGAGGCTTCAAACTCTACAATAAGAAGTAATAACTCTTCCCTGCAATGCCATAGGTATATGAATGGTTTTAGTAGAAATCAATCAAAGATTCATCAGAAGTTATGATTTTGTTAAAAAGATAGGGTGCGTCTAAAGTCTAAACTTTTGATACGCAGTGTTTGTACTCCGCAGACTCCTCATTCTATTTCTATTACGAACGAATCCTATTTTTTATGCATTTTCCTTAAAAATAGGACGGTATAATCTCCGGAGGCGGGAAAAGCGATTATGTGATCCAGGAGCTCGTTGAAACCGAGCGAAATTACTCGGACGTCCTCAATAGTTTGCTCAAGCATTTTGCTAGACCGCTCTCGTCCTTGCTGCGGGCCGAGGATTCGGCGCGAATATTTTTCGGCATTAAAGAACTCGCAGAAATTCACGCCGGTTTTCACAGTCAGCTCCGTAAAGCTCGAGGCGGCATTGCTTTGGCACAGGTCTTCCTCGATTGGCGAGAAAAGTTCCTCATATATGGTGATTACTGCGCAAACCTTACTCTCGCACAAAACACATTGCAAGAAGCTTGCACGCGAAACGAGTTAATTAATCAAGAAGTTATCGTAAGTTTCCCAACACAATTGTCTGGCACATTACGCGTGTTCTACTCTATCTATTAACTAACATTTATTAATGTTATACCAATTACAGAGATGCCAACAAGAAGCTAATAACGGTAAATTCAAGTTGAGGGATATACTCTCTGTTCCTATGCAAAGAGTGTTGAAGTATCACTTACTGTTGGATAAACTAGTGGAAGAGACTCCTTGTGATTGGTCGGACGACAGACGTTATCTTGGAAGAGCCAGAGAAGTTATGGTCGATATAGCCCAATACATTAACGAAGTGAAACGTGACTCTGACACATTGGACATTATAAAGGACATACAGGCATCGATAATTGATTGGGACGTTCCGGAGGATGCGCAATTAAAAGACTTTGGACGGCTGCTTAAAGATGGAGAACTTAAGGTACTAATCCGACAAGCATATTTGACAATACGAATGTTAACGCAAGCAACGTGTATTGGTTACCTTACAGGTAAAAGCTCATGGCGACCAACGAGTGAAAGCTCGTTACGCATTTGTCTTTGAGCAAGTAGTATTAATTTGTAAAGCGGGCAGAGGAGAGCAATACTGTTACCGTGAGACTTTACGGTTGGACGACTATAGATTGGAAGATCACACAGGAAGACGAACAATGGGCCGAGATGTACGATGGACTTATCAGTGGTTGCTTGTTCACAAACAAGAATACACAGCTTATACCTTGTTCGCCAGAACGGAAGATCAGAAGCAGATGTGGATCAAAGCGTTTCAAGACGCGATGGATAATGTTAATCCCTCTGCTTGTCGCAACACTAACCACAAGTTTAAACTGACCACTTTTGACCGACCCCTCAGCTGTCAGCGGTGCAGCAAGTTCCTGAAAGGTCGCATATTTCAGGTAAAAGAAACGACTGTAAAGCAATTTATGTCCACACTGAAGCAACATCGAGCAACTTTTTCTCGCCTTTTGTTGTTTTCTTCTTCTTCTTGTATTCGGTAAAAGCAGAAGAAGGTAACAAGAGGCTAGAAAAAGCTGCTCGATGTTGCTTCAGTGTGGACATAGGTTAAGTATCAGCGCAAATATTAATTATTATGTCTGGATAAATAATTCTGTTATCCACATGCGGACACGGTAACGAATGTGTTAATCGGATAAAATCAATGGAAAAAGGTGTATTACAGTGTGTCTTTTATTGGTTCAGGGATATCGGTGTGAAGTGTGTCGTTATGCTGTGCACAAACAATGCATTGCACAATCGGGCCGATGCACGCCAGTGCCGTTGCCACCTCCACCCCCGCCGCCTCTACCATGCGAACGTGCTCTGTCAATGAAATTATGGTTTGTGGGTGAAATGGGCCGGGATACAGCTTCCAATAAATTAGAACCCCGTGAAGATGGTACATACATGCTGCGAATGCGGCCTGCAGGACAATCACGTTTAACACATGAAACGAATTACGCTCTTAGTATCAAGTAAGATTCTCCTACGAAAAGTGATGAGAAATTTTCTAAATGTTAATCGACGAAAAACTTTATTAATGTGTATTTGTATATTATAGGGCAAATGGAGCGGTGAAACACATAAGGGTGTTTAAACGTGACGTCGATGGAGCCGATTTATATTATCTCAGCGAATCTCGTTTCTTTAAGAGTGTAGTCGAACTTGTTGAATATTACGAACGGGTATCATTGTCGGAGAATTTTGAGAAATTAGATCAACGCTTATTGTGGCCGTACAGGCGTGTACTGGCCAAGGCACTATTCGATTTCCGTGGAGGGGAACGTAATCAACTGAGTTTACGACGTGGCTGTAGGGTTGTTGTATTGAGTAAAGAAGGCGATGCCAAAGGATGGTGGAAAGGAAAGATAGGAGATCAAATAGGATTTTTTCCAAAGGAATACGTCGAAGAGGAATAATGACAAATTCGATTACTTAGGTATATTTTCGATATGATGGCACAGACGATTCTCAAATATTTTTTCATATTAATCGCGTCATCGTGCAATTATAACACTTTATTAAAACGCCCCTCAGTAGAGAACTAAAGAAAAGAGATAAACTATACATATATAATATAATACATTTTTACATTGTATAAAATAGGGATAAATTCATTCGTGCATCAATATCATTATAAAAAATACAGTTTATTTTATTGTTCTCTTAACTCGAGGTTGTGCCGTATCACAATTCTATATATATAAATAGAAAGTACATTTGCGAGTATGAGAATCAAGCACATAAAAGCAACTATATCTAGTGACTTGTATAAATGGAAAGAATTAATTATTTTTCGGTACGATATGGCGATACCATGGAATTTTAGAAAAAAGTAATTCATAAAGATCAAAGTTGTCTATCTTTGTATATTAGAATCACATGGAAATATATTATATTGCCAAATGTTCATAATTGTAGACAACTTTTTTTCTTTATGATTATATTTTAACGTCAATTGTCGAGTTTCAATTGTATATACTGTAATTCTGTATTGTTAACAATGCAAATTTTAACTATTTCTTAGATAAATATATATATACAAATTCATACATAAGTATCGCTACACGCATTATAGTAGCAAATTAATTGTACTATTTTTTTAACTGTTACACATATTTTCTGATTGTGCCAATGAGAATAATCAATAAAATTTAGTTCTTATTCAAACGTTAACATAAGAAAAAAATACTGACTCGTGATCCTACAATTCACTATTATCTTTACTTTTCCTATGACTGTATATAATAGAAACTACCTTTTGTTCTAATCTTTTACAACCGGATATTGCATAAAGATTATGAGGAGAAGGTCCAAAAACAACGTAAGACATTCCAAACTTTACATGATCTTCAGTAGGATGAACGTCTCTACTTTTGAAAGCTTTGACTAAACATTTTTTTATATGCATTTCTTCGAGTGGTAAAAAAGGCACATAATGATCTATGAGATTTGTGTCGATTGTATCGCTATGATGAAAACCACCTTTCTCATTGAACGCTCCAATGCTTATCAAATTCTCAAAATCTTGAAGTGTAGTCTGGCTTCTGTGTCTACCTTCGCCCCAGAGAGTTAATAAGTGTTGTATGATTCGTGAACTGCCGGTATTCGATAAAAATATGTATATTGCTCTTGTGGTGTTCAACAAAGTTCCAGAGAATCTCCACGATTTCATTTGCGTATTATAATCCAGAAATGGTACAAGAACATTTAACAAGCCTTCTGGCATCTTATCTACTTCATCGAATACAAATAACGACCACTCGCATTTTTTTAAACTGTCGATAATAGTTTTACGCAATTCTTCCTGTATTGGGCCAAATAACACAATATAAAAATTAATTTGTTTGTAGAATTAAAAATAACATACAACAGTATGTATACATTACAGCTTTTATTACAGAGCAATAGTAAGAACCCAATTATACATTTTTTTGTGCTTTAAACCCTACCCTGTAATAAAGCACCAAATGTTTACCTTATAGTGTTCCAAGTCTCGTTCCAAAGGAAAATCATTGCGCCCATTGAAAAAATGATAAAACTGACTTTGTTCGCCTTTCTTGTAAAATGATTTAGCTATCATTTGAGCTACAAATGTTTTACCAGTTCCTGGGGGGCCATGGAAGCTCATAGCCAGAGCTTTCGGAGGACTTGATCGACTTAAATGTCCATGTAGAGCACTTACTATTACACGTTGTGCAATATCCTGCCCATAAAGCTCATTACTAAGAAGATTATCTAATTCTATGAATAAGTACATAAATACCATAAACTTAGTTTCAATACGAAAGTACGCTGATAATTTTCTAGTTTGATATACTCACTGTTGATGTCAGGCAAAATGTATTCGTCATTACAACATTCCACAAACTTACATGGTATGTAATCTACTGTAGCATCAAAAACACTGGATATAGACGATAGGCTTTTTCTCCAAAAAGAATCACATTTCACAGAAATTGTTGCGAGACTGGCAACGATACATATAGACAACAAACCGGCGAAATTCATTCTCTGCTTTTATTTGAATGTTCGTAGAAAGACCTGGACTCGATGGAACTTTAAAATATCTTGTAATTGTGTGACATAAGTGGTTAACGATTAGTCAATTCAACGCAAATTAATGAGCAAGAAAACATTCAGTCGTTTCACAAAGAAATGTATTCAATTTTCACACTTAAACTAAACTGTTACAGAATTCAGATATTTGCACATAAATCGAGGCTTCTGATTGGTCTAACTTCTAGTCAGAACTTCTCGCTACAGATTCGAAAACCTAAAGTGTAAAAATATCATAATTTTATGTTTTTCATTAAAAAAAAAACTATGGTTTATGGTTTTTGTTGGTTTTTGTAAGCAATTTGCTGGTAAATTGGCAGCAGCATTGAGGAAAAGCTGTTACGCCATCTACCGAAGGTTTTGGTTATTGGGGCCTCAATTGCAGGTTATGTTTTTGGTAGCAAATTACCAGAACAGCCGCTAGATAGCATACCAGATTTTGGTCAATGTCTGCTGCAAATCTGTCCGATTCTGCTAGCAGGTTTTACTGTTTTTCTGGCATTATAGGCTTGGCTATTTGAGTAAGAACTGGATTCATACGTGTACCGATTTTTCATTAATCGAACATAATTTTCTTCTTCGATGCGAACTTGTTGCGTCTTGTTATTAAACCAATACGGTGACTATACCATATCGATGTTATCGCGATAGCGAAAGTAAAAATTTTCAACTACATACTGATTACTGCTCTATTAGCAGAGAGGAAAATTTCCTCTCTGCTATTAGAACCTGGCATAAGATTCGCATCTAACTGAATCGCTAAATTCAGACTGTGGTGGCGGCTAACCGATAAGCAGTCGAAACTCTGTGCGTCCGATTTGTATTTTCTAACGAGTGTTAGAATTATTCCAAACGAAACATAGTTGTTAATATTTAACTCACATTCTATTCATTCTGCACAGCGGTATTTTATATAATACTCGACAACCTTCGGAACCGTATTCTTTCCTGATAGAAGAAAAAATATGGCGACAGAAAATACTACGTCCGATGCCGCTCTTCCTCAAATATACACTCGAGCAGAAGTAGCTAAACACGCCGATGCCAGTGATCTGTGGGTTATCATTCATCGTAAAGTGTACAATTTGTCTGCGTTTCTGAATAAGGTTGATATAATTATAATCTCTTAATTTCAATGTTTCCACGTACAATGTATTTTCCGCGAAAACACGTGTTTAAGCTCTTACATTGTTTGCTTGAAATTTAAGCATCCAGGAGGAGGAGAAATTCTTGAGGAAGTGGCTGGCGAAGATGTGACAGAGCCTTTTGAGGATATTGGTCACTCCAGCTATGCCAGAAAGATGATGGTAGAGTATGAAATTGGAGAAGTCGAAGATGACCCTATTGTAGTGATTGACAAGTCCAGGTAGGTAATTATTGTATTTAAGTTACTCTATATCGGATAGCACAATTCATGTTCTAATAGTTGTGGTAGCGTGCTTACTACATCCATAACAATCTGGTTGTGGGCTCTCTTTCCTATGTGGCTACAGAATGCGTGTTGTATCTTTGTGAATTGTGCTTGTGCTATTCGAACCTGTAACATTATTGAAAATTTAAGACTTGCAATGTGTAAATAGTCGATGCTGCAACGTGTTGTGATGATTGGCAATTGCAGTGGTTTTTGGAGGCCATGGCTGATACCTATTGCACTTGGAGTACTGGCGACTCTTGTCTACCGTTACTTTATCAAAGCACACTGAATCATTCCTGAGATTTATTTTTTGTAATTTGTATTATACATAAACGATTGTTAAAAACCAGAGGATATGTATATTGCACATTATCACGATTTTTTTATATCATGGAAATGCACATACGAGCAGGCCTAGCGCAACAAAATATACAAGACAGGAGAATTTATTTGTTCGAGTGAAATCAAGAGGTTCATGCATATACAGTACGATCGAGGGGGCATGATGAGATGCTTTCAAATAATAGACAGTATTTCATACCGACAATGACCGGTAATGAATCGTGGTCAAAGTCAAAGGGGAATACATCAGGGAACAGAGGGAAAAACGGAACGTTAATGAGGGCGGGAACCCAAGACGTTAAAGAGAGAATACTGTATACAGATTTATATGTAATATAAATGTTTGTAGAATACCAGTACACTGACTACAAATAGAAGAAGAAATTACTTTACCCTACATCATCATCAGAAGTAAAAGAACGGAGATTCGTTAGAAAGAAGCGATACAAACTTGAATTGAACGAAACAGTGAATTCCAAACAACTTTTCACACATACAAGTGCTCTTATATTCAGTATAAAAACTCAAAAGAATGAAATTAGTTGAAAAGTCTCGAAGAATATGGTATTCTGGAGTTTCATAAATGAACATGCATTTACCAGAGGAGGAAGTTTTCATTTTTATAGTTTGTTGCAAACGATTATTCTAGCGGTGCATTTTAAAAATACAGCATATTACTGAATCTTCATTGTACATTTTTGAGTATTGTATAAATAAACTACTTTTTGTTACGTTTCTTAGATTTACTCTTGGATTGCATACCGCTCAATTATCAATTATAGTTAACGATTCAATATTTAATTTAATCGACGTATGGTCTTGGTAATGGACGTATGGTGATCGATGACTGATTAAATCAAACGGGATTGATCATAAGCGTCGATCGATCAACTCTTGAGTAGGCAACCAGTTAGACAGATTACTATATTTCTTTTAACAATTTCTTATGTCCAAATAAATGTCACAAAACTGCCGTGAGCGGTCATTCTATGTACATTACCACATCAATTTATATTTCTAAAATAAAGATTTATGCAAATAATCTTAATTTTTTTAATGGATTTTGGTTGCCTGCACAAGGGGTCTTGCGCTGTTTCTTTATCGACTGGTACCGATACCGGCCGCATCACAACAAAAATAAGTGTAACGAGTAGATGAGAAAGAGAATGTATATTTATCGCATTGTTTATTAATATTGCAAACCTCTTTTTCGAAGCAAAAGAAATAAATCACATTCATGGTTGATAGTAGAAATGAACCGTACAAAATACTCGATTGCCCCTAACAAGTATAAAATCCTGAGTAAGCCGGTAACGTTGAGCGCGACACGAAAATGGTAACGGGCTGTGGTATTTAGAGCCCTACGAGGGTGCGATAGAAAAATACATTCGGTGATTCCTCTACTCGTATAATCTCCGTCCATGTTCGAAGGCAGAGGGAACGATATCGAGCGAGTTGTGGCGCCGACGCTGGGCGTCCGCTTGTCCATCCTGCTGTCCCTGTTGGTCTCTTCGCAGCTTCCCCTACCCGGCCTCGTTCCTGGTCGGTTCGGTGTCGGTGTTCGACGGCTGCGTCTCCTTCCGTTGAAAGCCCAGTTCATCGTCGGAGCTGGATCGGTGCATATCGTCTCTGAATACACCGAGTTAAACAAACCATTCATCGGAGCCCGTGGACAAGTGGGAAACTCGCGCTAGAACCGCCAGGCGACAACGAGCAGGGGACGCGTCGGAATCGGCAGACAGGAGGAGCAGGAACCTTTGGTTGGTGGTATCCGAAGGAGAGAGCCGACAATAACCAGACTAAGGAATAAAGGGGCGAACGGAACGGTCGCCCGTTGAACCTCGAACAAGAGAATCGTGAGGGAACGTTTTCGCGAGAAAGGTGTCAGACGGCGTGCAGAAGACAGCTATAGTCTGACAAAGACGTTGCTTGCATTGAACAGTCGGCGTAGTGTCATGAGAGGCGGTCTCACAGTCCGCCCTTCTTATCGGTCCCTCTTAGAGTCATGCATGTCGCGCCCTTCAAACGAGGTAAGCGATACGTATACCCCCCCCCCCCCCCCCAACCATATTCAGACAACCGAGATTTCCTTGATCCTTTCAACCGCGTCCGATTGTTCGTTGACTCGGCGCGATACACCACACGACGCGACGCGACGCAACACAACAAAAACGTCGAGAGACAACCTGTGTTCTCACGATTGAAAAGATTCGCGCGCTTTCTCAACCCTCGCCGGGTCACTTCATTCATAAAAACCGCTTCCATTCTTGGGAACAAACCTCTCCTCGATACACCGACCAGCCTATACAAACGGTTACGAGCATTACGGAGCTGTCTCTCTGTGTCGTAACGCGCCGCGCCGCTCCGCTTTTACGCTTCGCGCGGTCTCGAGACTTCAAAACGTGCGTCCAGCATGTTTTGTTTAATTCAGAAACAGGCGTCCACTCGATAGATTCGTTAACGCGCGAATTGACCGTTGGCTGGCGGTGCCCGGCTCCGTTTCGACCCGGTAATCCGATATATTTAAAGTTTCGTTGAAATTGAAGCTGCTTAACTACATAAATTAGGAACTTCGAGAACGACAAAATTAACGAATACCGTATACCGACATAAATAAACGGTACGTTTTCCGAGAGCTAAACAATTTATTTCGACCGAAGCCTATTTGTTGGCAGTTAGAACGCAATGCCAAGCTTTCGAAGACTGTTGTTGTTGGTTAATTATATGTACTCACAATGTGCGCTTGTTATTATCGTCGGCGCGATAGTAAACTCACGGAAATACAGTCGAGACGCTCGCGTTCGGTATACAAGGTAATCAAATATATCTACTTAATGGTCAGAACGCGCGGGACAAAACCGCACGTTAACGGGCTCGTCCGTGTACATCGTGTCGTATGCACGTGCACGGCCGCGTCTCGACTTGGCAATTGCAGTTGTTTACGGTCGCGCGCAATTGGCGCGAGTACGACTCTGTATATGTATATTTACCTATACTGCATATAGGCGTCTAGTTCGGTTAGTACCGAGACCGAATTCGTGGCCGAGCTGGGTAGGAAGCGTTCATTCAGGGGCGCGAATGGTCTGGTTATGCAACGCGGGAGCCAGCGCGAACGCCGAAATTCACGAGACGTTGCGTCATACTGCGAAACCGGACCACTGGAGTTCACAGAGTGCACGGAGTCCGAGAATAAACCCGCGTTTTCTATTTAAGCGATCCCGTACGCCGTGTGGGACACCACTGACACGAGATGTATCCAAAAATCTAGAATCACGATACAAATTGGCAAGGAGCCGCTTTTAACGGGCAGAAATGCGCTTCGGTTGAATGCGTCGTTTAACAGATGGCAACGCTCTGACGGTTCATTTAAACCGTTTATCATATTCCAACCCCTTTTGCTATGATCCTCTTTGCATCTACAATGATTAGAAGAAAGTTGATACCGTTTGTAGTTCTATATGTTCATTGATGGCTAAATATCGATAACGGTACAATAGACTTGATATTGTAGCGATAAAATATATTCTGTAAACTGAACAGTATGTATAATTTGTAAATTTGTAAGCGGAATGGAAATTCCAAAGAAAAATTGATATGCGTTTGTCAAATCGGTAGGTATCAACGTTAAATAAATGAAGGATTAATCATCAGGGGCCGACTAACTGGATGACCGGATCAAAATGGAGCCAGGTACCCATATCAAGGGCCAATTCGCGCGTTATCATATTTAACGAGTAGATCCTCGCTCTTAAATTAGAAGAAACGGGTTTCGGCGCGTGTCGGGAACGCGTTCATCGATCTTTCATCGACGCGCTGCCATTCCTCGCGCTCGCTGTATAAGCAAACGGAGTCGGGTGTCTAAGTCCAACGCGAAATCAAACAGGCAAGCAGATTTTCCGACGTATCAGCAAACTGCGACCGCTAACAAGATGTTTCGAGAGAACGATTAAAATCTCCTCGAAGAACCACGTACGGCTTGAAGCCTGCATTATTAGAAGGCTGGGCGTAAGATTCCTATGAATTTATTATCAAAAGACCAATTTTAATGAGAAAATTAGCGAGCTAAGGAAAGAAGGAAGTTTTCAGCTTGGTTCTAATTGTTATATTTAGACAGCGGATCTTTATGCAAAGTAGAAATCTATTTTCTTTCTTAATATGTTTCATAGGAGGTTGAAAATAAATATAACAGTATATTGAAATTCTTTTAATGTTTTTGCTATTTTAAATTGCACCTACTCATTTTTCTCATAAAAATGCATAAAATCCGCTGTGTAGTTAGATTGCTGCCTAGGGAATATACAACTACGTCGAAAGCCAGCTGTCTGATCGAGAGGGTGCATTCTTCCGATTCCGCTGATGTTTGAAATTTCATTTGCTCATTGTTCTGAACTGCATGAAAGCAGTCCGCTCGCGATCGTAAGTTCGACGTGGCGCCGATCGAAACGCTCTTTCCCATGAGCGCCGAGTTCGCGTGCCTATTTTGAACGTTTCACAATGAATATGTGCCGTATGATGTGGCCGCAAATAGACGAGCGAGTTCAGAACGTAGCACTTCGACGAAGAGAGTCCGGCGACGAATAGCGACGCACCAGTGCAGCGACGCGACGGCGGGCTCGGTTAAGCCAATTATATTTATGCGTGTCTCCCGAGTTACACTTTTCAATGGTGTTTCGATGCCACTCGCCGCCAGGCCGAATTGCGTTTTAATAAACGCTGTTCTCGCGACTCGTTCGGAATCCTGCTCGATTACATAGTCGTTCGTCACGGACGCGATCTTTTATTTATTCTCTCTGCTAAAAGATGGCTCGGTCGAGAGTCATAAGACAATAGAAAATACAACGATCGATAGGATGCAACGAGAAGCATTGGACAATGCCGCATAGCTATAAATCGACAGCTTTACACAGGTAATTCGACCTGTAGGTGCCGCGTGGCAAGGAAATTGAATGCTGTTCAATTGTATTTGCGTATCGGCGTGGCAGCGCGCTCGCAGAGATCGCACTTTTCGACCGTGCATTAAAATGCGAGCGTGTTTGCTCGGCCATCGATTTGGAGGGTTTTAAAAGTTTCATTCTGGCTCGGTGTACCCGGCTGAATACATATTATATGTATGCATCCTCGACGACAAAGGAACCATAGAAATTCAGCTGTTGCCTCTCCGTGTTCGCTCCGGCACGAGACTCGGTCAAACAAATTTAAGCTTCCAAGCACAATTTAATACTCTTTTCTCAAGCAAGTTGACCTTCATCTTGAATCGGTCGAGACCGCGCGCGCGCGCGTGCGAAGATCGGTTTCTTTCACAGGAACGATAAATTAAACCCAATTGGATCATTACGCTGCCTCGTCGTAAATGGACATTCACACGATTCAAAACAGTCTCGCGTCTTCAATAATTTAATGAGAATCCGATGATAAGCTCAGGATAATACTCGAACGCGATTATGTACCTATATTGGTTAACCAAGAATATCGGTGGCGTTTTAATCAACAGAGGTAAATGATCAGGCAAAGTGACTTGAACGTTTCCAAACAATAATTTTAACTTTGCATTCCATTTAAAATAAAAGTACCTTTATTTCCGGTATCGGAAACGTGGATCGTAAATGGTGCAATTTCGTAGATGATTGTCATATTAAATAAAATTAATGGTCGTTAAGCTTGTTTTTAATTGATACGGTTCACGAGCGAACGGTTTAATGACAACGTATCTAGAAGCGCGGCGAATTTATTCCTTCTTGGAAAATCATAAAAAATAAATCTTTCCGTCGCTCCGAACAATGAAGCCATCGTTCATAACTGCACTCCGGTGGATTCCGCGAACGTCCATACTTGAATATCGAGTTACCGCTTTGTGGAATTTTGCAATATAATTCGTTGCGTTAATCATCGGCCGATAGCGAGCGCAGCCGGTGGCAACCACCTTCTGCGTGTTCGGCGACGTCTTTGTTAGTTGAATCGTTTAAAAACCATTAAACTCGGCTTCCCCTTACGCCCTAGCAATTAGATTGCTCGACGATGGAGCGAAATATCGGCCGCGATTGCCTTTAAACGAGACCGAATTACGTTCCTCGAGTTTCCGACACGCTCGACACTGTCGATGTAAAAACAGCCGGTCGTCCGTCATCGCGATACTGTTCCGTTCACGTGCAAGTCTTACCACTTATATTTTAAGCGGAATTTTATTAGGAATACATGCATTCGTCGCGTGTCCGTTTTACGTGAAATCTTTTCAAAGCTCGACTCTTCCTCATCCAAATGCACCTTGAACTTGTCAATTTGTTTAAGAGCTTCTTTCCGCGCGAAAAAACATTTCCTTTAGCGAAAACCGCTCAAAGATGGTTATCTCGTTCCAAGAACAACCATATTAACTCACGGCTCGATCGTTTTTGGCAGTCACCGCTGTACCACCTCCTCGATTAAGTTCAAAGGGACGGACGTGTTGAAAGCGTTTGATTTCGACACTGCTTTCAGCTTAATCTGGCTCGAAGCTAAAAGGAAATTCAGAACTAAAACATACATTCTGCGCTTGGAAACGCGAAAGTTTGCGTATCTAATAAAATTAAGCTAAAACCGTAAGCGACGGGAGTTGCGCGTCAACCGAACTGGAGTCACCGAGGGCAGTTCGAAAAATCGTTCACCCTCCGTTTATGTAAATGTCACGGTGCGGTCGAAGATGCGCGAATCGGGAAAATCGATAGTTCTTTGTCGAAAGGTCACCTTGAAAGGAATACCACGCCTCACATGGTACGGGGTCGCATAATTCGTTCGCAGAATGCAACAAGTTCAACATTGCCCGCCGAACGTATTCATACATATACGCCAATCGCGACGTTTTGTTTACTGAAATTTTTCTACAAAGATTTATTGACTCCGGTCGTAAAGGCTTATCGGCTATCGATGTCGCTGGCCGATAGTATTGATTTTCAGCGTGACAAACTCGCGCGGTCCGATAAAATTCAACGGCCGACCCGAGACCAATTACGCCCGGCGATTAATAAGTAGCGCGTCGAATTTGTTTCAATTTAGCCGCGGGCGCGCGGACGGACGTGCGACGTAGAAAAAAGAAAGAAAGAAAAGCAAGCGTGTAAACGAGGAACGCAATTATCGCGAGTACAGGCGCGCGAGCGTGCGGGTCCAACCAATATCGCCGGACGGGACACGTAAAGAAGCAATAAACGATCCCGGTCACGAGAAATCTGTTGGCAGCCGGCCACGCGAACTATTACGGTAACGGCAACGTCTCGGAGATAATAATATAATAATGGACGTCACGTGGCAGCATAAATACAAATTCAACGATTTTCCGGTTTTTAGAACCCTTCGAGCTCCTTCGAACCATGCGACACGCCTTTCATCAGTGACGGGAGGCATGCGACGCGACGCGGCACAGTCTCCGTATTTCGAAACGCCGCCACTGATTTTCGAGTTGACCGTCGACGACAATTATCCAGGTTTTCTTCGTTCCGTTTAAACTTTCGCGACCGACAATTGGGATCGTCTCGAACCGACGAGGAAACGTACTCTAGTTAGACGAGCCGATATCGATGGAACTGGCGCGACAGATACTTGGAAAAATATTGGACTCGGATTTTTCTTAAGTTAACACTGCAAAAAATCGGTTAGTCCATCGTCATAAAATTAAGTGTAAAAATATGGATACGCGTAAAGAACTGCAGTCTGGTGATAAATCTCGCGAACTATAGAATGTAGATATAATCGAATATGTTCCTCGAACCACTTGTCCAACAATATTGTCCAATAAAAGTTCTAAGCAGCGTAACTAAAAAATAAATCGTAGTGCAACGTATTGAAAGATGTTTTGCTCCGAGGAACACAAGAATAGAAAGACATTGTATGAACTCGCGTTGACTGTTCGTAGCCAATATTAATTATATGACGTTATCGACCGTTTGGTAGAGTACTCGTTCATTAGTCATCCTGTATATGTAGAGTCTGGTAAACTATGTACGAAGGTAGTCATATGGTGGTCTATTGACGACGAGGATAGTGAGCCAAGCGTTCCGGGACAGTCTACGATGTACATTGGAGTCTGACGAGGTTCTATCGGAGAACAAGTAAATGACAGAGAAACGATGTGTTTCAGCTACCGTGGGACATGATCCACAGACGAGCAACGGCAATCAGCCACAGCAACAGGTGCAAAGTGGCGGCGGCAACAGTGGCGGTGGTGGTTGGAATGGGATTCCCGAATCGACGTTGGTATCGCGATCAGCCCGAAACAATGGAAACAGCAACGGTTGGAACGCCGTTGCTACGACGCCTTTTCAGCAACAGCAACAACAACTACACGAACGGAAACAAAAAGAAGCTAAATCGGGGGACATGGGAGATGATGAAGACGGGGGTGGAGGGGGTGGAGGGCTGGAGGGGACGGACCCAGAGGAGAACAACTCTGTTCACCTCAAGAGACGGGTGGGACTCGTCAGTGGGGTGGCTCTAATCGTTGGCACCATGATAGGTAAATGCTTTAGACGTAGAATTATTCGAAGAATCAGTTCTGTAAACAGCATGTAGTATGATGCGTAGACTGTGGATTTTATGCGTTTATGATCGTCATCTAAGTGGGCAAAAATTTGTTGAACGAAGCGAACGAGCATTTTCGAGCAGTTTGTTTGGACCAAACACACCATAACAGTTGACTTGGACACTTTATTTTGCATAAATAAAGATCCGCAGTCTAACGATAATATTGCAGCCATGGTGTAACGTTTTGCGTGTGTGCAACAGGTTCCGGGATATTCGTTTCGCCGTCAGGGCTTTTAGTTCGAACCGGCAGTATCGGGATGAGCTTCCTCGTATGGACGGCCTGCGGAATGTTGAGTCTGTGCGGCGCGTTGGCATACGCCGAGCTGGGTACGATGAACACGAGCAGCGGCGCCGAGTACGCCTACTTCATGGACGCGTTTGGTGCGCCGCCAGCTTTCCTTTTCTCGTGGGTTTCCACACTGGTCCTGAAGCCATCGCAGATGGCGATCATTTGCCTGTCGTTCGCGCAGTATGCGGTCGAGGCGTTCGCGGCCGACTGTGATCCACCCGAGGAAGTCGTCAAGATCGTTGCCCTCCTAGCGATAATACTAATACTGCTGGTGAACTGTTACAGCGTTAATCTGGCCACAGGTGTGCAGAACGCGTTCACCGCGGCCAAATTGATCGCTATACTGGTTGTAATCGCCGGCGGTTCTTACAAGTTGATACAGGGTAACACGCAGCACCTGAAAGGCGCTTTCGACTCGATGGACGGCAATACCTTGAACATCGGCAGATTGGCCACCGCCTTTTACACCGGCTTGTGGGCCTACGACGGATGGAACAATCTGAATTACGTTACCGAAGAGATCAAAGACCCATCCAAGAACCTACCGCGTTCCATCATGATCGGTATACCCCTGGTCACGCTCTGTTACGCGTTGATAAACGTCTCTTATCTAGCCGTAATGTCGCCGTCGGAAATGATTGAAAGCGAAGCTGTCGCAGTGGTAAGACCACAATCTGTAAATTTGTTTCGATTAGAAGCCAAGAATTAGAACAAACGTTAGTCACAGTTCCCTTTCCTCCTTTACAGGGGACATCGTTCAAGCGTAGCACACCGATTATAATTCATTTTTATACGGGACACAGTTTGTTCAAAAATACTTGACACGTATATTTAGTTTTATCCGCGATCGTTCGTATCTATGGGATGAATACAGCCCGCAAAGCTGATACAGATCGGATACAACAGACTACGTGACAAATATTTTTCTATAAATTATTTCCTATACAATTTTCATTAAAACCGACGTGTTATGCTCGACCGATGTCCCTTGTTAGTCACATTTTTAATCCACGATCAAATCGATTGGACGTCTTTGAAAAGAAATGAACAGAGACAAACAAAACCAAGAAAATCTCTAGTCGATGGGAAATAGTCATCCTCGTATAACGTTTTGCAGACTTTTGGCAATCGGATTCTTGGCGTTATGGCATGGCTCATGCCGCTCTCGGTTGCGATCAGCACGTTCGGTTCCGCAAATGGTACTCTCTTTGCAGCAGGTAGATTATGCTTCGCCGCATCCCGCGAGGGTCATTTGCTCGACTGTCTGAGTTATGTGCACGTGCGACGATTTACTCCCGCCCCGGGCCTCATCTTCCACTCCATTGTTGCAGGTACCGTTCAAACTTACA
Source organism: Lasioglossum lativentre (assembly GCA_916610255.1). Classification (NCBI taxonomy): domain Eukaryota; kingdom Metazoa; phylum Arthropoda; class Insecta; order Hymenoptera; family Halictidae; genus Lasioglossum; species Lasioglossum lativentre. The sequence continues at coordinate 25,147 of CAKAJI010001057.1, forward strand.
CAAACGATATCGTACCGGTATCGTCAAATCTATTTCAAGGCTCAGAGCCAATAAAACGCGTTTCTACCGTCCAGGAGCAATGGTATTGTCCGGGAACATAGATTCCCTGATAGACTTCTTTTCGTTCACCGCTTGGATCTTTTACGGCGGAGCGATGCTCGCTCTTTTGGTGATGCGAAGGACCAGACCAAATCATCCACGACCATACAAGTGTCCGCTGGTGATACCTGTGCTCGTACTTGGAATCTCTGCGTACCTGATTGTAGCGCCAATCATCGATAAGCCTCAAATCGAGTACCTGTACGCAGCCGGGTTCATTTTCGCGGGCATGCTTGTCTACCTCCCATTTGTTAAATACGGATACGTGCCCAAATTTATGGGTAAGCATACCTCCAGCAGAAATCTCAATTACGCTCTATCCAACACACTGTACGCAAATTATACCACTCGATAGAGCAGAGATCATCTTTATGCGAACGTGCAAAGGATACGATATCTAAATCTAAATATTGTTATTTGCAGAAGGAGTGAATGTCTTTCTCCAGATGTTACTCGAGGTGGCACCAACAGCTGCAGCCTTCGATTGACTTCGGGGGAACGCGAGTGAAGGTTTTTGAAATGCCAAATCATTCCATTGAGGCATCCGGAAATACATACGAATATATATATATTTTAAATATGCATATGCGAAAATGTGTACCCTATTATTAAAGCTCAAGGCTGGCCCAAATGATTCGTAAACATATAAAAAATATTATTTTATTACTCGTTATTCTTCGTATATAACGTACAATATATGGAAAATGTTACTGTTAGACATAATTAGTTGATGTTGTATCAATTGCAATCGAGCAACTAAAAATATTTTAAATGTTTACAGTTGCAATTTCATCTTTTCTTTTTACCCTCTGGTTTCTTACTTACTTTCCCGTACACGTCTAAGATGCCACCGGAACCTTTCTTTTTCATTTTAGTAGTTTTAGCAGTTTTAGCTGTTTTATGTTTTATCATACTCTTTTCGAGTCCCGATGCATGTTCCTCAATTTTCTGCTTTTCCTTTTGCCTTTGTCTTTGGTCTTTCAATGTTTTATAATTCATGCTCCCGTTTTTATGGGGTTTAGCACCTAAACTTATTGCAAGCTGAACTTTTGCTTTCTTTGCCTTTACTTTGTCAAACTGGGACATGCCGAATTTCATAACCTCGTATCTAATTCGCTTCATTTCCCGTTCCTGTTTCTTTTTTGGATCCATATCTTTATCTTCATCGTTAAAACTTGATACGTCCTCTTTCACATGGTTTTCATCATTTTTCTTTGCCTTTTTTTTCGGAGCTTCATAATTGACTACCATAAGTTGTTTTGCAGCATTTTTTTTCATTTCGGATCCCCGCGTTGGAATAAACTCTTCCATTATGCTAAAATATAAACAAAATTTCGAACTATTTATTACTTTATGAAAATCGTTGTACACAGAAAAATCTGAGAAAATTACTCACAAATTTTCATATAATATATTTCAATTCAAATGTGTTACTAAAATAAATTTAATAGTTTGGAATTCATCGCAGTTTTGTAAATGTGTCCTACGAGTCGTAGGCTACGACGATATGAAATTGATTTCTTTTTAACATCTCCATCTCACAACATTCTATTTATCTTATGATTCAATGTTGTTGATTCTGTGGTATTGTTCTTCCATAACCTCAAAAATAATCGTGCAGCGTTCCTGTAACATAACCTAGAATAAATGTAATACCAGATCTCTGGTAAATAATACACAGAGTATGTAACTCATGCGCGTACAGTTATTTAAAGTACACATTGGTATTGGCATTTAATTATAATGGAAGTATATCCACCTATTAATGTACGGCTTGCTGCGGGTAGAGTTGATTTAAATTTAATAAAAAACGATGATATCCAGCCACGAATATACACGCCTGGCGAAGAAATATCTAGCCAACCTGATTTTTTGAGGTAAAACAAAGCGTGACTACCTTGCTTACCGATAAAAAGAATTGTTTATTTATTCCATGTTTACTGTTCGTAGAGGTCACGGAACGTACGTAGATGATGAAAACACGTTACGTGCATCCGTAGCTGGCGTTTTAGAAAAGGTAAACAAGCTTATTTCAATAAGACCATTAAAAGCACGTTATCAAGGCGAAATAGGAGACGTTGTTGTTGGTCGTATAACAGAGGTGCAACAGAAACGTTGGAAAGTTGATACGAATTCGAAACTTGATTCTGTTCTTCTGTTATCCAGTGTTAATTTACCTGGAGGGGAACTGGTATGATATCAAAAGCAAAATTAATAATAAATTAAAACTCCTATTATTATACTTTTATGTTGTACTCATGTTAATTGAAAATTTTTATTGATTAACATCGTAGAGAAGAAGATCAGCGGAAGATGAGCAAACTATGAGACGATACCTCCAAGAAGGCGATTTGATTTGTGCAGAAGTGCAAAGTACATTCGTAGATGGTTCACTTTCGTTGCATACCAGAGTATTAAAGTATGGTAAATTGTCTCAAGGCATAATGCTAAAAGTTTCACCGGCTCTTATCAAACGGAAGAAAACGCACTTTCATAATTTAGAGAACGGCGCAAGTTTAATATTAGGAAATAATGGTTACATATGGATCGGTGCCACTAGACAGGATACCGATAGATCAGAGGGTGGTTTCACACAAGACTTGTCTAGAATTCCACAGGCGAATCGTGAAGTATGTGCAAGACTGCGTAATTGCATTTTAATTTTAGCACAATCTAACATGCATCTGACCGATACGTCTGTCATTTATGCTTACGAGGAATCCATGAAATACAAAGTGAACGACTTGTTAGAACCCGAAGCAATAATCGATGTATCGTTACTAACTCATCAAAGACTTGCACAATAACTTCACATAAGTATAAGTATATATTATATGCCACACAAACGGAAAAATACGTGAAGTTGTATGGTAATAAAAGAAACCTAACCCAGAACATTGTTAACTTTCAATTGAAGACATTTGATAATAAAACGTTTGGAGGAGTTTATACAGATATTTTATTTCAAATTTCCACGTCTAGAAAAACACTTCGAAAGAGAAAGAAAAGGTTGCTATCACGAACAGAGTGCAGTGATCTGTGTAAACTCTATGCAGTAGGTGTAAATATGAAAAGTTAATGCTGCAGTGCAGTAAAACTAAAGAACATGATATAGGAATAGATTGCAGTATTTTCTCAGCAGTTTAAGGGACGAAAAGTAGTATATAAGGTGGCTATGCAGTTTTACTACGAGTATTGATTTAACAATTGACATAGAACCTGGTAGCCACAAGAAATATGGAGGCATGTTTCACTGCTTTTGATAAAGATGAAGATGGATATTTATCTATCACAGAATTCGAGCTTATTTGTCGTGCGTTGTTCCGTAACGATCGCGGAAAAGTGTACACTCTGGAAAAGAGTCAATTGAACAAAATATATTCTATATTCGATTGGAAAGGAGATGGAAAGATTGACAGAGAAGAATTTGAGGTAAATGTGAGATTACTGCCATTTCTACTAAATTCAACTTCTTTATATTCTATTTGATTATTTCTCAGATGTGTTGGAACCGTTGGATTAAGGTGTGCTGTCGTCCAAAGAGTGCTTTTCTAATCGTCGATGTACAAAACGATTTTATAACGGGGTCTTTGAACATTAAGCAATGTGCTGCCGAGCATGATGGTTTAGAAGTGATCGAGCCAATTAATCGGTTGTTGGACACTGTACAGTTTGATGCCGTCTTCTATTCTCTCGATTGGCATCCTGTAGATCACGTATCTTTTATCGATAATTTACATCTCAGGTAAGTAGTAGCCTTTGCTCTTGTGTTTCATCTGCAGCTCATATTTCATTTCTTAAATTCAACGCTCTATATTTCAATAGAGAAGTTGATCCTAGTAGCGAAATCTCGAAAGAAGCAGCTCAAGTTTACGATACAATTACGTTCAGAGGACCACCGTTGTTGGTACAACGTCTTTGGCCGCGTCATTGCATTCAGGATTCTTGGGGTGCAGAGCTGCACAAAGATTTAAAGGTCATCGATAATGCGATTAAAATTTATAAAGGGACTAACCCAGAGGTTGATTCGTATTCCGTCTTTTGGGATAATAAAAAAATGCAAGACACCAGTTTGTCATCACAGTTACAAGACATTGGAGTAACAGACATATACATTTGTGGATTGGCTTATGATGTCTGTGTCGGAGCAACTGCAGTCGATGCACTCAAATGCGGCTATCGTACTATTCTTATCGATGACTGTAGTCGAGGCGTAGATCTCGTAGATATTGAAAAAACCAAATCTACTGTCATAGCCAACAACGGTGTTATAGTCAATTCCAATCAAGTAAAAGCAATGGTCGAAGGAAAGGACCGTCGACCAGAACTCGGATATAAATTAGCTCTAGAAATCAAAGAAAAATACAAATGTTTATACGGCAATAGTGCTAACGATAACATCTCTACATAGATTGAAATTATTATATAGATTTGAAATTAGTATGTGAATGTATACATTCAATGAAATACCAAATGTTACAGGGTTTGTTTAGCTAAAGACTATTCTCAGTGTATTAAACAAATTAGAATAAATATATTTTTCGTTAAAGCAAACTTGCCTACATGTACGTTCTTATCTCATTTGAAGATTCCCGCGAAATCTACAATGGCGATATAAAACCATAATGTTTACAAATCGTTTTGTCGTGAAGACAACGTCACTCGCGTTTATATATTCCTGTAATTAACTTGTGACATGTATTTAACAAATAAATAATTTAAGTAGAAATTACCATACATTCTGTATCGATAGTGTACAATTATAAATAAATAGTAATGGAAACTATTCACAAAAAATGATGCGTTCATTAGTATAACCAGGTATAACCTACAAAAATTTGACTGCTTACATTACAGTATAATATATAACCTAAAAATTAGACAAACGGCAGTTTAACTGTTATACTTGTCTGATGATATTAGTACTGTAAAAAGGAGACATCATGTTTTACCACGTAAGTAATTGTTATATAAAAAAAATGTATTACTCGAACACGAGTAAACATTTGTTTATTTTCACAGATATCATTGGAACATGAAATTTTATTACATCCTAGGTACTTCGGCCCCCAATTGTTAGATACTGTTAAACAAAAATTGTACACAGAAGTGGAGGGTACTTGTACGGGAAAGTAAGTTTGTATTTGCTATAAAAATACGAAGTTTGTCTAAGTAATTGTATAAATAATTCCTGAAATTTTAGATACGGTTTTGTAGTTGCTGTCACAACGATAGATAACATAGGCGCAGGAATTATACAACCTGGACAAGGATTTGTAGTGTATCCTGTTAAATACAAAGCTATCGTTTTTAGACCATTCAAAGGAGAAGTGTTGGATGCTATTGTAACTCAAGTAAATAAGGTAATAAAAGAGTTTTAAAAAACTATAATATCATGGCTTAATTTTCTTTTACATTGATTAGGTTGGAATGTTTGCTGAAATAGGACCTCTCTCGTGTTTTATATCTCACCATGTAAGTTATTCTTTAACCAGGTATAAATGTGTGACATTGTTTTATGAATTGTTAATATTGTTTATAGTCTATACCAGCAGACATGCAGTTTTGTCCGAATATAAATCCACCGTGTTATAAATCTAAAGAGGAGGTAAATTTTTCTGTTATAATAATAATAACTATTTTGTTCAAATAATTTCACAACTGCTAATATAAATTTTAGGATGTGATCATTCAACCAGATGATGAAATAAGATTGAAAATTGTTGGTACAAGAGTTGATGCTACTGGAATTGTTAGTATCCAAGACAAATTTTCTTTCCTAATATAGTATGGTTACATTATGTAGTATATGTATATGGTAATGTTCTATATTCTTATTACAGTTTGCTATTGGAACACTGATGGATGATTATTTAGGTAATTGCATATATTTCATAACTTTACAAATACATTTCTGATACTAAATCTTTTTCAATTCTTTCTTTCACAGGTCTTGTATGCAACTAAATAAGTAAATAAGTATATTTGTCATACTCAATAAAGTTTTATTGTATTTTTTACAAAGTAATATTATCTAATGCGATTTACTTATTTTATTATGCGAGTACATATCACTAGTCCAATGAATTGAACACAGTTGGCTTCATAGATTAAAAAGTGAACCAATTGTTACATATATAAAAGAAGGAAGAAAGTAGTATACACACAATGTGTTCATCAGTAATAAATAGTTTAATTGAATTACAATTTACATTTTGATGTTTTTATACATAATGCTTTGTCTATGTTTGTTTCTACTGTTCCAAAATGCTTACATTGCTATTAATTGCATAGCTCTAATAACGCAAACACAATGCGATACATTCAATTCATCTTTGTATAATTATTAGTGCAATTCTTTTTGAAAATAAGTTAACAGCAACACGTTTTTCAAATTAATTGTTTATAGTCTGTTATTATTACACAAAAGATGTATAGTATGTGTTCATTTGCGTGCAGAGATTTTTACAAACATATTTCAAAACAAATATGTTAAATACATTATGTGCTGCGATACGTGTTACCATTTTCATTTTTTTTTGCGATTCATTTTATTTAAGTTCGTTGTCTGAACAGGACTCAATATAATGACAAGTATTTAAATCTAATAACGGTAGAAATAGAGCCAATTTTGCTGCAACGGGAGTCTTTAATTTTGCCATTAAATTACTTTGATCAGGCATCATCTTATCGGCAACGTGTTTAAATACTTTACCGTTGTTATTTACATAAAATGTAGAAAACCCATCATACCACCTACGAACAAGTTTTTATAATTTAATTGACACGATACAGCGCAGAAATCGGATTATGAAATAAGAAGATGAATTTACATACCCCTCGGTATCCTGCTGTGTATGATTCTTTATGTTCCAAGCTTTAATCATCCAAAACGTGAGGAATATGCGTGTCCCAGATATGCCTACTATACGCCAACGAACTTTAATACTACTGTCTTCTGGATGCATAGTTATTTTTAAAATCTCTAGTTTGACATAAGCAAATTTTATGTGACCTAATACTCTCATCCACAAAATTTGCTTCACGTAATTATGAACTCCTCTGAAATACGTTATCGGTGTATTATAAATTTGAAATAATAAATTTTAATCGTATGATTGAAAACATTTTAGATCATACACTTACGTAATTACGGTTCCTTTAATGTTGTTGACAAAAACCATATCTTCTGTGTATATAGTATAGTTTATAGTCCTAACAAACACGTCTGGTAACTACAAAAGAAAAGAAACTTTATGCAAGATAAAGCAACATATTTGGAAAGCAACTACGTACATCTTCTCTAAGGGTATTAAATATATTTTTCAATTGTGCTTCGGTTGGTTTACGATCATCAGATGGTTGCTTGTCATCCGCATTTTGCACATTAGGAACAGGCTTGGTATAAAGAACACTTTGTTCTTTTAAACAAGACGAATTAACTAGATTCCTGTTGACAGAGAGCCTCTCATTATGGGACAAACAAGACTTGTTCATGTAAGGCCTTCTCTGATCAGTATTTGGTTTTAACCATTGGAAATTGTTATTAAATGCAGACTCGTTCACAGTGACAGCAGTATCTTCCTCTATTGTACGAATATTTGTTTTTCTTTGCTCTTGCATCCATGTTGATTGTTGTTCGTTCCAATTAAACTTTTTATTCAGTGTGCTTGACCATTCTGTGTGAACATCGAAATAAGTAACTGGCGAATATTGACCCATTAAATGGGGTACAGGACTCAGAGATCTATTCCCATGATTAGTTGATGTGTATGTTGCTGTTGCTGCTGGTATGCTCAGAAACTGAAATTTTACAAAAACATTATTATTTATTCGTATCCTGTACTTTTATCTATTCTGAATATGTTAATACAACCCACTAAAAATATTAATGCCGATCAAAACAATTTTTAATATAATGTCTAAATACATATTATGTAAGTATTTTGAGGTTAACATGTTCCGGCAAATTTGCATAACGAAAGAAAGCAATGATGATTCTATGCGAATCAATCCGATAATAATAGCAGCGACGATTATGATTGAAATGATTTATAAAAATCTTGAAAAAACATTCGTAAATACCTCTTCTAAGAACAAAGACGACTTAACATGTTTTGGTAAGCGACGGTCGATTTTCGTTACTTGTTTTCGGGTATTAACAAAAGGTGTAAATTTATTCGAGATATTTCGTAAACACAAAGACATCTTCCTTCTGTTCTTTTGCTCACTAATTCATACTCGATATTCTCTAATTACACAGAATACTATAATACAATCCTACGACAAGCACGAATGTCGGTACAATCTCAGCATGATACCACAGACAGACTACGACAGATTCATGTACGTTTTGAACACGTTTTCGATTACTTTCTGGGAATACACTTTGCAACCCAGAAGAGGGCAGTGTATAGTTCCAGTGGGAAATTTAAAAATTCCAATGTTACTCACGTTTCACACTTTATTTACCGGTATGCTATTAATAGTTTTTTTAAATTCTAATTTATATATTAGAGCCTAATAATAATGGAAAATTTCATAATTATCTTTTAACAGACACCCCCGAAAGAAATTATTAGATTATATTACTCGAGGAGCCATCGCTGGTGAATAAAGTGTTAATAATATTACGAATAAAAAGTCAAATAATAAGTCGTATGACAATTTCTTGTTTAATCATATATACATATTAACATGATGCTTTAACGGTGGCGTTATAATAATTATGATAAAAAATAATGACCATATGTCATCGCTTTATCGACATAAATGTTCATCTACACGAGGAAAACATTTTAAAACAATAAGCAGCTATTAACACCTGTGATCGAGCAAGTAAAAATATTTATCAAACATTCTCTTGAGAAATGTCGCATCGGGGAAGATTCGAAGTGACAAAGGAAGTATGTAGTTCGAGTTCGTATAGATCATAAATATTTTTTTGAAACTGTAATGACGAGATACATTTGAATTTGAATGGATATCGTACATATTTTTACATGAGATGCTAATGGAATGCTAATCAGACAAATACATTATCAACAATTATTAAAAGTTTGAACTTAATAATACAATATTACTTTCGGTTTGATACAAATTTGCTCTTGTTACAATTCATAAATTCGTCTTATCATACAAAGAATTATAACAAAACATTCGTATTATATGCAGCTTGCTTTCAAATCAACGGCAAGCGATAATCTCATTGTTATTTTGAAAGATTTATTCTTATAGGAAATGCTGCGTGCCTTACCAGAAGACACCGTTATGTATTAGAAATACGATTAAATGTAACATCATTTAAGCAGAACGCTATATCGCTTTGCAGACAGTATCGGTATCAATTTGGGTTCCAGAACCATTCGGAAATTCTTCGAGATTCCTGTTCTCTGCTCTCTTCTCTCGATCGGTGCGAAGACCGTTTCTTTTTCTTTTCCGTTTTGTCTGTCCTGTCTTTCTCCTTATCCTTGTCTTTAGATTTCTTTTTCTTCTTCTTCTCTTTATCCTCGGTCTAAAAAATATTGAATTTCATAGGGCCATAGATTAATTATTAAATAAAATGTCACTGAAATTTATATATACCTTTTCTTTGTGTTTCTTCTTTTCTTTCAACACAGGACTGCTGCCGTTCGAGCTCATGTGCTGTACACTAGCATTATCGAGTAATTCTAGATGCACGTTGGAACTCGTTACGCTAACATCTAAACTTTTATCGCTCAGTCCTAATCTGTCTTTCCTCGTACTACTACTACTCACATCTTCGCCACCCTCGGGACTTTGTCTCCATTTAGAATCACCTTGGAGCCAAATATCGAATTCGTCGGAACTGATCTCTTGCTGTTCACTGATTTCGTAATGTAATTCCTGTTGTTCATTGATTTCGTAATGTAATTCTTGTTGTTCGTTGATTTGTAATTCTTGGTCTATCGACGACACAGAATCGCGTTTAACGATTTGTCGAAGTTTCTCCGAATTTATTTCCGTGTTCGTTAGAGATTCGCGTTTATGCTTCTGTTTGGATAGTGGATTTTCGGCTAGTTTCGGTTGAATCGGAGGCGTCGTTTCATCGGTGGATGATAAATCATCCTCGTAACCAGCAACCAACGGATTTGCAGTTTCGGTATCGCTATTAAAAAAAAAAGGAGAAAACAATAAGTAAATATAGAGTCGGGTTTCATTTAATCCTGCTATTTCGCGTGGCCTAATATGTACCTTTCGGAATCTAACTCTTGGTGCGGTACTTTCTGCGGCGAGATTTGACTACCATCTTCTAAGAATGATCGATCTAAAAGACCATCGTCTGGTACAAAATCTTCGACGCTGGTCAATGGTGCACCCGTATTCATATTATTAATGTGTGCTGCTTTATCCACTTCATCTTCTTTTTTGTTACCAAATATCTTCGACATGAGCGATTGCGGTTTACTAATGGAATCTCTTCTATCCGAATTGCTATTTAAAAATTCAGACACCTTGGTGTCTGTATTTGATAAATTTTGCGAAGCAGATAACGCCGATGCAATCTGCAGAGTTTTAGTAGGAGCTACTTGGTTCTCTAAAGTACTGAAATTCTCTTTCTTTGGCGATGTTTTCAGATCTATAGTTTTAACTGGAATCGGCGTACCACCTCCTATAGGACCAGGCATCGAAATGGATCTCCTCACTTCTGCGTTCGCGTTTATGTTACCATTAGAAGACGATATATGATGATTGCTTAAAGAAGTTGTAACGTTAGAGACTAGAATACTGGCAGAGACGGAGTCGGCAATAGCTCTTCTTCTGTTAACGAGATTGTCCAGGAATTTATTGTAATCGGCGTCGTCGCTGTCCTGGAATAGGTCGAGTTCCTGTACCGTTAAACGTGTTTCCTCTTCGTTTGTTTCAAGCTGTTTCAACAATGTTTCTCGTTGCAGCTGAAGGAATGGAAGATTGAAGAATTTGTGCAGAAGTTTTAACCCGAAGCCGTTTCTCATGGACGACTCCGTGTATCTTACCTACAAAAAAGAAATGTACAGAAAGTAATTAATATTTTTTACATTGTTACAACTAATACTACCAGTAAATTTACTTGTGCCGATCTCTCGTGTAACGAATCGATAAAATATGTCACGTGATCCGATGTAACAGTTCTATGATGAGCCATATCACAATGGTTTCCTAAAACGATAACGGGAATATGGCTAGGTATTTTTGGAAGTTCCCTTTGTACATAATCGAACGTCCAGGATTTCGTGATATCCATCATAATGATGACACCGTTGGTCCCTTTATAAACATCGAGAAATTCTGCATCCAATGCAGGTTCCTCGATTATATTCTCTGACTGAGAATTATCCATCTTCAGGCCTTCGAACTTTTTTCTTCGTCGACCTTTATCTACAACATCCCACACTTCGACTTTAACAACGTCATCTGTAGCTTTATAGTTCCATTGAATGCTGGTTACTTGTATCTCTTCCGTCGGTATATATTCTTCTATAAATTTTTGGCCTTGGAGTCTATGAAATAAGCAAGTCTTCCCCACGTTTCTATCACCCTTTATAATAATTTTCACTGAAAATGGTACTGATATTATTGCAAATACTTCATAGTTTTATTAGGAACGAACAAGACCATACGTACTATTATATTGTACACCTTTGGCAAATTTTCTCTGTAATGTTGTTGGCATGGACTGATGAGCCGGTCTTGGGGATACATTACCGACTCCATCAGATTTCCCAGCTAGTCTTTTAAATGCGGACAACATCTTATACTTCTTCTCGGTTATGCCAAAAATAATGTAGGAAAATATCTTTCCCTTATCAATGCTAAGACAAATATCTGAAACAGATGAGTAATCACTATTACATTCTGTTACTTTCCATGGTTATTATCAATCTTATAATTGATTAATAATAGCTGGCAGCAAAATAGTTTCCTTATTTGTTCAAACACAGATACGAGCACCATAAATATTAGAACTGCGAGACAAACGAGTTCTTTAATATACTTCTTTAATTGTAGAACAAATAGTAATATTTATTAATCAATATATAAGATATGTAAAGAATATAAACATTTAGAAATCAAGTTAACATTCGTTATTGTTACATGTTTGAATACGCTTATAAAAGACAACTATATTTCGACAAGTATTTTTATAATAAACTCCAGAGATAGCGGAAAATTATTGTACCGCTTACCACATGTTATTCTAAATTATCTGTAGAAAATAAAAATTCATTCCAAATAGATAACCGATACAACAAAACGAAACCAGCTGTCACTTGGCAGCTACACTTATTTCTTTTGGTAATGTTGGTATTCGTTCCCTCGACCAGTTGTCAGCCAGCGCACGGACCACCAGAACAGTTTTCCATCCCCACATTGTCAGCCGTGCTTCAATGAATAGTTCTCCATGCCTGTGAGGGGGGCGCTTTAATTAATTTCCAAATCTTCCCCTAGTCACAGTCTGTACCAGAGCACCACTGATCATGGGTCCGTTCCGTTTCACGCGTGGAAGCCAATGTGGTACCTCTATCGTGGTAGAGGTTGTCATTCTATGTATTTCATAATCCTTGTTTCTCCTACAGAGCTGAGACAGAGAGGGAGATATATCACTCGCAGGAGGGACAAAGACAGAGTAACCGCGCGGCTTGATTTTTCGATGAAGCTATATATGTAGACCTATTTTTTGAAGCGAACAAGCAATATTTTATAATAATTTTTGTGTTGAAATATTCTTTGTTCTATTTCGGATAACCATACAGAGCCCTTTTTTGCAATTTGGCTCTTGAAACTTTATAAATAATAAAAGTGTACGTTTTTATAGAAGAAATTTTGTTCTGTACACTTTTCCAAAAAAGGGCTCTGTACGGTTACCCGAAATAGAACAAAGAATATTTCAACACAAAAATTATTAAAAAATATTGCTTCTTCGCTTCAAAAAATACGCCTAGCTTCATTGAAAAATAAGCCACTTGGTTACTCTCTCTTGGGAATTCTGTGTGCTCTGATGCGTGCATTGAATGAAATGGAACGGTTCTCTATGCAGTCTATGTGCATAATGCGTGAAACCTTAGACCATATACAGGGTGTCCCAAAATGTCTTCAACTTCCGGAAATGGAAGGTTCCTGTGGTCATTTCAAGCGCCATTTTCCTTTTGCAAAATGTTGTCCGCGGCTTTGTTTAGGAGTTATTAACGAAAAACACGGACCAATCAGAGCGCGACCTAAGACGCTCGTTGGCATGTTCAGCCAACCGCCTGCCGGCTCGCCGCGCTGAACGTGCCAACGAGCGTCAACTCGCAAAACTTTTTAAATATCATCTTACATTTATTCATTCAAAATTATCAGTCAACAGAAAACTAGTGTACAATAATTATCATCACATTTTTAAAACATATTAATGCATTTTACATAAAAATTATGAGTACTATTAGAATTACGAGTATAATACAGAAAGTACATAAATACGATCTGCACTTTTTTAGTAAGAAATTTTAAAATAACTACTGGTTAAAAGAGTTATAGTTACGAGATTAAAATCGGTATAAATTCGTCTTACTTTAAAACAATAAAAATTTTTAAAATCCAAATATCTAAATATCCTAAAACATTGGCTAAATAGTGTATAAAATGCAAAATAATTAGAAATCCGTTTATAGAGTCGTTAAAAATTCTTGGACCTGTAATGACTGGGATTGAAGGGTAATCTGTGTATACATGGTGGCACAAATCTCTTTATGAATATTTCGAATGTTCTCGTCACGGGAGACAATCTATTAGTTCCTTGCGGAACTTGCCCACGAATTGACATCAAAGGTGCCATCATTATTGGCCTTGGCGGGAAATGCTGAAATATAATAAATTAGTATTCCGTCTAATAAATTCGAAAATGTTCATCATCAGTGACATACGTACGGTATAATAAATAGGAACAGGAATTTGTCCGAAATTATGTGACGGAGAAACTCTTCGTTCCCTGGATCTATCTCTGTCCCTTCTATCTCGTGAGCGTTCTCTGGATCTCTCTCCATACTCTCGATAATACCTCTCATCCCTAAACAGTATTTATTTATTAAATTTAAAGTCCATAAATTGATTGCATATCATATCCATATTAAAATTGTGAAACCTTATCATATCTTATAACTAAATGAAATGTCTAATAACAGTTAGCTGACACTAATCGTAAAAACTTTGCTTTCTCACAAAGAAACATTGCAAATACATGCACAAACCTGGTACGACGAGACAATGTACGTCGAGGACTGTGACTTTCGTTTCTGATTGGACTCAAAGACATCGAGCGTTTTTTAAACATTTTCGACTTGCCTTCTAAAAATTAAAAATTATACACTTGTACAATGGAAATCGCAGTCCAATACAAATAAAATACAAAATAAGTAAATTTTAAATCTTCAATAACCATACCTAAAGTGTCATAATTTACAGTAACAACAGTACGATGTTCTTTGACTTCTTCTATATTGGTAACTATTCCTTTGATTTCTTCCCTCTCAAATATTGGTTTTGATCCTTCTCCTATAGTGACATAAATTTTTAACGAAGAAAACAATTTCAATATGTATGAAATAAGCAGTTAAGCAATACTGGCAGTTATAAAATGTATAAGAAATAACTCACATTTGAATATTTATAATATAAATTAATTCCTCTTCAATTCTAAATTTACATTATTATATGTGAATAAGAATTTCAACTGCCACTAATATTTCCATTATACAAATCATATTAAGTACTTTTTCTATTTACATCAATTTTACTTTGCAAACTAATCATGAAGTTAAATTAATTTGTTAAAATTTTTTAATTTTGAGATATTTATCCAATAAAAGGCAAATTAGAAAATAATAACATTTTTTGAATGAGCTGTATCTGGTACATTCTGCAGTTAAACCTTCCAAGATGACTTATATCTTCTAGGATGATTCAAAAGTCTTCCGTATTGATGATTCATGAAACCACCAATTTAAATACATGCTTTTGTTTCAATTACAAAAAAAACTGTTAATAATAAATGAAAAGATTAAGAAGAGACTAAGACTAAAATATTATACAAAAGTGTAAGATAACTTTTTAGTTGAATATCTTCATAAAAAAAATTGATATTCACATCTGCCTCTTCAGTTGAAGAATTTTGCAATGTAAAACATCTTCATAGTAGATCTTCAAGTTGTTGCCATTGTAGCAAATAAAGAATTTTTTAAAAAGTCAAAAGCGTTATACATTAATCATCATGCACACATTCCCACACCAGAACATCAAGAGGATACACGAAACGTGTATGTATAGATTTATAGGATCAATACT
This sequence comes from Lasioglossum lativentre, assembly GCA_916610255.1. Taxonomy (NCBI): domain Eukaryota; kingdom Metazoa; phylum Arthropoda; class Insecta; order Hymenoptera; family Halictidae; genus Lasioglossum; species Lasioglossum lativentre. Next base: position 40,567 of record CAKAJI010001057.1, read on the forward strand.
ATTCTTTGGAAAATTAGCTTTTACCAACAAAACCTGTGTTGTTAATACAGCTGAAGCATAATTCTTTGTGCCAAACCATAATTAAAAGTGTACATACAAAGACAAGCAAAGGATATGCAAAGCAAAGCATTAAACACTCTAAATAAAAAATATTGTGCTTACATATTGCACATTACGTGATCGCGACTGTGATCCAACGTTGTATTCCAAATTTGCTATATCCTGGATAAATTAAAACTGTTATTAACTTTGCAAATTAAAAGCACCTTTGTATAAATTCTTGAATATCATGAACGACACATTATAATATTGAAATCTATAATCTTCATAGTTGTAAAAGGTGTCGGACAAAATTCGTCCATCTTCAAGTAATGTTAATTATGATGTAACCATGTTGAAATATTTATCTGTAGCTCAATAAAATATTGCAACAAATAATCTAAGCAAATTAGAAATTAGAAACTACTACAAGAATAACAACGAACTTAATTTTTACGTGAAAAAGGAGATATCTTTTCCAAAATTCAATGTCCCAATTGTGACTTGTAGGAAGTCCTAGAAATATTCATCTTCGGTGACGATGTTATTTTCCATTTCAAATCTTCATTGAATAACTAAAACAATTATTAAAAAATTGTAGTGTGTAAAGAATAATTTACCCGCTCTTCTTTTGACTACTACATCTTCTGGATTAATAATATCCCGCTGAAGATCTGAATCAGTTGATTTTCCAGAAATATTTCGATGAATATCTACTTTAATTCTGCGTAGTTCAGCTGCAGTAATCTTTGTGCTTTTGGGTCCTATACATAATGGTATTGTTGCATCTACTGATTCTAATCTGAAATAAAAACAAACCAATTTTTGATGACTACATGTTAACCTTTTATAGGAAAATAAAGCATAGAATAAGTTTTAGACTCTTGTTTTATTATGTTGTTGTTAAAAAAAAAAATAGTTTGCATTCTTTTTCCTATAATAGCTTCTCATTAAGTTTTATTTACCTTCCAGAGAGAATTGGAGTATTTGTTGAGCTAGAAGTACAAGGTCTTCTAGGTCGACTTCGTGGAGATTTACTTCGGCTCTTACTACGATTTGGAGCTTTCGGAGCCAGCAAACCTTTTTCTCGGGCACGTTGCATTTCATATTCGAAAATCTTTTTTTGTTTTAACCTCTCATGCTGCCGTTGTCGTTCTTGTTCCAGCTTCCATTCTCGTCGCCGTAGCATCTTCTTAGTAGCGTCGTTTCGGGACGATGAATTTGGTTTCATTTCTGCAGCAGACAGTAAAAGAAAAATTATAAATATGAAAATTCTTTATAAATTATTTGATTCTCAACCATTTTTTAAGGTTATGTACGCATAATGCTTGGATACAACGATGCTTTAAGTGCAGAAAAAATTACCTGATTGCTTCGAAAAATTATGCTAAATAAGTACAATAAGAAAAATGAAAAAATTTGGATGTAAAAGTGCAGATATTTAAAGACGAAAATAATTTAATCACGCGACAAAACGAACGGAACACGACACAAGTCAGAGCATGAATGAATTTTTCCAATTGCAAGGCTCTCAAGCCTCAAGCTCAAGAGTTAAGACTAAAGGTACCTTCTCTCGTAGATTGTTTTGTATTCTTATGGGAGTACCTTGAACTTGAACTTGAATGTAGAATTGTAGACTGTAGAGCACTGATATGCTGTAGAGGCTTGAGATCAGTGCTTCGATTCGGGGCACTATTTTTCGCGCATGCGCGGCAAAAACAGTAACGTAAGTATCTATAATGAGGTAGCAGAGTCACGTCTGCGCGCACAGACGCTCGTCAGAAATGAAATTTTTCTTTGGCTGAAAAGTTTATCTGTATTGTCGAGAAAGTAAGAAAGTATAAAACCAGAGAAAACATAACAATTCGCGTTCGAGGGAGAGGGAAGTACGCAAATGGGATAGAGATAGAGATTCTTGCTCGTCACAGGTCTGTCATGGAATGATATTCTCTATGTGGTGCATTTATGAATTAAATTAAAAAAATAAATACTGTTTAGGCATGAGAGCTTTTATCTCGAGAGTATCTAAGGGAGCCGCTCTCGAGATAGGGATTTGACAGAGGTAGATCCATTCAGCATTTTCCGCCTAGATCTAACCAATTCGTGGGCAAGTAAGTTCGAAAACACTCGAAATATTCATAAAGAGATTTATGCGCCCCTTCATTCATAACAATTGAATGTATGCGAGGAGGAAACATAGGAGAGTGGGAAGTTTTTCTTGCCTAGAAGCGCCCGCTATAGAAGTACTTGTCGGTAATGCTATCTAGCGGGCCCTGCCTTAAACAATAGGATATTCATAAGCGCTCGAGGACGGTATATATAGAGACCAGTGACAGATCAGGTTGTAGCGGGAAAGATGTTTAACTGTTTGTCCATCTGCTGGCGAACGTAGAAGGTGGCCGCTACAGTTAAATATAAAAATAGAGATTAATATTTGATACAAACAACGTGATAACAATTTAATGTCACATGCATATTTGACATTAAAAATGATTGAATACTATTAATACTTTCATTCAATAAATTAAATAATATCATCTTACATTTCACTCAAAATTATCAGTGAATAGAAAACTAGTACGCAGTTATCTTTGTGAATAGCACATTTATTTAATAGAATATTATGTTCTTTCAATACATTTCAAATATAAATTTTTACAAAATTATATTTATTATATACATACAGAGTTTTAAGAAAAATAGTTTTACATAGTTCTTTTTACAAGTTTCATACTATATTTATTAGTTAATGTCACAGCGTTGTTGTGTTTCCAATTGTAAGGGAAATTATGATAGTTCTCTGAAAGAAAAATGTAATAGATAGTATTTTTAGAAAATAAACAAATAAATTTTTCATATAAACAGAAGAATAAAATATATAAATTTGCAACAATAATAAATAATTTTTAATAATATTAATAACAAATGATAAAAAAAGTCACTTCTAATATCACTTCTACTTACCATAGTTATAATATTTATATATTGTTTGTACATAATTAATAGAGACTTGTGTATTTTAATATAATTTTCTATGAAAAAAAACGTTAATTATAATACCAGAGAGAAGATGAGAGTGCTCACGCTCGGGTTTTGGCCGTGCCACTTTTGTCTTCGTTTCGACTTTAGCCTAGAACAGAACCGGTTTCGACTTTAGCCTGGAACAGAACATACCTCGTTTGTGGTGCAGTAGTGCAGTATTTGCTGGGAAAGAGACAGTGGCGTTAGTAGTAAAAAATCTCGGAACCGTGATGTGCTGTTTTCGGTGTTAAATAAGTAAGTAATCAACTAACAATACTCACCACCGTCTTTGCACATGTCCTGGCTTTATCCGTGCGGTTTTATTTTTCCTATACGAACGCTAAATCTCTCGATATTTAAGAAAATCTGTTAGCGGCGGCCATTTTGTGACGTCACACTTGCTTCGAAAGCTCGTGACAGGCAGTATGCTGCCGAATATTACAAATAACTCCTCGATAACGTAAAAATCGGCATTTTCGAGACCGAACCAACAGAAATTGGACTTTTAGGAAACACAATTGACCACTTCTGAACTCCTCGTTGCGATATTGAAGTGTCAGTTTCTCGAAGTTTTGACCCTTGCATTTGCGTATACGTATATGCGGATCTAGCGATATGTAGTGTGCCACCACACTCTCGCTCGACCGCGCGGCCTCCCTTATACTCTCTGTCACTAAAATATATACACGGTTTCCGCAAAGCGTAAAGCTTTCGTGCTGTTTACATCCTGCCAATTTTTTACGTGCACCTTATACCAGAGTACTCTCTGCTTATACTTAGTTTATGTTTTTTTAATCATCGTAGGTAGTATTTAGTGTTAGTTTTTAGTATAGTATATCATTATATATTCATTTTTAGATTTTATTATTATTAATTTTTGTTTTGTACTCGTAGTGCGTTTTTTTAAGTATTTACAGCGTTTAAAACTTAAATATAAGATTTGTGGCAGCCTTGGCGCTGCCTTACGCCGCTGTCAATTTTCAGAAAGTTTTATTCCTTTTCCTTTGTGTTGCATTTCCACTTCACGCGGGTCTGGTAAGTCCTGGTTCACATCTGGCAACCAGATTCGCGCGGGCCTAACCATTACTCTTCTATGTTTCCCAGGTTTCGCTTGGTCCTGTTCAAGGTTTACGGTCAGGGCCTGAAGAATCTTTCTGCTTTCTCCGTTTTTTATGACACCCTTCCGCGATGGTCTTTTTCCGCATGTTCTTACCTTCCTCTCCTTACTTTCCTCTCCTTACTTTTCTCTCCTTACTTTTCTCTCCTTACTTTTTTCTCCTTACTTTTCTCTCCTTACTTTCCTCTCCTTACTTTTCTCCTACTCTTTCATGTTGGCTTTTCTGGACACAGTCTTCCGACAGCAATAGAGTCACGAGTCATCTAAGATACAACAAGTCTCATGCACACTGAACACGTCTTCTAAATAAACTTGTATTTAGGAAATCATTTACTGAGTATTTCCAGTCTTTATTATTACCAGTTCCTCCACAGATTCACTATGGAAAAGCGCAGAAAAGAGTGGGAAAATAGTCCGGAGTGAGGCGCAAAATATGCCCATATATATAATTGCAATGCTTTGATTTGCAGATTGCAACAACACCAGAAACAGAAGCAGCAGCAACAACAATTCACAAGGTTTGTAAGGTAAGAATATGTGAAAATGATTTCATTATATTATGCTATACTAGCAGGATAAAATATGTAATTACAATGAAAATTATATTTCTCATCCAAGATGTGCTTCGCTTCTTTGCATTTTATTCTAATGAGCATCATCATCGTTCTCCAACAAGCGATGTGATACACCTGAAATTGTAGTTCATTTTTAGGCTTTGTAATGATTGGTTACGGCTGGTTACGAAAAAGAATTACAACCATGGCGTTAAAATTAGAAGATTGTTTACTATATGGGAAATTTTGTCATGGTTTAGTGACATGAAGTGTCTTTCTTTTCATTCTTTTATTGCATTTTATTTAAATATTTCATTTAGAAAAGCAATGCAGTTTACTGTAAGTTAATGTTGAAGTATCTAATTTATGTAGTATGCAGAATAGAAATATATAATGAGCTATAATATATAATACGTAGGAATATTGTTTATAATTATAATGTTTTAAATTCATTAACAAAAATTATAAATAAGCAAGTAAAAATTTTTAATTTCCTGTGCATTACCTAATTAGTAGCAGAGAGTATATGATAGTGCTTACTAGGGTGGACCTTAGCTATGCCTGGTGAAATTTTTTTTACGAGATTTTTTTCACGCCCCTCCCCCAAAATTGTGCTATTGGGTAAGAAAATAATTCCTAAAAAAGATGAAGTTGATCGGATAAGGGGAAGGCCTGCCTCATTGACGTTGAAGTTGCGAAAAACATTAAATTTTGTAGGAATGGCAATATTTGAAGGAAAGACTTTTGATTATGACTAAACGTTCTTCTTGCGTCAAAATATTGATTATAATAGTACCAAAATGTAATATTTTCAATATAACAATTAACTAATTATCATATTTTTGTAAATATATATGCTAAATTTTATGTATTTTATTGAAAGTACCAATTCTTTTACTTGTATTCTTATACTAATTTAATAAGTAGAGAAATTAACGTTCGACATAAATATGTTATATTTAATCAGAATATAATATTTTTAACTGGATGTGGTGAATATTACACCATATACAGGGTGTCCCAAAACTACTGCGTTAAATGGGAGGTTCCTTGGGTCATTTGAAGTGACATGTTCCTTAACAAAAATGGCGCCCACGGCTTTGTGTAGGAGTTATTAACGAAAAACACGGACCAATCAGAGCGCGATCTAGACGCTAGTTGGCACGTTCAGCGCGGCGAGCCGGCAAGCGGTTGGAAAGAAAGAGACATAGTTCATAGCATTTCCCATACGCCATACGCTCTCCTTCTTTGCGTCGAAAATTTTGATCGTTATTATTTTTTCTATGATTTTCTATGATTCTATCATTGAAACAATTGGCTTGTGATAGCTAAAATATGATACAAATATTATTGATTCAATTTTGTCTAAATGTCTTTCAAACACTGCATCGAGAGTTGTTCCTGATCTTGTTGTCGCTTCATTAGGATTATTTACCATTTCCAATCTTAATTTACTTCTAAACATCACTAGACTGCAAAAAGTTTCACTTCTGTCGCGTGTGGTTTTCCACGTGTATGTTTTTTAATATATTGTAGAAGGCAATACTTCTAAAGACATTTTACATATTTTTAATTAATGTAAGTCTTTTTTGCTTCTGGATAACGCAGACTGTAGTCTGATACAGTTTGCGATATAAATTGTTTTTCTTCTTTATTTCGCGATAGTACATCGTTAAATTCTTGTATAAGTTTGATTTCTCGTTCTGCGAAATCATTAACTACAGCTAAATTATGTACTATACAATTTAAGCCTACGTTATAACTAGAGATACCCATTTCACGTGTATTGAAAATACATCCGTATTATCCGTGTATTTTGATACACGTGTGTCCGTGTATGCAAGTACATGGATACACGGATCGTACATTGAGATAAACAAGAGTTAACATGATAGGTTGCGAAAATGAACAAACGGCATATTTTCTGTTAATAAATCTTAATCAATTAACTGCTTATTTTGATGAAGAAAAACCAAAGTGTTTACATTTTCCGGCAAGAGACGGTTCCTTTTTGTTGTAACACACGTGTATCCTCAATAAACGTTCAAAACCGTGATCTCTAGTTATAACTGGGATCACTATACCATTATGAGGGCTCCTTATTTATAAAATCTAGGGAAATTGAAAATATTTTAGAAAAATTTAAATTTTTTTTTAGAAATAAAGGCTGCAATGTTGCTACCAATGTACTCATTTACAATATTTGAATCAACTACTAATCTTTTTACATCATCTTTAATAACGGTATATAAAGCTACAACCATTTGCTTTTTTTATATGATGTAAAATATTGGGGTGAGAAGAGGCTAGCACTACAGATTCGGATGTTAAATACCACAAATGATTACAAAATTTTCATAGAGCTACGCGAATTACTTGGTCCTTGATGGCACTATACGCATATAGACTTTTTAAAAACTCATGGTCTTGTCTTGAATGGTCCACGAACCATGTGGTTTTTAACAACACTGTAGAGTTCTGGGTCCTGTGCAGGGTCGGGAATCTCAGCTCAGATCACGTCATCGATCTGAGCTGGCCTGATCTTTTCTCTCAGCCAGAGAAGAATATGGGCATGGGGGAGGCCTCTCTTCTGCCACTCAAACGAGTACATGTAGCAGGAAGCAGCTCCAAATAACTTATTTTTTGTTAGTAAATTAATCAGTATTTTGAGTTTCAGGTAAAAGACCCTAGATACTACATCATGTCGATCTTGGGGGCCTTGACCTGGCAGAAGTTCCCTTGCTATTTCAACCCACCGTGGATTGGTAGTAAAAGTAATAAACAGATCAGGTCTCCCGTATTTGCGCACGTAGCAGAAGGCGTCTTGGGTACGTTGGTGCATGTACCTAGGGCCTCCTGTGAAGCTAGAAAGCAAGATTACCAACTGGCCTATATTTTGCGGGTCCTCATCCGCACCCAAGGCATCTTGGAGATGAATATAGCCCTCCACCCTCAGTCTTGTCTGATTAGTCCTAAGATACGTCAGTCGCTCGATCTCTATCTTGGCATACATCTACCCAAAACTGATTAGTGAGCTGCCTATAGTAGATTAGGGGATTGAATTCATTCTGACGGACCATCATCCTATACGAATAAAATTGGAGGGCCGACGTTTTCTTGCGGGCGTTTTCCTCACCAGTGGTGGGATCAACTTGGAAAATCAAGAAGTTGTAGCCGTCCTCCTCTCTGGAAAACATAAGAGGGTACTGAAGAGCGTCATAGGAGCGGTGGGTCTCTGATATTCTCCTCAGCTCACCACCCCTGCCACTGATGATAATATCACGACAGCTACACTTCTGGATGACCAGCAACACCGCTACCTCGTTAGTAGTGGGTTCGTTATAGCGGCCCCTGTGTTCCCCTCGAGGACGTCTATCAGCTTGAATAACTAATTGAAAATCCGGAATAGCTTCGGCAGGTACCGTCTCAAGGGCGGACTTAAAACTTTGAACATAAGAATTGCTGTTGTGTAGCATTTCTTGAAGTTCCCTGAGCAAGGCAATGTTCATATTGATAAAATTACCTACTCGTTTCTCAGCCTGAGATAGATAATCTGAAATGAAGTATAATTGTAGGAATTTGGCTTGAGTTTCGTAGTCGGAAGGCAAGAGGGAGCCGATTAAATGGTACACTTGCCCTCGGACTTTAAAAGTAGGCATGAAGTTACCCTCGGATATAACATTTGCTCCAAATGAGGTCATTTGAAAAGCAGAGTTATAGGAATGCACTTTTTTAAAGAAATGACGCGATTCAGACCTATCACTGGTCAACAAAGAATTAAGTGGCTCTGGAGGCGGCTGAATTAGGGGCAACCTGACTTTGCCAGAACTACAACACATACCAACATACCATAATTAAAGGATTATATTGAAATCCACTAATGTATTTTCTTATCCATGGCAGCAGAGCAGGTCTCTCCGGTTGTTGTTCAGCTCCCAATAGACCAGGTTGGTGTTCTTCATTTGGTCTTCTTTCTTTCACTAACAGTGATTCGTCACTTCTCCGGGTTCTGTGTCTGAAGCGGTTTAACTCCAGATGAACTTCCCTTTGTGTAGAACTTTCCCTACTCCGTGTAGCTGAATGCCGAGCTCTGTCAGAGGTCAAACTTTGCTCACGCACAGTTTTTGATTCAGTAGCTCGCGATGTTGAATGTCGGGCTCTATCAGAAGCTAAGCGTTCGTCACGTTGTGTTTCTGATTCTCGGCACCTGGAAGTAGATTGTATTTCTCTCTTATCTCTTAGGCGTTGTTGACGTTCGAGATCGGTGTCGTTTTCTCGAATACACCTGAATTTGTTGGTACGGTGAGATCTTCTACCAAGATTCGATCGTTTGCGAGATGGCATAGTGCAAACAACCAAACACAAAATAAGGTTAGAAAGAGCAGAAAGGGTAGAAAGGGTAGAAAGAGTAGAAACGGTAGAAAGGGTAGAAAGGCAACCTTTTACTTGCGAGAAACTCACTACTTCGTGTTACTCTCCCCCCTCTCCCCCTCCCCCTCTAATGGTGACTCAGATCTATTAGAGGATATACCGCAGTGGCGGTGGTCCGAAACCTAAAAGTCCTCTCACTCCACCTCCTCGTGGTGGTTCCTGGCCACTCACTTCGGTGAGTGGCTAACGGAGTGAGGGGCAGGAGGACATTGCCTGTCGCTTTGTACTGCGCCTTCTGCGCAGCAAGGCAGTGTCCTCCTGCAAGTGTGTCCTGGGCGACAGGATGATCGTCCAGGGGCCCATACCGTAAGCCGGCTTGCCGGAACGGGGAGCTTGCCTTCACCGGCCGGCTCGCGAGGACGACAATCTCTATAAAAAATCCTTAACTCTAAGTTCTGATGCGCGGCGAGAGAGCACCCTCGGTTTAGACGCCGGGGGTGGGTCGGTGAGTGCATCGACCGTTAGCGCACCAACCCCGTGGTACCTGCCCGCCCCACGGTGGTATCTAGGGCTTACCGGTACACACGGCTCTGGACCGATGAACGATGACTTTCCGCAGCAAATTACGGAGGCCGATGAGTGAAGCATCCTCGGATATTGTAACCAAGGCCTGTTATGGACATGATGACTTATTTCAATAATGACAGCGATATAGATGAGAATGATGTGTATGAGTTTATGCGTGTGGTTATTTCTGAGATGGATGATTATTCGTCGAGGGATGATTCATGAGAGGCAGATGATGAAGCTGATGATAGCGTCAGCTCTCTTTATGAGAGTTCGAGTGAGCAGTACCCTAGTGAATGTGTGGAAACATCGGAGGATGAGGCACGCACCTGCTGGATCTTAGTGCAAGTGTTCGAACCGCTGAAAAGGTACGTGCTATCGAAAAATGCCCAGAGCAGAAGAAGAAAATAAAAGAATATGAAGAAAAGATGAAAAGAGAAATTACACTAAGACAGAGAACAGTTAAAACTAGGAAATAAAGATATCTTGAAAAAGATGAGATTAAAGAAGATATTGAAGAGATCTTAAGAAGTAGGTATAAGGAAGATCTTAATTTAGATAAGGATATAGAGACTGATATGAAGACAAGTGAAGAAGAGATTGAAATGGTTATAAGCGAAGAAGAAGAGGATCAAGTGACGAAAGAAAAGAAGAAGTTACTAGAAGAAAAAGTTAATATGTACTTACCTGAAGTTAATTTATACCTACCTTATGGTGTTCCTGAAAAGAAGATTTTGGCCATAGAAGATGGAGCTTACTTACCCGACAATGAAGCGATGGTAAAGACTTTACCTATGGAGAAAGAAGTATTAGTAAGTAACGAAGAAGTTGTGTACTTACCTGGTGATATGGTTAACGCTGGTCCATCTGGAGGTGAAGAGCTCGATCTGGAAAAGAAGAAGAATTAAATTTGATAGATTTTGAGACTGAGATTGTGCTAGGAGATGTACACTTACCTGGTGTTACGTCCGAAAAGATGAAGTTACCTTTTGTAGACTTGCTTGGTGACGATATGGACTTGCTTTGCGACGACGTTGACCCAACTGGAGAAGAAGAAACGAAATTTTCTGAAAAAGAAAGAGTATTAATATTAGTAGATATTGATTCGAAGACATCAAAAGAAGAGACTCGCTTACCTGATAGAGAAATAGTAGCCGCTGTAACTAAGAGTGACTTACTGGTTGTGGATTCCAGCTGTAAAGAGACCGTCTGTCATGACACCACAGAAACTGATGAGGTCTCAGAGCCACATGAGTATCGATTACCGTAGATTCGGTGGATTATTCGGTTCCGACCATGATCGCTCTGAAGAATCGGCAGGTGAGATGCCACCCCCGGTTAGTGTGCCCCCGGCTTCTCAGTTATCGCCTGCGGCTCCCGCGTCATCGACGGTGCAGCCAGGTAGTTTCAACATGGAAGGCGACTATACAGAACTGTTTAACAGGCTATCGTCTGACTTAGATCAACTATACGTAGAAACGCGCGAGTTATCCCAATACTTAGATGTTAACAAAAACATGAAGAGTTATTATAGGAGATTGGGCTCGGATATTGACATTTCCATGAAATCGATACTTCGTCTGAAAAACGAAGTAGGTAAGGCTAACGCGTTGCGACAAAATGTTAGATTATCTGCGATTGATAGATAGTGGTCGATAATGACGTCCCCGGAGCGTGAAACTCAAGTACCTCTTGAGACGGAGGTAGAGCCGGTGCCAGTTACCCCGCAACAGATTTTGTCCTATGCTGATGCTACACGAAGAGTGCGGAAGAAGAGGAAGGTTCGTCGAGCTCCCTCCTAACGATAGCTGATCGTAAAAGATCAAGAGACTCGAGCTATGATAGTAGCATCCGGTCTAAATTGTCGCCGATTTCGGAACCTGCTTCCCCAGTTGAACGTTCACCTCCTCAGGAGGCTATTGATCCTATTGTTCAAATGTTAAAGGAGCTGATTACTCAGAGAAAAAAAAAGAATGAATGCTTATTTTGCCGGCTTAGAGAAAATTGGTACTTACCTTGACGGTGTCGATAAGATCATTACTCGTGAACGTGGCACTGTTCGTACCCCAGAAGAAGACGAACTATTTTCATCGTTTGCTTTATGCGGGCAGATCTTCAACACGGACCACGTGTAACTTCGGTTAAGAAGATTTCTTCGGCTAGGAAGATTTCATCGGATGCGCCGTACGCATCCCCTGAATGGCAGGATGCCTCGAAAAAGAAAAGAGGTAAAGTTCAACGGCAATTACCTATAGCGACTAAGGTTACCACAGTTAGACCACCTAATGTTATTGAAACTGTCAGTAAACCTACCGAAGTTGAGACTACACCGTCTAAAAGGACGTTTCGTCCGCGGTGGTCCACCCCGCGGTCTGATGCACTGATCATTAAGGTCAATAGCGAGGATCAATTTAAAACGGCATATGACCAGATTAACCGTAATTATCCGCAAAGGGTAATTCCACGGAATTACGCCGAGCGGTTTTTGACGCTGTTGATGAAGGTATTGAGGTGACCTCGCTACAGAAGGATTTAGAGATTAGGGACATCGATCCGATGGTAGAGGGCCCTGATATATTGGAAGCGGTTGCGGCTCACCTGGAGGTCGACCATAAGGAGATTTCCGTCAAAGTTCTCCGTAGATCCCGGGTTGGAACACAGATGGCGGTGGTTAATACGCCTATTCGATTGATTGCTCGTGTTCATGAGAATAATCGCCTCAACCTGTGCATGACTTATGTCCGGTTGAGTGCGGCTCCCAAGTTGGTGAGATGCTTTAGGTGTCACACTGTTGGCCACGTCAGTTTAAACTGTAAAGAAGATTTTAAAGGTGATGCGAGGTGCCGTAAATGCGGACAAGTGGGACATGAGATGCCCAAATGTGAAAATACTGCGAAATGTATTGATTGCGCAAAGAGACATATACCTGATGGACATATCATTGGATCTATGTCGTGTCCACTCTTCAGAGATCTTACTGCTTCTATGAAGGCTCATTATGCTGATTACTGTAAGGAAGATCAGTCGAGAAAGAGGAAATTGAAGCCACAGGATCAGACGAAAGATAAGCAGAAATCTGATATGGATACTGATCCGGGTCCGTTACCTGGTGAAAAAATTTAATTAATTATTAATATAGTAATATTTTACTGTAAATAGTTCTGTACATAGTTTATAGTTAATAATTATCTACATAGTTGATGTATACTGACCTAGTGTATGATGTCCTTGATTACGTGGTTGTTGCTCCCGCGATGACCTGAAAGAAAAGAGAAAGATTAGTCCTTGGTTTCGTTTTAAGCTGTTTGTTTTTCGGATGTTAAGTGCACTTACCCTGATGGTTGTGGTTGTTGCTCCCGCGATGACCTGTAAGAAAAGAGAAAAATTAGTCCTTGGTTTCGTTTTAAGCTGTTTGTTTTTCGGATGTTAAGTGCACTTACCCGGATGGTTATGGTTGCTGCTCCCGCGATGACCTGAAAGAAAAGAGAAAGATTAGTCCTTGGTTTTGTTTTAAGTTGTTTGTTTCTCGGATTCTAAGTTGTACTTACCCTGATAGTTGTTTTCCCTTGGATGGAGTTGGTTCTCGCCCGAAGTCCTTGTGGTCCTTTGGCCGCAGTTGTAGTCCGGTGTTTCTGGAACATAGAAAAGAAATTATTATTATTTGTTACGTCGCCGGTTTTTCCGTTGCTGTTGGAAGGTCGGAACGCGTGCGACACCGGGTATTTCCGGGCTCAAAGCCGGGCCATGCTTGGCCGCACGATACGTGGTCCACCCGGGACAAAAGGTGTCTCGCAGATTCGGATTTTCACGAAAGAAGCCACTAAGGCAGTGATGGGCACGGTAGGGGCCCTTGAGTTGTCTGCTTCTCCCACCAACCTCGTCGGCTATGGAGGGATGTATGAGGGGTAAAACGCAGGCACTGGAAGATACGAGGCACTGATGCGCAGCGAAGGTGCGCGCTGCACAAAAGAGTAGTTGGCGGGGGAAGCTTCTTGACTGCGGCAGTCAAAGATGCCCATCACTGGCCTGTTCGATAACTTCATGTTAAGGCGTTCATGCGCCTGATTGAATGCAGTTTCAAGTTGTTTGTCTTTTGCACGATATATTTCGAGGTACGCATTTGTTCGTCTCAATTCCGCTTCTCGATCAAGAAAAGCCTCGCGTGCATTGTTTTGTTCATCAATTAATTCATTCTCCGAGTAAAATGGTACATATTGTACCAGCAGACTATAGAAATAATTTTCCGGATCCGTCGGCATTTGGAAGAATGGCACTCGTACAACAGCTGGAACATTTCTAATTATCATTTTAGTGTTGTCTGCCAGCTTGATGAATCTTCGTCTTGTTGGTTGCTCTTCCTCTTCTGCATCAATGCTTTCTTCACTATCTCCCGCTTTCTGTGCATAAAATGACTCAAACTTCATCGCAAATTCAAGTAGACACATATTTGGGAAATCATAATCCTGCTATTCTTGTCTTGGACGTTTTGCATATCGCTCAAATAAGTTTGAGCAAAGTCCAACTGCTTGATTATCCTTAAATTTCAGCACTTGATATCGTTGATCGGGCTTTCTTGTATTCAAGAACACAGACTTTCTTGAACCTGAACGAAGTGGCAGGTGGCAGAGTCGATAAGCACATTCTGATGCGGACACTTGTCGCTCTTTCAAAATCCGCATGCATGATTTGAAGAGCTTCCTTGCGATGTTAGTTTCATCGCAACGAATTTAACGAATGGCTTGAGCCACACCTTCCTTTACATCTGCTGGTTCCGTCTTTGAAATGTACTTGGCGATGTAGTGGGCAATTAGATTCATTTGATCCGCATGGTTGTATGTCCATATTGGCATTCCAGAACTCGAGAATTCGCTGATTATAATTATTAACCCATTTTTCATTCGTTGTTCGTTTTAAAGTGCAGAATCGTCCTCCATTTCGAATGAATTCGTCTGAACTCGGCGGCACAATACGAGTTTGTTGACATGGTTTGCGAGGAAAAGCAAATCGACATGTATCAGAGTTGTTTTTATGGCATGTATGAGTATGAAGATGAATTTGGTTGCGTTTGACGAGTGATCTTAAATCAGGATTTTCTTCTTCGCTTGGCAAGCAGCATGTTATCACTTGATCGATGTACTTCAGTCCTTCTGTAGTTTCAAAAGACGGAGCGTTTTCAATCCATACTACAAGGTGGACATGTGGACTTCCATGATTCTGAAACTCAATCCGTGTCCAGAAATCGATGACTTTTCCACAAAGAAGATTGTCATTTCGTTTAATCTGTTTCATGAAAGCATCGACACGACGAGAAAAATGTCGGCTCAACACAATAGGATACGATTCAATCAACCGCTGCATTTCATCAAGATTTAATTGGCTAGGATTTTCATCGGGTCTGCCATCTGCGATCAAAAAAGCTTTGCGCATATCTAGCCAATTCAAATCATTACAGCTCAAAGTAATAAACCAAGTTGGCGGATCAAGACAACGAATAAATGCAATCAACTCGTTGTGTGCTGTTCGCCAATATGATGCCGATCCTCTGAGATTCTTTAAATATAAATGGAGGTCCTCGACAACACCTGCTTGGCCTCGTACAGTTCTGCCACATACATTGATCGTCGTATGCACTCGAAGATATTGAAACATCGATAGTGCATAGAACAAATAGTCTGTTCTTTGAAAACGAGTATCCGAGCCTATAACGAACGACAAATAAATTCATTTTTATGCATTATTTTTTTTATTCATTTTTTTTTATTACATATTAATTATTATTATATTGCCGTAGCCGCGGCCCGTGGCCACCCCTCCTGTCGTCGCGGCCACCTCTGCCGCCGCGGCCACCCCTCTTCTGTCCGCGGTGGCGTTTTCGGTACAATAATTTTAAAAAAATTTTTTTGAGCTACGCCTGTAACAGGAAAATTTGGCGTTATTACATAATTTAGATAAGGAACGGTGCTGCGAGGGAGACATAGGCAACCGATTTTACTTATGAAAGATATGATACGGTGGCCCACGCAACGACTTCAACCTTTCAGTTGAACCTCTGTTTACAAACGGCTGAGCTCGCTGGTGAGCAAAAATCCCCAAAACCGATGAAGCGTAAAAGAAACATAAATACAGTATTCTCGCGATAATTGTCCCAACACGGGTAGAGTGATTGGAGTAGGTTTCATTGGGATGGATAGAATTTCACAATTTCGTCAGCATGGTCGGGCCGGCCGTCGAGCCGGCCCTCTCCGCCCCATCCATGACCTAGTAGTAGTACTAAAGTCGCCGTCACGAGAGAGTATACTCGTATAGCGCAGACTGGATGAAGCATAGGGGGCGCAGCGAGCCGTCGACTCTCGCTCCCCACTTTCTTGACTGCGAGTTCGATATACGGGGTAAAACAATAGCACGGATTAACATAAAATTATAGGGAATAGGAAATCGTGCGCGTTTGCACACGTAATGTATTATATATTTAATAGAGGTGTGCGAGAACTCGCAAATGTCGGGTCGCGTAGAGACAAGAATGTTTTTCGAAATCGAGACGAGTTCTCGATAATTTTGAAATTCTCGATTATGTCGAGATTCCCGAAAATGTTTGAGATTCCTGATAATGTTCGAGATTCCCTAGTATAGCGTCCAGCGTTTTTAGTATAGTTCGGTACGGTGATTGTACGTTGGGACCTGTACGAGGTCTGGGCATCTGGCTACGGTTTGGGTCTGTCACCGTAACTTCGTTAATGGTTATTGCTACCCGTACCCAGGTCATAGAATCAATGTTGTTTAGCTTTCCCTGTTTTTGGCATCAGGATCTTTAGCTCGCCTCGGCTGCAGGTATGCCCCTGGCGTTTTATAGTTGCCAGATGTAGGGGTTTTCCTGCCGTCGGTCGGCATCTTTAGCGCACGTGAGCCGCTACGCGGGCGTCCGTTTTCCCCACCCCCATCTTGCCACTTTTCTATATTCGCAACTACCCCTGCGCTTCTTGGGTTCATCCGAGCCCTTAGTTTCGTTTTCCCCCACCCTCAACCACGCAAGGGAAGGGAGAACCAAACCATCGGCGAGGCTCTCTCTGAGCTTTTAGATTCAGAATTAGCAAATACTTAGACATAGCAACATCGCTCTCCTGTTTAGGCTAGATACAGGCAGAGACGCTAATTTTCATTTTCTGTAAACTTGTACTTTGTTATGAAACTGCCTTGCAGCTTCATCTTTAAAATATAGTGTGTGCTATCAAACGTCTTGTTTAGTTCCTTCTGCAATAGAAGGTGGTCCTTAGAAAAACTTATTAGCGGGCACCTCGCAGTGCTAAAACATCAAGGCGTGAACGATCTTCACGTAAGATCATCCAAGGGCGTAAACATTGGTCCTTCGAGCCGGATTAGCGGGCACCTCGCAGTGCGAATTCATCAAAGGTCCGAATGGTCAATCACTGACCAACCGCGGCAAATTAACATTTGGTCCTTCGAGCCGGATATCAACAGCGAAATAGTTCGCATACTCAAGGAACCAACCATCCCTTTGGAAGAACTGTGCATTGGCTTGTACATCCAGGGAGGCGTCAGTGCGTGACAGTGCGTTCACCACCCTCCTGGACTTGATAGAAGCAAGCTGTGACGGATATAGTTCGGGAGAAGGTGCCGGTTCAACCGGGTGCCGAGGATTCTTTGGCCACGAATGAATACAGCAGGTGTACAGTAATAAATGGTGTATATTCTTGTCAACACTTAATAACTAGGAAATAACAATGATTTGTATTGGCACTTCGATGGCCGTATCTTAAACGCGGAGTCGTGAAGCGTGGTCCGGTGACCTTGACTGGTACAGAAGGTATCTTAGACTAAACGCGGAGTTGAGATCGTCTAAGGGCGTTGTTGCATTGTCAAAAAATTCTATCCTTGCTGGCACACGGTTTTGAATGATCCCCTGCCTTTCGTAAACAAAAAAAAAAACAAACAATTAGTTCAAGTCATGATCACAAAGTACAGAATAAAATATCAATGTAACTACACACTTATCTTTTGTTTTAAGTTATTCTTGAATCTGTTAACAATGCTGTTGCATTGACAAAAAATTCTATCCTTGCTGGCACACGGTTTTGAATGATCCCCTGCCTTTCTAAAACAAAAAAAAACGAACAATTAGTTAAAGTTATGATCACAAAGTACAGAATAAAATATCAATGTAACTATACACTTATCTTTGTTTTGAAGTCATCCTTGTATCTGCTAATATTGATTTTACATTGTCCAAAAATTTCGATACCGCTGACACCCACGCGGCTTTATATGCTGCTCTGCGTTGCTATATTCAAAGAAAAATTAGACATAATTAATATAAATAGTAACGTATGCTTATCTATTTTTGTTGATGAATGTGACTCCTAACTAAAACAAATTCCTAATAAGATAAAAAAATTTTTTTAAAAATGTTAAAAGAAGGGATTGCGGCTGTTTTTTATATAATTTTAAAATGTACCCACCAAGGTGCAATCAACTAATTATAAGCAAAGAAAACTACTAATAAAACGACCTCACAAGTTCGCAAACGCGTGCACAGGTAATTCTTTAAAACTTTGTGAACGTGACGAACTTGTGTATAAATCACGGATTGGAACGGTTCTGAAATTAATTGTTTCAAACTGTTATATGAATCTGAAGAACCGAAATGAAGTTATAACTATTACGAGAATACCGGTTCTGAATTATATCGGTTATGGTTACGGTTCTATAATTCTGTATTCTGTATTGTGTTCGGTCTTATAAATTTATTATTTAAGTAGTTATTTATTGTAATTTATAATTTAATCAATTTTTAAATAAATAAATTTTTATAAATTGTTTCTATATACATTATTTGAATAAAAATTTATTGTTAAAAAAATTGTTTGAATAAATAAATTTTTATAATTAATTTCTATAGTTATTATTTGAATTATTATTTCTATAATAATGTTTAGTGAAACAATTATTTTAACAATAAATTATTGAAATAATAATTCAAATAGTGAATGTAGAAATAAATCATAAGAATTTATTTATTTAAAACTTGTTTAAATTATAAATACAGTACTTTATCGATAATTGTCCCAACCACGGGTCCGGCCAGGGACAATTATCCGACACGTATACTATTCTTTGACTTTTGCCGAACGTAGAAACTTGACACCGAAACTCGAGAGGCCTCGGCCGCTGAGAAGTGTAACATGATATACATGATTACACAAGTATTTTGGTCAAAGTCCCATAAAAAAATAATGAGAAATAAAGAGGTTTTGTCATTGGATTGGTAGTGGTCTCCTGGTCTCACACCGATATACTCGACCCGTATCATGTTACAGTTCTCGGCGGCCGAGGCCGCTCGAGCTTCTTGGCCCCTCACAGGGTATACCCCGCAGGAGTGGGGATAGTTCAAGGACACTTATTTGCCAGACATTTGGGACATTTATCGATAAAATACTGTAACAATAAATACCGAGATAAGAGACACAATATCTGTCATCGACAGACATGTTGCCCGACGAGATGCGTCAAATATCCTATTTATCCCGCCTATTTTCTATGCACCTGCGTATAATAGACCTCCTACGTCCTACGTCATGAAACAAGTGTATCGGTTGCGTATCGATGATGCGCGAGACAGCGCGACGTGACTAATATCCCGCGCGATCTTGACCTTAGACAATGCAACGGTCGCAACGTGGTGACAAAGTTTATTTCTATATTAGAACAATGATTTTAATATTTTATGTGTGTGTATGTGTGTGTGTGTGTGGGATAAGTAGAGCTATTAATTAGGAACTTTTTTTTCATTTTAATATTGATATCCTATTACGGGTTTTTTAAAGGATCTGTGGCTGTTGTTTATACATAATGACAAGTGTACCCATTAAACGGAGCAGAAAGAGATTTCAGCGTCATTGGTATGACGCTGACGAATCTTTGAAGGTTTGGTTAGAGGAAGTTGTTTCGGACAATTCGAAATACTTCTGCAAAGTCTGCAACAAGTTCTTCGAGTGCGGGCTTTCAGACATAAACAGGCATTCGACCAGGCAGGCTCATGTCAAAAATATGAAGCAATTGCTTCATAATAATAATGACACTCAAGACAACATCGTCGATCTTGAGGAGCCTGCAGAAGCACACGATCAAACCAAAGAGTTTGACGAGGGAAGAAGTTCTTTACTCGGCGATAAAATTAAAATCGCCGAAATTAGATATGCGGCTTTCTTCGCCGAAAATAATATCCCCCTCTCGATTGCCTCTAACCTCCTCGCCCTTATGCAAGATATAGGCAATGAGCCTCAAGTCTTGCAGGGCATGCAGGTTGGCCGCACAAAGTGCAGCCAAATTATTTCCAATGTGTTATGCGTTCGCGAGACGAAACCTCAGATTCGACAAACGACAAGTGGCTCACATTAGCGGTGAGATATGTTGAGCCATGTCGTTTGTCTGTTACGACGGAATTGTTGCAATTGATTCATCTTGATACCATCGATTGTTCAGCAGAAAAGATTTTCCAAAGGTTTGAAAATGAATTGCTGAAAAAGCAAATTCCGCTGGATAATATCGCGGCTCTCAGTTGCGACAACGCTTCAGTAATGACGGGGAAATTTTCGTCCTTCAAGACTAAGCTGCTTAAGAAGAATCCCCATGTAATTACAGTCCCGTGTATTTACCATTCTGTAGCACTGGCGGCAACTGCTGCTTGTGCTACTATTCCACAAGGATGTAACGAATTGTTACGTGGAGTCGCTTCATTTATCTTCAATTCAGGAGAGTTATGAAACTCTCCTGTGAAACTTTTAAAATTATCTGATACACGCTGGCTTGCCAGGCATCAGTGTATCAAACGATTTTTACGCGTTTGGGACGATTTAGTCCGATTTTTCAACGAGCATACCTTTTCGGAATGCTCGGAAACTGCTCGGAAATTTTCTTCCTTCCTGAGCAGACAAGATATCAAAGGATATTTCCTCTTTTTGGAATATGTCCTTGATATTCTAAATCGTTTCAATGCCTTCTTCCAAAGTAGGGAAACATTGGTGCAGGAGTTGCAACCGCATTCTGCAAGGTTGCTTAAATTTTTTTTGCGAAGGTTTTTAAAACCACCTCTTATAGATTTTTTTCATTTAGTAAGGCAGATTGATTTCTCATTGAAATCAAACCAAATTCCACTAAATCAAGTGGATCTTGGTTCCGAATGCCACGATTTTTTGGAAGAGGCAATTAATGATGGAATGTCGGAAGTTGAGGTGCATTCCTTCCGGCACAATTGCTTAAGGTTTTATGTGACCTTAAGCAATCAATTAAAAAATCATCTTCCTCATGACGATATTTTCCTAACCCAATTGACGGTTTTTAAACCACCCGATTCCCTATTTAACAGTGACAGAGATTTAACTTTTAAAAATCTCGTAGCTGTCGCTGGTAAATTAGGGAATTGGAGTGCCGTAGATCTACAAAAAGAGTGGGACTTTTTGTACTACGGCACTTCCCGGTCGCAGAGGGACCAATGGTCAGCTATGTCTTTTGACAATATGTGGGTAGACATCTGTAGTCAAAAAGACCCGAATAAAATTCTTCGTTTCCCCCTTCTCACCTCTATAATTAACACAGTACGATGTCTCCCACACTCGAATGCCGAGGCAGAGAGGATTTTTTCATTGCTTCCCGACATCAAATCTTAGAAAAGGAATAAAATAGGTTCTGACCTATTAAATTCCATGTGTCTGGTGCGCACATCCCTGAAAGCTAGACGAGAATCTAGTCGCACCATGTCTATCGATGATAGCCATTTATCCCTTATGTCGGCAAAGGAATTATACGCAAGTTCGTCGCGCTCGCAAAGTTATAAACAATTAACTTTGCACGCGTTTGCGAACTTGTGAGGTCGTTTTATTAGTAGTTTTCATTGCTTATAATTAGTTGATTGCACCTTGGCGGGTACATTTTAAATATATAAAAAACAGCCGCAATCCCTTGTTTTAACATTTTTTAAAAAAATTTTTTATCTTATTAGGAATTTGTTTTAGTTAGGAGTCACATTCATCAACAAAAATAGATAAGTATACGTTACTATTTATATTAATTATGTCTAATTTTTCTTTGAATATAGCAACGCAGAGCAGCATATAAAGCCGCGTGGGTGTCAGCGGTATCGAAATTTTTGGACAATGTAAAATCAATATTAGTATAGTTACATTGATATTTTATTCTGTACTTTGTGATCATAACTTTAACTAATTGTTCGTTTTTTTTTGTTTTAGAAAGGCAGAGGACCATTCAAAATCGATTTGCGTAACCACAGATACTTATTGTATAAACAATGTTTGAAAAACTTTAAAAATATATCAGAACACATGTATTTCAGAACACAAATAAAACATTTTATATTCAGTTTTTGATCTGTACATTATTTTTCTCAATATAAGAACGCTTATATATTACATAGTACACCTATAAAAAGGTAAAGAGGCATGGAAATGTGCATTTTCTTCGAATTGTTGGAGATTTCCAATTTTTTTCAACATGTTTGCATAAACCGAAAAATCTGAAAAAATCCCAGTCATGTGTGCTATTAGGTAGAATATTCATGAATTTTTTCATAATTGTTTGTTGAGGATGGTTTGACTAAAAATCAATTTAGTTTAGAGGCCCTTTGGACCATCTTATCTGTTTATACTTTAAAAGTCAACAAAAAAAATTATTTCAAAGATACTAAATATATTTAAGCAAACATAATTAAACTTGGGTTTTAAAAGAAAATTTTAGTCTAAATTTCGCTTCAATATCTTTTTTAGATCAAAAGTTATAGCAAAATGTGTGCCGCGCCGCGCCATGCTGGGAATGCGCTACCTCCAGATTGCGACTCGTGCGTCCGAAATTTCGAATTTTGGAAGAACGCTTCCAGGCGAATAAGGCAGCTCATATGAACAGAGTAGAGGTACGCTTGTGTCTGTAGCGCGCGTGCAACCGAACAGGCACTCACACTGGCAGAGTAGGGGTACGTTCGTTTAGCGCGTGCGCAGTAGAAGCAACGTAAGGCGACGATGGTACGTCGGAGTGGGGGTCGAGTCGGCTCAGCGAGCGGAGGGGAAAAAGCCCACGGCCCACGAATCTGGCATCACTGATCCGAGGGCGTTTGCCACGAGGATCGTAGAAGGCGATAAGCGGTCAGGAGGAAAGTCTGGTGTTAAGACTCTCGGTCGCTGCGTAAGACGATAAGCGTTCGTGGAGTAACCATTAGTAACGATCGAGGCTGCTCGGAGAATCCCGACTTGTCTTAAGTGGCTTCGCGGCGCGTATATATATCCCGCGAATACATTTTCTCCAGCGAGAAACCGCGAGCCCGCGGTGGCCCTCTCGCGGCCGTCGCGGCAGCCTTGGCGGCTGTGTGTCGCGGTACTCGCGAGAGAGACCGTGTATGGAGATGGTGACTGTCAGTCTCTTGCTTGGGTCACCAACAGGCTCCACACCTGCAATGCTCGTCGTCGATGGTCGGATGTACGCGTAATAAGGAACACTACGAACACTTTAATACTCGGTATGACCGAGCTACCTTTATTTCACAGCAAAACGTAAGATCGAGAATTCGCGTGCGGACGCCACGAGAGGAAATTTATTTCAAAACACTTTCAAAGGCAGAAAGCCGTTTAGTACAAGCTCGCGGTGAAACAGCTCCTAGTTCGTCCATTAGAAATAGCGCGACACCTGCACCGTCTGATTCGCACACCATGCCACGTCTACCGGTGTTAAAACTATCCACTTTCGACGGTAATTTTAACCAATGGATTCGTTTTCGCGATACTTTTTGCTCATTAGTCCACGATTCTGAGAGATTAACTGACATTGATCGGTTCAATTATTTAGTCTCAGCATTGCCGGATCGGCAGCGAGAACAATAGATTCTTTCAGCGTTTCGGCCGCGAATTATAAATTAGCGTGGTCTCGTTTAAAGGAACGATATGATGATCCGAAGGGTTTGATCTCGCATCATATTAACGCTCTTCTAGATATAGAGCCTGTCAAGCGACAAAGTGGCAAGGCACTCGGTGAACTAGTAGATACCGCCGTGAACAACTTAAGCGCTCTGAATAAGTTGTTAAGGCCCGAAGAAATGTTGGACGCTTTCGTCAGCACTTGCGTGACCCGGAAGTTAGACCATGTATCTTGCGATGAGTGGGACAAACACGTGATGAATGTACGTGAAAATCCCCCCTTCAAAGATTTGGCAAAATTTCTTGAACAAAGATCACAGCATCTTTCGCGAAGGGATACGACTCGGTTGGCGAGCCACAACACTTCGGTCGAGCACGCTACAGTCAGCAAGCGGCGCGAGAATAAGAACAAATCTTACGTAGCAGCTTCTCATGTCGCTAGCAAACTTAATCAATGTTTGTTATGTGGTAGTGAGCACGCGCTGCAAAATTGTCCAAGTTTTTAGCCAACAAGGAAAACGCCATAAATGCCGCGCTCTGTTAGATGTAGGTTCGCAGGCTAATTTCGTTAGCCGTGATTTTTGTAAGCGCGTTGCGTTGCCTCTCCGGGCGGTCGAGACAATGGTCGGCGGTTTAGGGCGGGTGAAGAACCTGATCAGCTCAACTGCATCATTAAAAATCGTCTCTGGTTCCAGAAATTTCGATGCCAATTTATCCTGTTTAATTATAGATAGCATCACAGAGGAGATGCCTAACATCCCTCTAAATCAAATCAAAGTTCCGATACCATCCGGGGTTTTTCCCGCCGATCCTGAATTTTCTCGGTCGGGTCGTGTCGACTTATTAATAGGAGCCGGTCTGTTTTGGGATTTATTATGCATCGGCCAGGTAAAAATTGGTCTGGGAAATTTGGTATGGCAAAAGACGAAACTCGGTTGGGTATTAGGTGGCAGTTTACAATGGCCAAGGTCACCGGTTAACGCTGGGCAAGTTCGCGCTTGCAACGCGGTGACAAACGCGCAATTAGAAAAAACTGTCGCGCGCTTTTGGGAGGTGGAGGAGATAGGCAACTTTGGTCCTTTTAAAAATAGTGATCCGTGTGAGGAACACTTCGAGAAGCATACCACTCGCAATGAACACGGACGTTTTATAGTGGGTATACCGTTCAATGATCGAGTGTTACAATTAGGCGAGTCTCGAACTCAAGCGGAAAAACGTTTTCTCAATATCGAAAGAAAATTTAGAAGAAATCCCGAACTTGGCAAACAATACCGAGACTTCCTTCTCGAGTATTTAGAGTTAGGACATATGAGCATAGTAGATGTTGACAATGTAAGCGGTGTCGGAAATGGATATTATTTACCACATCATGCTGTGATAAAGGAAAGTAGTACGACCACCAAACTTCGCGTAGTTTTTGATGGGTCCGCGAGAACTTCTATGGGAATCTTGTTAAACGACACGCATTTAGTAGTCAACCGGTACAGGATGATTTGTTTAGCATATTAATTAGATTTAGAAAACATAGGATCGTTCTTTCGGCCGATATAGCAAAAATGTACCGGCAAATTTTAGTACGGGGAGGAGACCGTAAATATCAAAAAATTCTTTGGCGTTTTAGCGAGAACGAGAGTATACGCGTAACGATACAGTTACGTATGGCACTGCCTCCGCTTCCTATTTAGCTACTCGCGCTTTGCAGCAGGTAGGCAAGGAGTGTTCGCAATCGCACCCCTCTGCTAGTGAAACAACCCTCAAGGATTTCTATGTTGATGACCTGCTGACTGGTTGCGAGACTACCAAGCAGGCAATCGAATTACGCGAGTCTCTAACGCGAGTCTTGGCGCAAGCTGGCTTTCCGTTGAGAAAGTAGGCAAGCAATGACCCCAGAGTAATTAGTCACGATAACGGTGATACACAGCATTTAGAATTTAAGGCTCTCGACAGAGAGACCAAAACGTTGGGTTTGTTGTGGTCCGCGTTCAACGACGAATTAGGATATAGTTATAGTAGTAGAATTTCTCATAGAATAACCAAGCGTCAAGTGCTCTCGGAAGTGGCCCAAATTTTTGATCCATTGGGGCTTATCGGTCCAATAATAGTCAAGGCTAAATTATTTATGCAGGGACTATGGGCAATGAAATTAGGGTGGGATGAGAGTCTGCCGCAAGACCTTCACTCCCAATGGATGGCATATAGAAGCGAACTCGCTGAAATTTCGTCCGTACGCATCCCTCGGCGGGTGCTATCATCGTACCAAGATGTAGAGGTGCACGGCTTTTCAGATGCCTCAGAACGGGCATACGGAGCCGCCGTATACCTGCGTTCGAAAACGGATCAGGGATCGTGGGTCACGCGATTGTTGTGTGCCAAATCACGGGTGGCACCATTAAAAACAATTAGTTTACCGCGGTTAGAGTTGTGTGGCGCCGTTTTATTGGCCCAATTATTAGCTAAGGTTCGTGAAGCGATTCATATCCAGTCAGCTCGCGAATATTGTTGGACCGATAGCCAAGTGGTTTTAGCATGGATCAGAGATAGGGCATGTAGATGGAAGACTTTCGTCGCAAATAGAGCTGCCGAAATGCAAACCTTAATGGAGAACGGCCGCCTCGAGACTCCTTAGAATTTCGCTAGAATACCCTAGAAATCTGGCCGAAACTTGGGTTTGCGGGAATACATTTGACGTCCTTATACGAGCAAATTTTGAACTGTATAAAGGCTCATTTGATAAAGGAAGGTTCAGCGCATAGTGCCCTGCTTATGATGTAACGAGATTATATTGACATCTAATAATATGAGTCTGCAAAGTAGGGAAAAAAGTCGAGAAAACAACCGCAGAATCCAATGTATTTTTCTGTCACAAAAAGAGTTTTTTGACTGCTATCATAAGCAGGGCACTATGCGCTGAACCTTCCTCTATCAAACGAGCCTTTATGCAGCTCAAAATTTGCTTGTATAAGGACGTCAAATGTATTCCCGCAAACACAAGTTTCGGCCAAATTTCTAGGGAAATTCTAGGGAAAGTCACGTGACTACCGTTCCCTCTTAACAACAGTTGACAGTTGGTCTCACGTGGTATCGGCCGACAATCCCGCAGATTTGTTGTCGCGTGGTACTACATTGTCGTTTCTCAAAGCCAGTGATTTTTGGTGGCATGGCCCAAGTTGGTTAGCTATCGACGAAGTAGAGTGGCCTCATCATAAGTTGGTTGCGATAGAAGTACCAGAAAAACGGCCGATTCGTATTATTCAATTAGTCTCATCGGTCAACCCTGATCCTTTAGTATTAGAGATGGCCACGCGATACTCAAACTTCAATAAGCTAATTAGGGTAGTAAACGAGCAACTTTAGATTCTTCGGAAACCAGATGTCTTCCTTTAAGCGCAACTAAGCTCGTATCGGCTGAACGCGTAGTAATTATAGCCACTCAGAGACATGTTTTTCACGCGGAAATACATGAATTAAAGGCGGGGCGTTCCATAAGTAAAAATAGTCTATTGTTATCGTTGCACCCATTTCTGGATGAACATGGAATCCTCAGGGTGGGCGGGCGTCTTCAAAATGCTCCTTTAGCATTTTCCCAGAAGCACCCGATTGTTATACCAAGCTCAGGTCCGTTGGCAACACTTTTAGTAAGACGCGAGCATTTGCGATTGTTGCACGCCGGGTGTCAACACACCCTCACGTCTCTTCATTCGAGATATTGGCTAATCTCCGGTAGGCGTGTTACTAGAAAGGTTTTGCGAAATTATTTAAAATGTTTTAGATCCAACCCATGCAGCACTCAGCCGCAGATGGGTAATTTACCTTCTGACCGCGTCGCTCCTGCTCGTGCTTTTGCTACCTGTGGCGTGGATTACGCCGGTCCCTTTTTCATTGTCGACCGCGGACGCGCCCGAACGGCTAGAAAAGCCTACATTTGTTTATTCGTGTGTTTAGTTACAAAGGCGGTGCACATAGAACTTGCCATAGATTTAACGACCGACGCTTTCTTGCATTGTTTTCATCGATTCATTTCGCGTCGCGTCGTGGTAAATGCCGTGCCATTTATTCGGACAATGGTACCAATTTTATTGGTGCTAGGAATGAATTGAAAGACTTAGGAAGTTTGCTATCTTCGTGTTCTCATAACGATCGAATCACCGAGGTACTAGCCCAAGAGCAAATAGAGTGGCACTTAATTCCACCACGTGCTCCACATTTTGGAGGATTGTGGGAGCGATCTGTCAGATCGGTAAAAACGCACATGAAGCGCGTAATAGGTGAGCAAAGGCTCACATTTGAAGAATTGTATACGATCATGACACAAATTGAAGCATGTCTCAACTCCCGACCACTTTATCCTTTGTCTTTCGATCCATCTGACCTGAATCCACTCACTCCTGTCAATTCCTTGTGGGTGAGGCGTTGACAGCCCCTCCACAGGCCGATCTTGGTCACTTAGACCAAAACCGCCTTAGCAGATTCCAGTTAATGCAGCAATTGGCGCAGCATTTTTGGAAGCGATGGCAGCGGGACTATTTTCATGGATTGCAACAGCGCCAGAAATGGAGGCTGGGTTCCCCGGATGTTCCAACAATCGGAGCAATGGTCCTCATCAAGGTGGACAATTTACCACCTTTGAAGTGGGCTTTGGGACGCATCTTGGAGCTACATCCAGGCCAAAATGGCATAGTTAGAGTGGTATCTGTCCGTACCGTGACTGGGACTCTCACGAGGCCTACAACAAAGATTTGTTTGTTGCCCAGTGCCGAAGAGACGTAAACTTTGAAGTGTTGTTTTGCGTGATATATATATGTTTTTTTTTGTTTGTTTTAGTTCATAGGTTTCTGGCATGCGATTAGTCTAGTATATCTATATGTTTAGTCATCTCATTATCTGTATCATTGTACATGTCGGTTTTGACTGCGAGTTGAGTGTGAGTTAGTGTTAGTTAGTGGTAGTTAGTGAGTTAGTTTGTTGCATTTGCATATGGTTAACTTGTGTAGATTAGTTATTCGATTTCATTTTGTATTTAGTCTCGTGTGTTTATTGTACTGTTGAACTCCGTCAGTTCAAGGTGGGCGGTATGTAGCGGCCATCGTTTTTAGTATAGTTCGGTACGGTGATTGTACGTTGGGACCGGTACGAGGTCTGGGCATCTGGCTACGGTTTGGGTCTGTCACCGTAACTTCGTTAATGGTTATTGCTACCCGTACCCAGGTCATAGAATCAAGGTTGTTTAGCTTTCCCTGTTTTTGGCATCAGGATCTTTATCTCGCCTCGGTTGCAGGTATGCCCCTGGCGTTTTATAGTTGCCAGATGTGGGGGTTTTCCTGCCGTCGGTCGGCATGTTTAGCGCACGTGAGCCGCTACGCGGGCGTCCGTTTTCCCCACCCCCATCTTGCCACTTTTCTACATTTGTCACGTCGTTTCCTTTCTCGGCAGCGAGGAAGGACCCGCGCACGGGAAATTACGGCTTGGAGACCGGGTCACGCTCGGTCGCGCGACACCTGGTCCTCCCGGGACAAACAATCGTTCGCGGAATCGAATCAGAATGTTTTAAGGGTATAGTCTGCTTCGCCGCGAATGTGGTTGCACACTCACACACCGCTAGATAGACATATACGTACACGAAGGTTGCAAGGGTCCACGAAATGTAATGCCATTTCTCGATAAAGCACAGTTGGGGCTTGTACGTAGTCCCAATCGCTAGATAAAAGATCAATCTATTCCAGATGTATCCTAAAATTGCTCACTTTTGCGTTCTCGAGCCGTGATTTGCATTATTCGGCAGCATGCAGCTGTATGAACAGTATTACTAGACTGCTCCGACAGCGGCAGCACTGTAGCGCCGCTCGCGGTCCGCTACATGCTGCCGAATAATGCAAATCACGGCTCGAGAACGCAAAAGTGAGCAATTTTATACATCTGGAATAGATTGATCTTTTATCTAGCGATTGGGACTACGCACAACCCCAAATGTGCATTATCGAGAAATGGTATCACATTTCGTGGACCCATGCAATCCTCGGGTACGTATATGTCGATCTAGCGGTGTGTGAGTGTGTCAGAGAGGCTATGTAAATACGCATGCACGTCGCGACAACGTTCGAGCAGCTGTTCCGCGGAATACTCGAACACACAACTCTCGGTCGGCGTGCACGTGGGCTTACAAGGATCGCAAGGATTCGGTATGCATATTTGGATAAATAATAAATAAATATAATAAAATATAATGGAGTTTTTATTTGTTAAAAAATTTGAAGATTAATGTTGTGGCCCCCGTATGGCCACCGCCGCCGCGTCGACCGCCGCCGCGTCGACCGCCTCTTCGACCGCCGCCGCGGCCGATTTTTCTGTAGTATTCACCACGGAGGTTCCGCATTTTCTGTTTGTGTAACATATAAAAATTTATGAATGTAAAAATGACAGAAATTCCCACTAATATTCGAACACTCTTAAAAAGTTAGCGTTTTATGTTATATATTTTATGAAACAAATATAATAAATAATAGTTATAATTGTCCCAGAAGGAGTGTAATCATCGAAGCGAAGAAACAAACCCAAAACGTGTGCGTCGAACAGCTACAGAAAATCGATCGATGCACGTGTTTGAGTTTGGTCGATGAAGTATGACGAATGGAGTATAAAAGGCGCTGATATCGCAAAACGCAGTGTCAAAACGCACCTAGGAAATCCTACCTTTAGTACCTTTCGTACTCCCCGTTTGTTGCGTCGGTCGGTCGCTATATTCCCGCGGCCGGACAATTTCGTCAGCGAGAATCGGTAGTCGCGGCGTTGGCCACCTAGCGGCCGATTCCCGAAGGTGTGCCGCGCATACTTTCACCTGCGGGTATCGTAGCCACCTAGCGGCCGATTCCCGAAGGTGTGCCGCGCATACTTTCACCTGCGGGTATCGTAGCCACCTAGCGGCCGGTTCCCGAAGGTGTGCCGCGTATACTTTCACCTGCGGGTATCGTAGCCACCTGGCGGACGATTTACGATACTGGCGTTTGGTCGGCGTCGTTCGGGTTTCTCGGCGGAATGCGGTTAGCTAGTAACAGGCCTGCCATGTTGCAGGTCTGTTACAAGTGTAATGCAATTACACTCACGATTAGCGTAATTAGCAATCAAATTGATTGAACGGTTTGAATTATGTAATGCCTACTACAGTATAATCTATCCTATGCTAAATATTAAATTAATTAATATTTTCATGGCAAGTTTAGCAAGAAACAAAATATGACTATCGTATAAATACTGTAAGTGCGTATGTTTGTATCGCTTCTACATAAAGTCCGTTCCACGAGAGAGTAGAGTTGCTCAGAGACCGATTTACGGTCATTCTGCGCATCTTTCACTCCATACGCATGCGCACAGCGTAACTGACACGAGTTAGACGAGCGTTGACGGGCTCGCTTCGTCACCTACCAGCTTCCGATCTGCGCGAAACGACTCTACGCGACGTAACGCATTACCCCACAAAAAAAGGCTAAACGGTGCTCTACCGTGGGTGTAGGAGCTGTTCCAGACTAAGTGTGGGGGAGGGATATCCACTCTACCGTGGGTGTGGGATCTGATCTAGACTAGAAGTTAGTGTGGGGGCAGCTGTTCCCGCGTACGGTGTCGTGGTTTGAACCGGACGCGGGCGGTCCGGTCCATACGTCACACGACTTTCAAGCCGTTTTTCGGGTAGGGAAGCGACGTCACAAAATTTGCAACGTCACAACTCCCCCCCTCCCCCTTAAAATGGACCGGACCGCAACGGTTCGTCGACCCAGTGATTCCGAGCTCGATGGACGAGAGAGTATTCCCTTCGGAAGCCTTCCCCTTACTCCTGAGGAACCCATTACTTATACAAACACACGATCACCATGCCCTATGTTGACTCGACTATCTTTATAAAATTTTCTCTTTTCGGACGAGACCTGAATGGAGACCTTAACCTACGCGCTGATAAGGTTTTCTTTAAATCAATATACACCCTGCGCCTTGACCTTTAACAGTTTTTATTGATATAATTTTTTTCTCGCACCGCGGTACACTATACTTTTCCGGCACGGTACGGTACTCTCGGCGTTGGCGTTCCGATGTCGGAAACGTCGCGCAAAATAAACCTTCTTTTCCTGATCGTCAAAATACAAAAATAAAAAATTTTTTTTTTTCCGGTAGCCACTTCTTGGGTCCTTCGGTATTTGCCCCTCTGGGTTGCGGTACTTATCTCTACGGTTCGGTTATATAACAAAAATTACTACTAAAGTAGCCGTCACGAGAGAATAGAGTCAATTTCGCGCAGCCCGGAAGTTGGTATTAGTCGGTAGGGTGCGCAGCGAGCGCGTCAACCTCGGTTTATTACTCACTCCCCCATGCTCCCTACTTTGTTTAATATATACATGATATACACGGTATGGAGTGGGAGATGCGCAGAACGAACGGAAACTGGTTTCTGATGACCCTATTCTCTCGTGACGGCTACTTTAGTCGCTTATGCTTATTTATTATTTAATTTTTCGCTCCCGTGGTCCTGCCTACTGGCGTCCTTTGTTCCCGTTCCTTCGTGGGTCCATTGTGTGGCCGTCTAGGCTCCACGTGGGACCGCATGTCTCGCAGGTCCTTACGGACCTTTCGGGACGCCCGCATCGGTAGCAGTGCAGTCGGGGTTTTTCGGGGCAGCTGTTTCGGCAATGCCCAGGGTTGCCGCAGTTCCAACACGCGTCGGGATCGATGGCCGCATGACGGTTTCCCCTCTCTCTCTCACCGAACTGGTCCCAAGTCGCCCCACGGCTCCTTTTCAGGCGGGAGGTTGTTTCGTCCTTGACAGGCGGTAGTGGGGCTCGGTAGCGGACCTGGTTCGTCTCCACCTTCTCCGGCGTCGCTTTTACCACCAGCTCCCTCGGGACGGGGCTCGCTTTGAGGGGCGGCCGTTGTCCTGCGGCGGTTATCTCGTCTAGTGACCCCAGCAGGTTCGCCACCGGGATTCGGGCGTCGTCCATGTTCACGGGATGGTGTATTAGGAGGTTGATGAGTGCCTCTATTGTACGGCCTACCAGCTGCAGCAGGGTGGCTGCCTCCTCGTACTGTTCTTGTTTCCCGGAGTTCGGCATCTGAAATTGTCGGAATTGTTGTTGTTGTGTTCGTTTTTCCCCCTACTGTCGGTGGTGTGTACGTTTTAAGGTCCGATATATGGACCTTTCCGGTGTCCTTCCCCTCCGGGGTACTTAGTCGGTACACCACGGGAGATAACTTTGCGTCGATTCGAAACGGACCGTTAAATTTTGGGCATAACTTTGCTGCTACGTTTTGCGCCGCCGATGACAAGACGCGATTTCGTCGGAGTACTAACTCCCCTACCGCTATTTGCGTATCCTTCCTCTTTCGGTTATAATATTTCGCCTGCGTATCGTACGCGCGGTCTAAATTTTCCGCGACCAAGTAGCGCAACGTAGCTAGGTTCGACATTCGCTCTTGCCATTTTGCGGTAGGCACTACTTCTAGGTCTAATAATGGTTCGTGCTCCGCTCGGTGGCACGACGCAGGTCTCGATTCTCTTCCGAAAGGGTATAGCCAGATAAGATAGTCAAAAATGCCCTTGAGCCGAATAATATCGGGGATAGACCATTCGATAGGACATAAAAAAACATACTGTGTAAAATTTGAACCCTCTATCGCGATTGGGAGGGTAATTATGGTGTAAAATTGAAAAATCAGTTTTTGGCCTATTTTCCGTAGTTAGCGATGTTTAGAAATTCTGAAAAAAATCTGACACATGTCAAGCACCCGAATATATACTCTGCAATTCGTTTCAGATTTTTAAATTGAAAATCCTGCTTGTAAAAAATCAAAAACCTCAAAAAATCAAAAAATGCAGATTTTACATGGAAGTTCTATATTGACAATCTCCATATTTTCACAGTACCGATATATTATTATAAGTATCGTTTATGAATTTTTTCAGATTTTTGAGTGAGGTGCACCGTTGTTAAAAAAAATAAAAACCGATTTTTTCGACGTTTTTTGAAAAGCTAAGTTAACCTTCAAATTGTTATATTTTATTTATTCTGTAAGCCTATTAGACACTTATAGACCTTAAACATTTCACAGAAATAATTAGAAAATGAAGTAAATTTAATTAGTATTCTATTGCGTCAGCGCATAACATCTAAAAATCTTAACCTTGTTTCCAACAGCCCGGTTGGGTCAGCACGGTAAGCGCTCGTCTAGCCAACTTCTCATACGCGCAAGTTACCAAAAATTCAACATCACCCGAAGAACACCAACCACCTTCCGTAACCTACTCTAATCCTCCACCCAGAGGACCACTATCCACTAGAGATAGTTCCGACAACGTCCCCCATCTGCACCAGAATTCCCAACCTCCAGTATGGTTCCAAGAGCTGAAAGGTGACATCCTAAATCTTGTAAATGGTCATGAACATTTTTCCCTAATTAAAATTCAATCCCCCCAATAGCCACCTTAATCAGATCAGGATTGCATCTATCAATGTAAACTCCATTGTTATAAATCACAGGAGACTCGAACTCGTCAGTTTCTTGCAAAGACATGATCATGACGTAGTCTTCCTCTTGGAAACCAAACTCACCCCCATCCATAAACTAATTTTTAAAGATTACGAATTAATTAGAACCGACAGACCCAACTCGAAACAAGGTGGTGGCACAGTCATATTAATCAAGCGCTCCATCCCCTTTGAAATAATCAAAACAGCAACCACTAACGAAATTCTTGAATTCACAGCCATATCAATTAAAATTACTAATAATACAAATTTGATCCTAATTAGCGTCTATGCGAGATTTGACAATAGAACTCTTTTCACCACACAACTGAACACCCTATTGACGAATTTAAACTTTTTTCCGATAACAATTCATTCATTATTGCTGGAGATCTACTGTTTGTACGCCACAAGAAGTCTCCTGGCAGGAATTCGACAACAAACCGTCCGATTAGGTCATTCCACACGAACTTTCGGTTCTAGCCGAATTATTGGCTAAAATGTGTGACGTCAAAGATAACCATTGGCTGCGAGCGAGGACCCCCTTTGCCCCTCAGTCGTCTCGAGGGACTTCTTGTGGCGGACGGACAGTAAATGCCAGACGGAAGGACTAGGGTGACCGAACCGAGAACCAGCGGGCAAACATCTGCGCCAATGGGAAGAGAACTTTGGTGCCAGTCTCAAAACAAGATTTTTCACCCCGGCTCTACCGACCTTTAAGCCTGCACAATCGTTTCTAGATGTCTGCCTTGCTGACGCGAGATTAATACTATTAAACGGTATCAACGAGAAAGTTCCTACACTCCCCTATGACAGCGACCAGATACCAGACCATCAACACAAACTCCTTTCCGATCTGAACACCATCATAGCCAAAAGTCACTATGTGGGAGCTGCCCTCCTCGACCTTGAGAAAGCTTTCGACTCGGTTTTGTACAACGGACTGGTTTATAAACTGCATAAAAATCAGTGGAAAATCCTTCGCCACCTGGGATGGTAGAATACTCTCCTCACTTCAATTTAATATCCTCGAAAGGCTTCAACAAGGGACGGTAAACTCTCCCATACTCTTCAACCTTTTCCTGAGTGACCTCCCCAAACTGTTCAACTTCAACGAGGGTGGGTCCGCTTATGCCCTGGCTTTCGCTGATGATCTTATCATTTACTCATCTGGCAACAGCATCAAGTCCGTTAGAAACAACCTTGAACTCCTAAAAAATAAAATTAATAATTACTATATAGCCTGGAACCTTCGCCTCAACCCCACAAAATGTGAAACTATTCTATTCCGCAAACCGATTGACCAACTATCTTCCAAGCCAAAAGCAGGCAGTAAAGACTTTAGCATCTCCACCACCATCCCTGGCACCACCACTCAAAAACCCATTCCTCACCGTTTCTTGCCAATAGCCGAATTTTTTATAATAAACACTTATCCCGCCGAACCAAAATCATCCTATACATGCTCCTAATCAGACCAATGCAGCTCCCACATGGTGGAACACCAACCATACAACTATGGAAAAAATCCGCTCCTTGGAACGCAAATGCCTCCGCGCATGCCTCACACTTCACACAGCAATCCGACTGGCAACATTACGTCAGCAACCAAACTTTATATAACACGGTCTAGATCCTCAGGATCGACTCCTTTATTATAAAAATAGTCCGTAATTATTATAGCAAACTACCCTCCATCGATAATGACATCATCCGGTCAGTAATCCACCCAGACCCAACAGTCTCCCGGAGGCAACTCGCCAATGGCTACACCACCCCCAAGCTTTTTTATACTGCGATGAAGCTGGTTTAATACAAGACTCGGATACCACTAACCTGATTTAGCATTGGGAACGTAATAAAACAAATAAACGCATCGCTATCACCACCTTGATTTCACATTAAACAGAGACAATTTCAAATTCTCCTGATCCATTCCCATGTCAGACTACCACGATTTCCATCGTCTCGAAAGGAAAAAATACTGGTGGCTTTCATTAAACGATTCCCATATCAAGGAACTTCGCGTCCGGAGAGCCAGACACCTGCAACAAAACGGGGTCCATATCTCCCCGAGAATTATAAGATAGCATTATCATCTGTGATAAGTTAGTTAGTCTGCAAGGCACGAATGCCCATTATTTTTTACCTCTCTTCTTGTAAATATGTAAATACAATTAAGACTGATGCGGGGGTTTTTCATATTAAAAATTACTTCTCTTTTTCCCCCATGCGCTTCCCCCTCCAGATACTATTAAGATACATATTCTTACCTATTAATTATAGTTACCCAAGTTCCTATTTTATCTAAGCACCGTTCAAAGACTCGCACCCGAGCGAGCATATAGGTATCAATGCATTATTGTTTGGTAGTTTCTAAATGTTTGTTGATACTTATCCATAATACTGTACTAATTTGACCAATAAACATGTTCTAAAAAAAAAGGTAGGCGCTCGTCTCGATAACAACCCACCGATAGTCCTAAAACACCTCCCCAAAAACATGACCCATAATGTGACAGTATTATTTAATAACTCGCTGAACCACTTTCATTTCCCCAAAATTTGGAAACAGGCGAAAGTTCTACCTATCCTCAAAAAGAACAAGAACCCTCACGACCCTTCCAGTTACCGTCCGATAAGCCTCACACACAGTCTAATAAAGTATTCGAAGCAGTCATAAACCAAAACATAAACTCCTTCAACGCTTATAACAATATTATCCCAGACAACCAGTTCGGTTTTAAACACCGTCAGTGTACCACCCATGCCATTCACAAGCTCCTCTTCGACTTCAATACCATCGTAACAAAAAGACACTTCGTAGGTGCAGCCCTCCTCGATCTTGAAAAGGCGTTCGATTCAGTGTGGCATAACGGGCTCTTATATAAACTAAGCAAAAAGAAATGCCCACCTTGGTTACTATACACCATCTGGGACATGATCAAAGATAAGACATTCACCACACTTGGGACGACAAACTCTTCTCCTCACAAAAATTTAAGATTCTCGAAGGCCTCTTTAATTTAACCTCTTCTTAAGCGACCTTCCTAAACTTTTCAATTTCAACGAGGGTGGTTCCTCATACGCGTTACCGTTTGCGGACGACCACATCATTTATTCTTCAGGAAATAAAGTTAAAACTGTACGGGACAACTTGGAAATTCTCACTGCAAAGGTCAACAAGTATTATATGACCTGGAACCTCAAATTAAGCCCTAATAAGCCCTAATAGCAAGTATTTCAGTATCTCCACCACAATACCCGGCACCACCACCCAAAAGCCCATCCCACACAAAAAAAATAGTCAAATACCTTGGAGTAAATATTGACTATTTACTCCGGCAGAACAAACACATAGACTTACAAATTGTCAAAGCTCAAAAGGCATTCTTTGCATACAGCCGTATTTTCTACAATAAGCACCTAATCTGCTCCCGCACTACAATCAGCTCCCATCTGGTGGAACTGCAACCACACCACAATGGAGAGAATCCGATGGTTGGAGAGAAAATGCCTAAGAGCATGCCTCTTCCGTGTAGTGACTCAGTGGTGCACACTACGTGGCAGCACTAGCGCGCCACCTGATAGTAGCACGGGCATGTTGAAGGGGGAATTCGAATTTCTAGTTTTAGGGGGCTTTCGGTTTCTGGAACTCCGATTATAGTTTAGGTAGAGTATACTGAGTTGGTCTGAGTCAGTTTTTTGAGGGTCTGGGGGGCCTAGCCCCCCAGCAACATCGCGGAAAAAGTTGCTGTATGTATAGTAATATGTACAAATTTGGTTTTATCTGATTTTACAGATTGACAAAGCAAAATTCGGCAAGAGGAAATATAAATGTATGTTATCGGTATTGCAGAGTTGTGGCGCGATGTGCGGTGCCACGCGCCGCGCGATAAAGTACCCGCAACATGCGCGATATGGTGGCGCGCTAGTGCTGCCAAGTAGTGTCGCCACTGAGTCACTACACGGAAGAGCTCCCTACTTACCAATATGGCGGCGCCCATACCTGTCAAAAACTGAGGTGAAACAATGAAAATGACTCAACTTTAGACGCTCATAACTTTTTAACGAGTGCACTCCGCGGTCTGGGACATCGATATTTGGAGTTTTCTCGACGAAATGAACAGGATTAGACATATAATAATCGAAAATCTCTGGGTTCAGAAGGTAAAGTTTACCCCAAACAAATAGTTAATGAGCTATAAGCTGTTAAAGTTTTTGCAAAATTTGATTGTGTGGCATTATACGTATAGACAAAACCTTATTATGTACTACAGTCCACCCGACCGTGTTGATGAGACAGAACATGATCGTGTGCGTGCCTCGAGACAAACGAAGTTTGAGGGGGACGGCGAAAAGTTTGACCTTGACGGAGTTGATCGTCCCGCTATATTCTTGCGAACGGATATAGTGTTCCGATTGAGCCATCTTTTTTTCGCGCATGCGCGGCCAAAACAGTAGCGTATCTACAATGACGCAGCAAAGCGGCCAGGGCCCTGGCGGCCTGTGGCAGTTATATTGGCGGGAGTGTACCGGTGTTATTGGCGGGACGACTGATAGACGAGAGAGGTGGCGCGGAACGAGGTAAGTATATTATTAATATTTTATTATACAATGGAGGTTAATAGTGAAGAAAGAGCTACAACGAGGAGTAAGAGGATTAGAAGTTTTAAGTTTAATTCTTCGTGGCTAGAGGAAGATATTTTTAAAGTATGGTTAGCTCCATCTCCACTACAAAATAAAGTACATTGTACTGCATGTGATAGAGCTATCGCATGTGACAGAAGCATGTTAATTAGGCATTCGAAAACGCCCAAACATGTACGAAATATTAGTTTACTGAACAACAAAGCCACCTGTAATAATAATAATAGTAATATTAATTTTAATAGCACAACTTTATCCCACAAGGATAAAGTGAAACGTGCAGAAATTAGATTATCTGCCTTTTTTGCAGAACATAACGTAGTTTATAAAACCGCGGATCATTTGATTGTGCAAGACCTTACACTTGCTCGAGATAAGTGTGCCTATATTGTTAAGAATGTAATTGCCAAGCGCGAAGTCGAGCAACTTATTGATCATTTAAAAACCCGTAAATTTTCAGTTTGAATAGACGAAACAACCGACATTACTAACTTAAAAATACTGTGTGTATTAGTACAATTCATATCACGAATAAATAATAAAGTATGCACACAGTTATTAGATATTATTCGTTTAAACGGTGATGATTATTCTGCGAGTAGTATATTTCAAAGTTTTAAAAATCTTTTAGATAGTAAAGAAATTCCAATAAAAAATATTGTCGGAATTGCATGCGACAATGCAGCGGTTATGGTTGGTTGTAATAATTCATTTATGACGTATTTACAAATCGAAGTACCGCATTTAGTTACAATAAGGTGTATTTGTCACACTTCCGCGATTATCTCTAGTAAGTCTTGCGATGAATTGCCTCCGGAGTGCGAAAATTTAATTAGAGGAGTGCAATTTTGGTGGAATTTCAACATTTTTTCGGGGTACAGCAACGTAATATTTTAAAATTATCAACCACCAAGTGGCTTTGTTTACAAAAATGTATCGTTAGATTATTGGAAAATTGGGACGTGTTAAAAAATTATTTCATATTAGCTGTAGTTGAAGATAAGTCAAAATCTGCTGCATTTTTATTAGAGTCATTGAATGACACGTCCATTAAAGCGTATATATGTTTTTTGAAATATTCTTTAAATTTTTTCAACCGTTTTAATGCCCTACTTCAGTCGAGACAAATTTTATTGCATACGTTATTTGAGACTAGCCTTCAGCTAATTAAACAAATAGGGAAAAATTTTGTTAAACCTCAATTTTTGGAAGATTGTACTACATTAGATTTAAATAAAGCAGAAATTTTGCTAGAATTAAAAGACGTACATGTTGGACCGGAATGCAAAATAATTTTAGAGTCATTAGAGTTGGAATGTGCCCAACAAATTCGGTCCAGATGTTTAAACTTTTATATTACTGCAATTCGAGAGATGCTTGTGCGTCTGCCTTTGAAAGATTCACTTTTTAAAGATTTGTTGTTTTTGGATGCATCGGTAGCATTATACGATAAAGGCAGAGAAAAAGTTCAAGATCTATCTGGCATCGCCAAACGTGTAAACCTTTTAGATATTACACAATTAGCTTTTGAATGGGAAATTCTACCATCATGTTTTCATGAAGAATCTAAGGAAAAGTTAGCTTTTTTAGAAATAGACGATATGTGGCATAACATTTTAAAATTTAAAAATTTCGATGGGAAAGACATGTTTCCAACTTTAAAATTATTAATTGAAATAGTTCTGTCTTTTCCCCACTCAAATGCGGATGCCGAACGCATTTTTTCTATTGTGACAGATGTAAAATCTAAAAAAAGAAACAAATTAAATATAGATTCATTAGCTTCCATTTGCGTAGTTCGGTCCAGTTTTCAATCTAAAAATGTTAATTGCACTAATTTTGAAGTAGATTCGCATCATCTCAAATTGCATAATCCGTAAAATTTGTACAAAAAAAGCACATGTGATAGCAAATAACCTAATGTGAAATATTTTGTTTAGATTTATATATTTTGTTTTTATTACAGATGTAGCCGAATTTGCAGTATTTGTTTAGTTTTATATATATTATTTATTTTGTTTTTATTACAGATATAGCCGAATTTGCAGTATTTGTTTAGATTTTTATATTTTATTTTTAATACAGAAGGAGCCGAATGTGCAATATTTTGTTTAGTTTTATATATTTTATTTAAATTTATTTTTAATGTTTCAGAAAAGACTAAGCGAATAGACTGATGTGCAATAATTTGTTTTGTTTTATAGTGTATATATTATTATACGTGATATAATGTAATTTTTGATTTGTGAATACTGTTAAGGTTTTGGCAGTTTTCCTTACCCTAGCAACAAATGCTGGTATTTTTTAATTGATTCTGCCAAATAAAGTATTTTCTTGTTTTATTATGTATTATTCTGCTTAATTATTGTAGCGCTCTTTCCATATCCCATCCTCAAAATAAAGAATAAGTTTCAATTATGTCAAATTTCAATATTTCATACGTATAGACCAGCGATGGGCACGGTAGGGGCCCCTGAGGTGCTGGCTTCCCCCACCAACTACTCTTTCGTGCAGCGCGCACCTTCGCCGCGGAGCGGTGCCCCGCGCTCTTCGTTTCCCCCCTCGTACGAAAGAGTAGTTGGTGGGGGAAGCTTCTTGACTGCCGCAGTCATGGCTGCCCATCACTGGTATAGACTATAGACTAATAATTTTTTAAAAGTCTGCGGGGTGCTCAAGCTACCCGATTTCATCGAAAAGGTTACGTTACTGAGGCTGAAATTGCCGCGCATGCGCGAAAAAAAGATGGCTCAATCGGAACACTGAACGGATGGTAGAAGAAGCTGAATAGTAAGATTTTCGACCAATAGGTGGTGTCGTTCTAATTTTCTGTCACTAGCTATATCGCACACGACGTATCGGTAAAAAGGAATATATGAAATGCCAACTGATGAAGGTAAGAAAATTGAAGAGTAGCGGAAGAGAGAAACGAAATGCGAGAGAGAAGACTAGCGACTAGACTTGGTGTCAGTGATGCCAGAATCGTGGGCCGTGGATTTTTTCCCCTCCGCTCGCTGAGCCGACTCGACCCCCCACTCTGACGCACCGTCGTCGCGTGTAGCGCGCGTGCAATCGAACAGGCATTCACACGGACAGACTAGAGATTCGTGTGTAGCGCGTGCGCAGTAAAAGCAACGTGGCGACGACGCGACGGTGCGTCAGAGTGGGGGGTCGAGTCGGCTCAGCGAGCGGAGGGGAAAAAGCCCACGGCCCACGATTCTGGCATCACTGCTTGGTGTCACATTTCACTCTTCGCCTCACTGTTGCCATGTCACGACGTTTCTTTACATCTATTCATTTGTCTATTTCATCAATATTTTAGAACCAAACACAGCCCGACATAATATTAATTATTCTGTTACAGAAAAATGACGCAAAAACTAACGAAGAAGATGCAGCTCCTGGCCATTTACGAGGGCGTCGCCTCCTTCGAAAAAGATGGCTCGTCCGAGCAAACCAACTACCAAGGCGCCGACAAGGTGACCCTCGTAAATAAATGTAGATTAATAATTCAAAAATGCTTTCGGTAGGAAATATTGAAAAATATTTTTCTGTTACAGTCCGGGGTGTAGAAGATTCTAAAAAATCTCGTATACCGGCAACGGAACCGACGGCAGCGAAAGGGGAGAGGCCAGCCTGGGGGGGCCAACCCACGCACCCCGAACGAATCAGCAGAGGCACGGCAGGCGCCACCATTTGAACAAAGATATCGGAGAGAGAAGCGCCCACAACTTAAAAAACATCGGGACAATAGAAGCCGCCGACCCGATAGCAGAGGTGGGCATTATTTGACGAAACAGATATTTCAAATAGATTTTATTTTGCTTAAAGAAAATATTATTTTATTTGAACAATCTGAATCTCAAAATAAAATATTTCTATTTAAACAATTTGATTCAGAAAATAAAATATTTCTATTTCCACAATCTGATCCAGAAAATAAAATGTTTCTATTTCAACAATTTGAAAATACAAATATTATCAATAGTATTCAAATGAAGTACTATTTTAAAATACTATTTTCAAAAATTACTGCATGAAATAAAATATTTTGTTTTTAAAATTGTGCACATACTCTAAAATACATATAATTATTATTTTCCCCAGCTCCGCCCGATACCAGCTACCGGACAAGAGATACCCGTGAGGGCAACCGTGGTGGAGAGGAGCCGCGAAACTATACTTTCAATTTTTATTAAAATAAAGATATAAAAAAAAGTTAATGCTGCCCCTCATTTAATTTTCCCAACATAAAATTTTAAATAAAAATTAATTCATAACGACCACTATCCCTATCCCACTAACTTCACTGCATTCAAGTCACTTTTTGCACTTCTCTGCTTCCCGCGAGGCGTCCCACAGTGGGTTCAAACGCGAAAAACGCGGACAAAAATCATTTTTGAAGCTACTACTAAGTTTAAATTAATAAAAATGGTACAATTTTATTAAAAATGGTACAATTTTATAGATTTTGGGGTGCTGAATTCAAATTCACAATCAGTTTTTACAATTCCAAACCCATGGAAGATATATAAGGTTTTCTAGAAACGATTTCTCGAATTTGGACGTTTATATAATTTACTTGTTTTTAATCGTGTTTGGACCATATCCCGTAGTCATCTTCTTCATTTGCATATATAACACGAGACCTTTATTTCTGCCACGCTTAGCAGGAGCACAGCGGGACGTGTCAACCCGCTCGAAATTTATGGGAAACGACCGTACGGACAGTGACCGTACGGTCGCTCTAGTATGAATCGGCCCTGAATCGGTCCTTAGGGTACGCGCACAGTGGATCCGTTTTCGTCCGATTCGGCCGGCGTCCGACGTTGTGTCTCTTTTTCGCACGCTTGGAAAAAGAGAGATGCGTCTGACGTCGGACGAAACGGGTCCACTGTGATTCCTGCCTTACCCGATATTCCATCGAAGCTACGAAGTTTGTTTTCTTCGCGTCACGGTTATCGGAAACCCCTTTGACTCGAGGTCTCTTATTGTTAGTCACGCGCGATGTTTACTCGACGCGTTCGGACCCAGTATTTCCCCCCAATCTCTATCGTCCTCGACTCGAATTACAGGAAAGGCCTTGGGCGACTGTCACGAGTTCTCGCTTGTTTATTATTCGAAACTGTTATTCCGTTCTCGACTTTGAAATCGCA
This sequence comes from Lasioglossum lativentre, assembly GCA_916610255.1. Lineage (NCBI taxonomy): Eukaryota > Metazoa > Arthropoda > Insecta > Hymenoptera > Halictidae > Lasioglossum > Lasioglossum lativentre. Next base: position 84,472 of record CAKAJI010001057.1, read on the forward strand.
CCACACAGTACAACCGACATGGACTATTCACGGGCTATCGCAACAACAATGCTAGATAATATATCCCAGCAAAACAATACCCGGTACAAGACAATGTCACAGACAAATTCGAACGTTAACGGTCCTCCGTTGGGGAATTTTTAGAAGGACCACAATATTTGCCCGTCACTGTAAAACGTACACACCCTTACAATATTTACAATTTATTTTACAAGATTACTGTCGTGCTGGCTCATGAGAAATTTTTATTCCCTTCGAGAGGTACGCACGGAGAAAACGCCAAACGTTACAAAACGTGGTTGAGCGTAGTCTCCGGGCACAACGTCGGAATGATAGTCCCTTTTTTGAAGTCCCTGTTCGGGCGCCAATTTGTCACGTCCTTTTTCGTCGCACTTAGGGAGTGGGGAAAACGGACAACTTCCGGTGTGTTATAGGCGCTGAGTTCGAGCGCCAGGTACCGAAAGAAGGCGCGAGGAATCGGAAATTCGGACACGGAAATAGCGGGGACGGCTCTCACGGCAGGGCGGATCTCACAGGTATTTAGAACAGATTGACACGTATTTTCGCTCTGTCATTTACATCGTCAATATTTTACAAAAGCGCAGCCACGTCGCCGCAACCGGGAGCCCGCGCCCCTTATACAAGGTATGAGATTCGTTGGTGGTTCGCAACGCGTGGTTGTCGCCGTGCGAAAATGTTAGCCGCAATGGTTTCCGACTGTCGCGATCGTACCCGGGATGTTCGATATTATGTGCGAGCGCGGTTCGAGACGTTCATGCGATTCGGAATTCTTAAGATAATTCCGCGCGAGATATTATTTCCGCGAAAGGATTATCTATCCGACGTTGGCTATTCCTCCGAGGAATACCTCCGACTCTTGAGAGCAGGGGAGAACTCTCTGCGTGGCTCAAAGTATCCGCGGGCAGATACGAGCGTTCGGCACAAGGCGAGAAGCGCCTCGGCACACGCGAAAGTTGGGGAACGAGACGGAAAGCGTCTCGGACCCCCGCGATGGACGGAGCTCAGCGGTTACGAGACACTAAAGGAATCCCTGGTTGACTTACCGTGTCGTTGTCGTCTCGACGCGAGGGTTCAGCGTATTTTCGACGGCGGATTCGAGATCTTCGAGACTCGGTTTCTCCCGCTCGGCGGATCTCCTCGATACACAACACCGTACGCGGTATCTTCTCTCGAGAGCCTTGGAACGGCGCAGCGTGCTCGTGGCGCTTGTATAACAACTTCGGATTTAACCGCTCGCGGAACGGGTGTCAGCGTCAGCACGACAGTGATCCTTCGATTCTCGTTCCGGCGCGTATCGATTCTTGTTCCCCCCACTCTCGCCTCCTAGCCGAATTTCCCTAGCGACGCACCTATCGCACGCGATCTCCCAGATCGCAGGACCGTACCTTCCCGAGGTCCTGGAACCCCGAACCTACTCGCGATATTTACGATCGTTTTCCACGACCGGGGAAAGTTCGACTTTCCCGGGAGTCACCCGCACCACCCTTGCCAGAAGAACCCCATTTTAAGCGAGGTGAGACGGCGGCGCGGCGGGACCGCGAAGAAATACATTGTTCGATAGGGGTTCTTGTCCCGCATCGGCGCCTCCAGGTTCATTGACCCGTGTGTGGTGTTTCCCTTTTTGGTTGTCCGTGCATGGACGTTTTTGATCGGTATTGTAGGGTCTCTGGTGGGTCCTACAGCGCTTTGACTTCGGAATCGGTTGGAGGATCGGTATCGCTCTTGGTGCGTCCCTGAAACTCAGCCGTACTCGGCAGCAGAGTTGGGCGTTATTCAAATGAAATTTCATTCGAATAACCCAGCGAATAAAGATTGCGAATAAATTTTTATTCAGATTATTTTTATTATTTTATTCAGAAAATAAAAATTTATTCGAAAAGCCCAGCGAATAAAAATTTATTCGATTAGCCCAGCGAATAAAGGTCGGAACATACAAGACCGGTTTGGACGTCAGTCTTGTCCGTCCGCTAGATACGAGAACAGGGTTGTAGAAACTCTGTCGGTACAACAGGGATCTACATGGGAATAGTAACCGAACTATCGTTACCTTCTATATATTATTTTCGACCTACACCGGATCGGTTACTATATCCGATGTAACCACTATTTCTCGTAATAAACGAGAAAGGTTCGGGCCTCCAGGCACTGGAAAGCGGAAAGGTTTAGGTGATTATCAATTAATTGGAGAATTATTGACTGGTATAAGTAAGGTATATTCTGAGTTTTAATCCGTTGTTGTGTACACGATTTCAATAGGAGCGATCTATTGTAAACACGACGTGTGTATAACGCGACGACCCAGCGCGTAGGTAGAACAATGACTTGGCACGCAAGGAATGCGTGCAAGAAACGAAACATCCAACGCTCGCTTGCTCGCGTATCGCCTCTATTCGTAACGCGGATCGTGACGTCGACGTCGGCCTCGTGCACGTGTAATATAACTAAATCGTATGGTATGTGTGTTTCCGCGGTTCTAACGCGCTACTTACCTGTTACGGACCTGCCGTATAAATACGGGAGGACAGATCGAGGTCCACACGTTAGGAACCTCACTGAAACGTACACGGCAGATAACGAATTGTCGGCAGGTACGTGGCCTGGGCGATTCCTCAATCTCCGGACGTTTCAGTGAGCTTTTCACAATTGTACGAGACCCAATTGTGTTCTTTCGAGAGCGCTAACGTAAACAGAATGCAACGAACAGCCCTGCCGATTGTCGGGAGGGGTGAGCGGCACCTATCCGTTAGATGTTCCACGAAAACGTATTTGGCAGATAACGAATTGTCGGCAGGTACGTCGCCTGGGCGACTCCTCAATCTCCGACGCTTCTGTGGGCCCTATGTGACTGTTCTAAACACACTCACGCCTACAGAACTCACAAACATGAATGGCAGATAACGAATTGTCGGCAGGTGCGTGGCCTGGGCGACTCCTCAATCTCCAAACGTTTCTATGAGGGCAATGTTGAATTTAACTTTATTTTATTATTGTGCATGAAACCGACGCGACGCCGACGTCCCGTCCGGTTTCGTGGCTAACCAGGTTGCCTAACACACGGCGCAAGATACAAGGTTTCTCACTTGTCACAATTACGAGAACCTCGTGATTCACTTTACTACTTGTCCAATTTCGTTCACTTGCAGGTGAACTGTTCACTATTTTAAACTTCAATATATATATATATTGCATATTTTATTTTATATTTTCTTCTAGCATTGAGGTCCTCCGCAATTACGTAGTAGTTTTTCTTATTGTCTAGTTCTAGGCTGCTATATGGGTTATTAAGTTCGGATACGAAGAGGGATCTATTGTCATTTCTGGCGTATATGCTACCTATGAATAGTGAGTTGTTCTTGCATGTGCGGATTTTAATTATAGAGTATTCGAGAATTTCGTTAGCGGTTGAGGAAGGGTGGTGAATCTCTTCAAACTGAAGATTTTTGTGGATGAGGATTGTGGTACTGCCTCCTTGGGTCGAGTTTGGTCTGTCTATGGAGTAGTCAGTGAGGGAGAGGTTATGGGAGTGATTGAGTTTGGTCTCAGATAGGAGGGCGACGTCGGGTCTATGTGTGGTGAGGAAGTGTTCACATTGGTGGTTGTGATCTTAATTTGGATGATGGGGGGGGGAGGGGGAGGGGGACTAGGCATCGTGTTGTCTATTGAAGATGGCGTTGAGTTTGAATTCTATTTTTTTTGGAGTTAGCCGCTATCTAGGAGGCGAGGGTTTTAAATTGCGATAGGAGAAGTTCTCTCATATTGAAGCGGAGATGGCACTAATGTTCTACTGTGTTTTATCGATTTTTATGATTTTATGTTCTTTTCTTTTTGCAAGAGCAAATTTTATAAAAGGGCACCCTTTATAGGAGGCCGGGTGTCCAGGTAAATTGTTGTTGTTAGCGTTGAAGGTGCACATTCCTGGTTCGTGAAATTGAGCGCATTTCACGCATCTGTATTGTAGTTGGCAGATCTTACTGGCGTGGCCTAGTCTTTGACATTTTCGACATGTTCCTCAGGTGTTCCCAGCGTATTTTTTGGTAGGCTAATGTCTTAACTTTAAATAGCTCGGCAGGTTTGCTGGTGTTCGAAAGTTGGAGAAGGAAATGATGTTTCCCAGGCTGTTTTGTCGTAGAGGAACTTCGATAAGTTCAATATCTCGATGTTGGGTTTTAGGTCGATTATCTCCTGTTTGATGTCGTCAAGGCTGAATGATCCTTTTATACCTTTGAGGATTATGGATCTGGGCTTGAAGTGTTTGGGTGTGTAGGGACAGCGGAAAAGAGTCATAAACAGAGAAAGCTAAGAGGTAGGCGAAGGACCGAGACTAACAAAAAGCAGAACTCTGGCGACGTTCTCAAGGATGCATTGGAATTTAGTGAAGGACTGGTCACCAAATATGCGATCAGCGGCCAGGCAGGAAATAGAGAATAATAGCGTAACAGAGTTGAAAGGGAAAGAGAAATTTCTAGAAGAAAATATATGCATTGGCGTACGTGGTGCTACAGCCACCACAGTGGGTTTCGCCATGGTTGAGGTTGCTGGCTTGGCGAATTCGAGCTCCATTTCGTTTTCGTCTTCTAGTGGTTGGTATCGATTGTGGGTAAGGGGGTCCGATGAGGGTTCTTGGGGGTTACCCATTCGTCGTTCTGTGTAGCTGGGTGGTTTGTACGGGGCGAGCCCGGTGGCGTGTATTGGGTCGTTGATGCGAAGGGCACTGTGATGGCCAATTTGGGGGCCGTGCTGAGGTTGGGCCTCGCCTGATTCAATATGGCGACTGGGCGGACGTTGTTCCCTTTTAAGAACATTTTGTACATTTTGTCAATCTGGAGCGAGTTGAGTTTGGGAGTTTTTGCATGTCTTAGCCTTTGATTTACGCCCAGCGGAGTGTTTTCAATGTTCTCTTGAACGGGTGAGAAGCATCGTTTGGCGCTGGGACCCTGTGTTGCCGCCATTGGGCCCGAGAAACTAGCGGGGCATTCCCGCAATATCCCAGATTGCACAGCCTGCCACCTAGCCCAGCCTGCAGAGCCCCTGACCTGCAGATTATGGGCCGTACTACGCTTCGAGCGGCTCGAGGCCGAGCCGGCTCGATTTCGGCCGGGCCACTGCAAGAGCCCAGTCCATGCCTGTGACCTGCAGAAACTCGAGCCCAGGGCCTGCCGGCCGGGCCAGTGTCGCCAGAAAGTGCCCAAACCGGCACTCGAGGGGAATACAAGGTACCCCCTCTCTGATGACCAGAGCGGCAGAGTCCGCATCGCGCACGCGCAACGTGTCACATACTCTACAGTCTACTCTCCTGAACTCCTCTGCCGCTCTGTGAGAGAGGGGGTACATTTTTTCACCGTGACTCCCCTAACCTGGCGACACTGGGCCGGGCCGAGATTTGAGAGGGCAGCACGGTTACACGAATGTGGCCAATGCCGGTATACAGAATACGGGGCGGGTCGCATCAATGTGGCAGATATATATGACGGCAATACGGCAATTGACACATTAATGCAACCGTGCTGCCCTCTTACGGGGGTAGACTTCTTTTTCCAGGATTGCAAGTGTGCGGGATTCGGGTTCTTATTTCTCGATAATACAAAAATGGGTTTTTTCAGTAGTCAATAACGCTAGATAAAAGATCGATCTAGGCCACGATCGCCCTCGAAAGTCCTATTTTTACGTCTACGAGTCGTAATTTGCATCATTCGGAAGCATACAACTGCGCATGTAGCTATTTTCATAACATATATGCTGCCGAATAATGCAAATTACGCCTCGTATACGAAAAAAATAAGACTTTTGAGGGCGATTGCGGCTTAGATTGATCTTTTATCTAGCGTTATTGGCTATTGAAAAAAAACCGTGTTCGTATTATCAAGAAATGAGAACGCGAATCCCGCACCCTTGCAATCCAGTGCAAATGGGCAGAATACCGGCCCGGCCGGCAGGCCCTTTTTTTTTTTTTTTTTTTTTTTTTTTTTGTTAAGGGAGAGGGGAAATGCATTTACGCACTAACCCCCCCGGCCTTGTCGCCGGGGAGAGTGTCGGACTCGCCCGGTCTGGTGGACCGGGAATACCGACTAAAACCCCTCTCCCGGGACCCCTTCCTGGGGCCCCTTTCCTCCTCCGGTCGGAGCTATCGGGCCGAGGCTCTGCTTCTGGCAATTCTCTCGGCCCCGACTTTACCTCCGTTCTTCTCCACGCCTGTTCTTGGCTATTCGGCCGGCAGGCCCTGGGCTCGAGTTTCTGCAGGCTCACAGGCATGGACTCTGCTCTTGCAGTGGCCGGGCCGAAATCGAGCCGGCGCGGCGCGGCGTGCTGACCAGGCTTGCCATATTGCCCGGGCAAAAGCGCCCCTTGCCGCTGCGCCCCTCGCCTAGCTGTGCCGCTGAGCCCGTCTAGCTTGCCCCACTCTTTCCACAACGCTGTGTCAGCGTCGCCACGCGTACCGCGTGGAGCAAGCTAACGGGTGTTCCATAAAGACCGTACGCTTCTGTAAGCTGATTTGTGTAGGAAAGGTAGGCTATACTGCTATAATGAAATAAATTAAGTCGTGTATTGTTAAATAAATACAAAAGAAACACAAGGTAGGGTTTGAAAAATGTATATTTATGCCTTGCTAATTACAATCACTATCGCTTTCGCTAGTTACTTCTGTAACAATTATATTGCTAAATTGTTCTGGTATAATTTCTTTGTGATACATAGTCGAGTTAAATTTTTTCAAAAAGTCATCGCTTATTACGAAATTGTAACATTCTGTATTTGTGTTTCTAAATTCTAATTTTATTCGTCCGAGTGCCGCAACCATTTCAGGTTTCAGTCGTCTGCGATCTGGCGTTTTTATTTCGTTCACAACAGAAAAAAATCTTTCGATTTCAGCATTCGAATGTGATAATGACAGACATACCATTGCCAAATTTGAAATATTCTTAAATGGCCTTGTACCGTCAGGCTCACGTATCACATTGATTTCATGCCAAAATTTAATTACATCTAAATTGAGCAAGTGCTCTTTCATATTTTGCTCACGGACAGTTAAATAACCTAGGGCGTGCCATTCATCATGACATGCTGGTACGTCGAACATTGAAGTAAATTTATTTAAAATGCAATCTATTTGGTCCTTGTGTTTGGTATTATCTAGAGCAACGGAAGGTTCTAAAAATTCCAGAGCTTTCACAAAATTATCTTTAAATGGCAATCTCTTAATAGCTCCTTTATAGGCCGTCTGGTAAAATTGTTGACAGGTTTCAAGGAATTTTGTAATTTGTTCCTGCTCGTGATCACCTGTTGCTTCTTTTCTAATTTCCTCAAGTGTACATTTTGCCTTTCCTCCAATGTACATAGATTCGAGAGGCAATAAATTTTCAATTTTGAAGGGGTCGATGTCATGTAAATTTAAAACTTCTGCGATGACGGTGTGGTTTATAAAATTACAGCCTATTTCTTTTAAAAACTTATTACACAGTCCTAAAAGATTATGAACTAGAAGTTCCGAGGTTTGGAAAATTTTATTAAATTTAGTAATTATATTTAATGTAAATTCTACGAATTCCAAGTATGCTTTTGTGTATTTACATCGTAAGGCAGTGGCTATTTCTACAGACGACTTTTTCCAGTGTAATGTATCCGAAGTGTCTGACAATCTTGATTCTGATTGTGACGTACAACTATCAGATTCCGAAGTACCAGTCGTTTCCAGATCAAAAAATTTATTGAGTGAATTCCATTGTTCTAATACTCTATTTACGCATTGGTATAGTGCCAAATTTCGTGGAAGACACTTGCATGCGTCGCTGGCAAGGAGGTGCATATTGTGGCAAATACATGGGAAAACTGCAATATTTGGATTTTCTTTTAAAAGTAAAGCCACCACCGATTTCCTGTTACCCAACATTACGCTAGCATTACCAGTCGAAATTCCAATAATATTTTTTGTGGATAAGTGAGATTTTTGCAGCGAATGTTGTAAATATTGATATAAATGTTCTGCTGTTGCTTCCTTCGCTTTAACATAATCTAATAAATATGTATGTATCTTAGCTTCATGTACGCACCGCACCAAAATGCATAAAGCTTTTATGCCAGCTATATCTGTGCTTTCATCTATTAAAATAGTGAAAAATTTTCCTTTCAATAGTCTTGCTGTCCTTTCAGCAATTGTCTTACTTATGACATTTTTTATTATGGCGGAGATTTTCGACCTTTTTAAACGCATTTTCTGAAGGCTAACACAGTTGCAATCAGGATGTGCTGCCTTAATCATCTTAACGTAATGTTCATATGATCTAAAACTTTGACTATGATGGACTATATCAAGCACATATCTTAATTCGGTTTTTTTAACCAAATCGTCCGAAGTGGTTCCTCCTACGTCCATTCTAACTGCACCCATAGACTCGAGATGTAATTTTGAAGAATTGTGTCGGAGCAAATTATATTTTTTTGCTTGCACCAATTTGTCACAGACAAGACACTTCGCCTCGTATGGATTTCCTTCGCATTTCGCCAACCATGGCTTAAAAGAAGGATGCGACAGCCAGGAATCCTTGAAATTCGCAAACATCTTTTTCGGAGCTGGTGGTTGCACACCGCTCGTAGAGCTATCGGTATCTGTATCTGTATTTGAAAATAAAATTTAGATTACTAATCGATTTATAAAATATGGACGCACAAATGCGACACCACAGAAATAAGATATAGGTATTTACATCATAGTTCTAGAATGAATATTACTAAAAAAATGTTTTTCTTCTCTACATTCAAAGTGGAAAAATATTAAGTAAACAAATATATTACCTTCAGCAGATATAATATTCATAGCCTCGCTGTAAATACTGGAACTAGGGCTTCCCACGGATTCAGCTATGATACAACCTATTCATAAAATGATATTTTAGACGATACACACAATAAGCATAATATAGAGTGACTCCCACAAATATTCTGATTGTACTATACGATTTGAACTTTTATTGGGAAGCTATAGCAATTAGTTTACTAAAGGATGTGAAAAAAAATTTTCTCAAAAATGGCAATTGATCGGAATTGTAGAAAAAATACTAAAAGATGCATTTTACAACTTTTTTATATGGGCATATATTGAAAATTAAAAAAATACGTTTTGTAGATCTTTGTGAATTAAACATATTCTGAAAATTTCGGCAAACTCGGTCGACGTTGCAATGAGCTACAAACGTTTAAAGATGGTAAAAGATGGTAAAAATTGCAGATTTTCACGATTTTCGGCCTATAACTACATATTCTTACATCCTTGAATGCCTGTCGTTTTCTTCCGCATAAACCGATTTCGATGAAACTTTCACAGTGCGTATAATTGACGCAGATCTACAAAACGTATTTTTTAAATTTTAAATACAGGCCCACATTAAAAAGTTGTAAAACGCAACTTTTAGTACTTTGTATACAATTCCGACCAATTGCAATTTTCCAAAAAATTTCTTTTCACATCCTGTAGTAAACTAATTGCTCTAACTTCCCAAAAAAGTTCGAATCGTATAGTCCAATTTTTAAAAAGTTATCGGCTTTTCAAGAGTGTCCGAATATTTGTGGGAGTCTCCGTATGTAAGTCCACAATTAAAAAAAAATAGCTTATAATTAGACTGCGGATGCCTATACATTGATGAGGAATTTAAATGTACAAAAATCTGTAGAATCTCTAAAACTGTACGTCTAGGAGAAAAATTAAAGACAGATCTGGAATCAGCGCGCAAAACTCTATAAGAATCGTATAGTGGGAATCGAAATACTTTTTGGCTGTTGGACAGTGTAATTAGCAAAATTACTTCAATAATTAATAATAAACGATCGAACCGTTGCGCCGAAAGCATTTAACATTTATTAACAGCAAATACGATCGATAGAAGAAACATATTAGTTATTATAGTATTTGAAGTATTCAAGAAATTTTTATTTCAGCTCCTTTCCTTTCTTTCAGTTCCCAAAAATATGAATTTGCGTAAACATCCGCAGTCTACTTATAATCATTTGAACTATATAATTCAATATTCAATGTATACATTACCTGCTTTCTCAATGCTTTTAAAACAAAATGTGTAAATAAAATACTGCTAACGGCTCTCTAAAATACAGTTGCACTTGCACACCAAACGTCTGTAAACTGCTGCTTGTGGTAAACTGAATTCGCAAGCTGGCCAGTGATGCCAGAATCGTGGACCGTGGGCTTTTTCCCCTCCGCTCGCTGAGCCGACTCGACCCCCCACTCTGACGCACCGTCGCACAGTGCGTCGGAATGCCCGTTTTTTGGACAAAATTCCATATCTTAAAAACTATACGTGATATAAAAAAATGTTTCAAATCAAAGTTATAGGGTATAGGGAAGAGTATATGATGATTGTATTTATTTGATATTGTTGTAACCTTGAGAAGCTCTATGAAGGTCACTTTCAAAATTTCATACGGTAATGTATATTTTTGATTCTGTATTCTAATAGGTGAGGTTAAGACATTTTCAAAACACTACAAAAACATTATTTTTGCATAAACTGTTGTCAAGATATAAGCATTCAAAGTTGGCGTACCGTCTATAGTGGATCCGACATAATTAGCATATTGTTTATAAGGTCCCTGCATGTGTTTATTCTCGAAAATTTTCGTGTGTGATTTAATCGAGTTTTTCGAAAAACTTTGTGCATTGCTTCTAATGCTTCTTCGGATAATAACCCTACAGGCAAATGATTGTAATATTCTATTATTTGTACGACTGCTGAAGAACACAGAGAACAGTTGGATTTCTGTCGTTTGGTGGACTTGAATACCATTTATTGAAAATCTCTCCGTACGTGGCTTCTGGGTGTCTTCCTAATTAAATAATTTTTAAAATTAGGGGGGCAAGCCGGGGCAGAAAATTTTTGTAGAATCCGATAAAGAATAGTCCTACGAATATTTTCCAGCAAAAATCACAAGACTGGTTTTACCTTTTTTGCAAAAAGCTTAGTTAAAGTTATAAGAATTTTCGATTTCGCGTTCTAACAAACGGATCACTTTGAATCAATAATATACGATAAATAATAATTGTAAAAACCGCTAGGGAGCCAAAATAACGAGTACACACCTTGAACTAAATGATCCATCGCAAATTATTTAATTTTTCGCTTTACAATGCGTTGTATAACGTTTTCCGATTATGTGCGTACTTGAGGTTATAACACAAGAAAAAGTGACATTTCAGATTATGACGAAAGGAACATGTTCTGTTTCAATTGATGTTAAGTTTTTATTTTTTCTGACGAATACTCATGAATAAATGGTATTTTTAAAATAAATTCATGTAAACAGATATACATTTAAAAAATATTGATTTTTTTATTTTTGCCCTCTTGGCCGGCGCACTGTGCGTCGTCGCGTGTAGCGCGCGTGCAATCGAACAGGCACTCACACGGACAGACTAGAGATACGTACGTGTGTTGCGCGTGCGCAGAAGAAGCAACGTGGCGACGACGCGACGGTGCGTCAGAGTGGGGGGTCGAGTCGGCTCAGCGAGCGGAGGGGAAAAAGCCCACGGCCCACGATTCTGGCATCACTGAAGCTGGCCAGTGATGCCAGAATCGTGGGCCGTGGGCTTTTTCCCCTCCGCTCGCTGAGCCGACTCGACCCCCCACTCTGACGCACCGTCGTCGCGTGTAGCGCGCGTGCAATCGAACAGGCACTCACACGGACAGACTAGAGATACGTTCGTGTGTTGCGCGTGCGCAGTAGAAGCAACGTGGCGACGACGGTGCGTCAGAGTGGGGGGTCGAGTCGGCTCAGCGAGCGGAGGGGAAAAAGCCCACGGCCCACGATTCTGGCATCACTGAAGCTGGCTTCACCCAAGCCAAGCCGTCCGTGGCGTCGCGCGGAACAAAAGATCGCCCGTTAGGTTCCCTACCTGCTCCCACAGACGGAAGAGTGGGGCAAGCTAGACGGGCTCAGCGGCACAGCTAGGCGAGGGGCGCAGCGGTAAGAGGCGCTTTTACCCGGGCAATATGACAAGCCTGGTGCTGACTGGGTCGGGGTCGGCTTTATGTAACACCACCACTATTTAACTGTAAATTTGTTGATTTAGACACTGTTTGTATCACTGTATCACATACTTCACTCAGGGTGACTTGAACACTTTGGCGTTAGGGTATGTAAAAGCAAACTGAAGATTGTCGAGCACTATCGTCTGAAACGGAGGACGACTTCACTAGTCGACCGCCTAACGTAGACTGCAGTCGGATACACTACAGTTACACTTATCGGCGCTGTCGGAAGTACTTACATTCGCAACATTCAGATATATAATGCGTATAACGGTTTTCGTCGAAATTGGTTTTTATTTTTTTTTTATTAATAATAGCCGTAGTTAAAAATATGAAAAAAATTGGAGACATTGTTGATGACAATACCGCATTATTAAATTAATGCTTTTATATGAAATCTGTTTTTCTTCGAATTCTTCCGTGGTTTTTATTTTTTACAACTAGAGTTTGCAACTAAAAGATCGGAAAAAATGAAAATACTTCTATCATTATAATTAATATTATATTGAATTTATATTAATTAAAGATTGTAATATTAGATATATATATTAGTTGCCTTAGCACAGACGAGGTATCGTAATTTTTAGCCTGGATCAGAATCTACATCATCTTTAGCCCGGATTAGAACCTATAATTAACTTACCTCGCGAGGGGCCAAGAAGGTCGTTGCCGGTACATTATATTGTATTTTACTGGCGAAGCGGTATAAATTATTTATAATTTCACTTATACGTTCTTCCATGCATTAGACTGCAAAGCGAATGTATGTATATTCTTCCCTAAAACCCTTCCTCCATGTTGTAACTGCTCTGAGGTGAATAAGAACATTACCAAACGCATACGTTGTACGACTCTTTATTATAATAGCAATAATAATGGGATAGTGGTAGTAGTAATAATATGCAGTATACATTTCTCATTATCCATATTTTCCCATAAACATACATCGAACGTTTGAACCGCAAAGTGCATTAAAGATATATATCGGAATATGTTACATTAAGCCCGAAACGAGTCACTCATAAACCATCATATACATACATAACATACAGCTCAATTAATACTTCTGTTCAACTTTAACGTGTGTACTCATAGTATCATCTCCTGTCATTTGCGGATTCATTGCAAGTATATATATATACAGTGACAGAATTAAATCTATTCATAGACCGGTGACGCTTACTGTCAACTGACAATTCTGGTTTCAGCGTAACACTAAATCAACAATTATCTCCATCGGCCTACACCTTAATAGGAATTGAAATTACCATAGACAATTCAGGAATGAAGAACATTCGCAAATTTATATGTTATAATTTACCGAAAATAGTATGAAAATAATAATAAAATGTAAGGTGGTAAAAGTCAGCGGTGTATGAACATTTTCGCATGCCGCTGTGTATCGCGTCGGGAAGTTTCCAGTAAATCAATCTGCTCTTCGATCACCTGTTCGCTACCTACTTATTACATACATGCGCGGTTAGTTCTTTTCTCGGGCAAAAGAAAAACCTTCGAGCATGACAAAAATAAATTTCAAGCACTGACCGAAATGCCAACCTCGTTTAATAATTTATATATTTCACAGCTAAAATAATGAAACAACGCAAACAGAAACATATCTTAGTCGCAACGAAATGCCATTTTTCACAAAAAGAATTATTCTGATTTTGAATACAGATTTTCGGGAAAGAATGGTGTCATCGATTTTGCTCTAACTGCACTCTTGTAGTGTCCCCGAGGAGGAGTCTTACGCTTATATAATATGTACAAATCAAAAATTTCAATAGATATCTATATATATATATATACGTATATACATGTAACGTACACTAAGGAACGCGTTCGCATTATAATATGCTACAATTTATGCGCGATGTATTCGTCTTTGAAAGCATAGTTTCGTGTCACGAGTATAAAACCGAAAACAATCTACCGTATATTTCGCAAGAATTGACAAAACCAGCGTCAGTCCAATTGTGATCAATGGCGGGGAGAAAAGAATATAATTTGACGTTAAAGAAAGTGGAATTTTTCAATCTTCCTGTTCTTCTCGAATTCCTCATGCTATATGGAATAAAGCCTATTACATATTCTCCTCGGCTTCTTCGCATCTATCAAATCGACGCGATTCATATTTGACACGTTCTGTTCGATCATCTTCGCAACGCGTTGTTCTGCGCTCGATCGTTGTCCTATCACAAAACGCTGGACACCATCGTGAAAAACCAATCAAAGGCTTATCCTACGTGTTTGTACATCGTATCGTAAATCGCTACCCTTCGTTCATCGAGTTCCCACGTTCTCCACTACCGGTTGTGGCTTACACGCAATGAAACTAAATTTCTCCCTTGTTATTAAAGTTAACTAAAATATATGTGTGTATGTATGGAATATATCACCGAAAGTAACGATCAGGAAAAGCACAGTCTTTCGGAGCAACCGTTAGTATACGTTTTTAAAAAGAGTCTGCTATCGTTCTGGCTGATTAAACACTTTATGACATAAATCGACGAATTGAATATTCAAATGTTGTAGGAGCACCATTTTCCTCGAATCTGAGATTAACATTTTGCTATTATTTATAGCGTACCGACAAGTTTTTGATCATTCTTTTTTTTTGCTAGAGAACAAAGTGTTAAGCAAACTGTGCACCTTTCAATTGGCATGAACAAGGTATATATCGGCGGATAGACGAGAAAAATCGTGTGGCAATTTGTTTAGTAAAAAAATGCGTAAGGCGGCGGCTATGTTCGTCGTTGGAACGTTCGTCTCGCTCTACGTTACTCTATCTAAAGTGCTACAAGAAAGACTTTACAGTCGGAAAACGGAAATTCAAGACACTGGAGCTCGTGTAATAATGCAAACAGGAAGAAGCAGGACGCAAAGCACTTCGATTTTTCTGATCCGCGTCGATAGAATGGCAGTCACGCTTCTTATTAGTTACAACCTTGATGTAATAATACAATTCGCTCGGTAGTTAATAACAGTAGCTGCATTGCACATCACCTAACAATGGGATCCATAAAATTTGTCATATACCTAACATTTCTTACATCATCGATATCTCGTGGCGCTTCGCTTTGTATAATGCAATAATTGTTATTCCATCCAGCGTATAAAATCAGACTTCATATCGTATCGTGTCCGTAGATGTGTGTAACAAATTGTCGCGATACGATCAACATTATTTCTGCTATAGTTAACTTCACAATTGATTCGCGTGCAACTTAATACTCTTCTTAGCATTCCTTTCTCTCTCGTTCTCGCTTTCACACACACACATTCTCTCACTAGCTCTCTCTCTCTCTCTCTCTCCCTATCTCTTGACTTGTGTTTCATTTACGTTTCCTTCGCTATTGGAATTCTGACGCTTTATCAGTGATGCTATAGAACAATATGAATTTTAAACGCACTAAAACGGTTCAGCAACATGGTTCATCCCACTCGGCGTTAGAGTAAGAAAAATATCTAAGATTTTCACTATTCTTACACTTCTCGTTGAGCCCGCGAAAACATTCCGTGTTAAAAGGAAACTGAACGTACGAAACACTACCCTGTGTATCTATTTCCAGTGAAATTCGGTTAAACAAGAGCGGAAAGTATAAGCTGAACAACACAAACTGGTCTGGATCAAATTTAGAATAATCTTCTGCGAAACGATAGCTACGACGGTCTACTTGAGGAGTCGTATCGTTAACTTTCGTTTCGCGGCGAATAAAGCGGAGTCCAAGTGAAGTTAAAACTGGATTCGAAACTGTTGTGTACACTCAACTGAAACAAGTGGCGTTCACTGCCGTTCACTTACTTATCCTGAGGTATTTTTGCCGGTGTGTCTGTGTGCCTTACAAAAACTTTGATTCGCGTGAATGATCCTGATCAGCGGAGCTCGTCGTGGAACGTCCCGCGAATTCTATCGCGGAGGATACCGACTCGGCTGTATAGGTTTCCCTGAATGATCCTTCAAATCACTCGGGTTGTACATCGTTGGTCCCTAAAAGCAAAGATTCTCATTAAAACACCGGTCAACAGAAATCCCATATTGAAATTATAAAATAGATATACATATATCGATTTTAATCGAACAAGATTTGCTATACCGTTTCCTTACGATCTGGCATTGAGAAAGAAACTAAAATGAAATAGAGAAATTAATATAATCGTGTAACATTATCTTTCCGCTTCTTCTTTACAGTTACTTGTTTGAGACGTCCGTAAGTTGAACGATTAATTGCAATGAAAAGCGTAAACAGTGTCGACCAACGATCGCCAAAATAAAACCATGAAAATGTAGACTGGAGGCCGCAACCAAAAATCTATCCTTCACCAAGCTTTCCCATAGTTTTACCATTGAAATCTTATGTCTTATGAGATTAACGTGCTCGACATGACGAACGCAAGCTTGATTTAGCAGTAAAGCCGCACGGCGGTGGCGCAAATCAAAAGGATAATGGCTCGTATGATATTTATCGAGAATGCAGAGTATTTTTTAAGTGGCAGAAAATTACACGTGAACCGTGGGAAAAGGCCATTGAAAAGTGTGTCTTCCATAGCGATATCACTCGCGAAAAGTATTGCTCTCCTTACACATCAGGAACCACTCTACCTAGAAGAATGTGCCAATTAAAATATACTCCTCGATTTGGGTACCGTATGGTAAATTTAGTACTGTCGAATTTCAGTAACTCGAGAACCCGAGACAACAACTTTTCTTTGCTGAGAAATCTCTATAAGTCAAAATCGAAACTTAACTTCAATTTGAATTCGAAAGAAGTTTAAAGCGAAAGTCTCATCAGTGTAGTTTCACCGAAGTTCGACTGTATAATATTAGCTCATCTCACGAGTAATGCTGTCTTTCGTTTTACTTTGCACAAACATTGGTTCACAATTATAGCTACTACCGCTATCAAAAAATGGATGAAGCTACAGCTTATAAATGTTTACATTACTTATGGGACGAGCTGGTAAATAAGTTACTGTTTTCTAGCATGTGTAGCTTCAGTAGAATGTATGAATGATCACCTCTGGAATGAGAAACGACTAACGCCGCTGGATTACCTTGTTCCTCGGGAGGAGACGCAGATCCCTCATCGTGTAGCTCTGCACCTCTCGCGATAACGAGCTGGTTGAGCTCCACCGAGAGAGCTGTGTGCCATATACAACACAACAATCTTGTCTCACTAACCAATACTCGGCTTTCGCAATGATTAGGCATCAAAATATGCGAGAAGCATGCAACGCCGATGCTCACTAGTACAAACGAATGCTTTTCACGCCCCATTTTTCTTTTCTACCGCTAAATGGAAAGAAAACGTTGAAGTCATCGGTGTTGCAAGCCTCCCGTGTAGAAAAAGTGTGATTACATTGTAACAATCAAACATGCTCGGAATCAACACCCAAATACTCTATTGTGTCTTGTACCGTGTGTTATGATGCCAGCCTGAAACCTCTTAGTGCTCTATTCACCAGAAAAATTGTCTACGTGCATAGAAATAAAAATTGTTAAAGCAGCACGAAGCTTTCAAAGTAATGTTAACACTTTAACTACCGGAGTAATCTATTAGTTAGTTAGCGTTTTGACTACTTAACTTCTTGAAAGACTGTTAAGGTAGACAAAGTGTTAACAAGAACGCGGTGGTTAGTAACAAAAGAAAGAAACGATAGCTTTTCGAACACTATACTCCATTTCCTGCTGCTTTATCGGTTCCCACAGGCATAGCAGCGCTAACATCGATTCGTTCGGGTTGTCGGATTGCATAGAACTAAGTTTTGCTGTACGAAACGCGCATACATTATTTACGTTCTGAACCATGCTGGCAGATGGAATACGGCATACCCATGCGTGCACGATCATGAGAACAATGTATAAGATTAATAAAATAGTCCTTACTATCTGCAACAATTATTATTTGGCTACATCATTCTGCCTCCCCGACTGCTTGCAAAGAAAACATAAAAAAGAAAGGTGGATTAAACACAGATTGTCAAGAAAAAGAACATCTGTTACGATCTCGAGAAAAGTCAAATTAGTACTATGATCGTTAATGCGACGCAGGAAGAAAGCACACGGTTTTCAAGAAACAGCAACGAGACTATCGACACTCTTTCTTTTTTAATATCGAATCGCATCTTTCTAAAGGAGAAAAATACCTATTCTTTGACCTCACTCTCTCTCTCTCTTTCTCTCTCTCTCTCTCTCTCTCTCTCTCTCTCTCTCTCTCTCTCTCTCTCTCTCTCTCTAATTTTTATACGAACATACTGTACAAACATAAACTGAAAGTGAACGTAAAAGAGCCATTACTGTTCAGGGGAATAGACGATGCACAATACTAGGGGAGATGTTCAAACATTACCGATTCGTGTGTTACCGAGAGAGGAATAATCGATAAGAGAAAGTAACATCTTAACATTACAGTTCCAGAGACAAGTACAACCAAGCGCTGCATACCAGCATACTGCAGCCATAACTTAAAGATAACAAACGGGGTTGTGTACAATTAGTCGGAAACTGTAGAGGCACATACTGCAGCCACAAATTAAAGACGATAAACGGGATTGTGTACAATTAGTCCGAATCTATAGACGCATACGTGAAACTGTATTGTTAATGTTGTATATCTATACATGTTTGTAGTGACGAAACTGTGTACAGAAATGTAACGGAAAGAAGAGAAATGGTGTATCTAAAAACATAGCGGTAATTGCATTGGAAAACTTACTCCTTGAGATGCATTTTCGGAAACGTTCGCCGATGGTGCAGCGGGCGTCGAAGTTGATGTCAGAGAGGTCACGGTCGCGTTCAGATCGTTCACTGAAAATGATTTACAATATAGAATGTGCATAACATCTACGATCTAATATTTTCAATTTACGATTATTGAGATTTTAAAGATCCATGAGGAATTATTCAACAAATTTATTTCTGTGAGTAAATATTATTTTTAAAAAATGGCTAAAAACTTGGATAAACACATTCTCGTTATTTTTATAAAATAATGTAAAATAGTTACTTTTAGTACAACGTAAACCCAGTGTTAAATATACTTCAAAAGAATGGTGTACAGACCTGGCGCAGGAATGAATAATTGAGGCGAGGAGGTTGCCATAGGTACAATTGGTGACGTTATGGGGGTTGGCATGTTTGGAGGCGCACCGGTGCTCTTCGAACCAACGGGATTCATCACGTCTATGTAATTTTCGCGCATACTCCTTCCTTTCGGTAATTTGAATTTATTAATGCCGGATTTGTCGGCTTGTGAGGGTGGCTGAGGTAGCTGAGGTGGCTGAGAGGGCTGTTCCGCTGTAGGTGGTCTGAAACCCATGTCGGAAGCCTTTGGAGGAGGAGCTAACGTCGTAGAACCAGTGTGCCCGTCTTCATCCTTGTTCGTCCACTTCTTGGCAACAGGATCCCACACGATCTGTTGAAACACACAATCGATTAAAATTAGAAAATTCTTTGTTTGGAGATGTACACAGTACTGGCACTGGAACTATACAACCCCTAGTAAAAATATTAAGAACGTGATTGATAGTATACATATAAATTATTAATAGACGCTTCGTTTAATCGAACACTTTTCACCAGGGGTGTAGACTACAGGGCTCAAACAGGGAGTTGCATCGGCAAGTGTTAGGAACGACACGTTAAATCTGAAGCCAGAACGTATGAATAATTCGTTAGCTGTTAATTTGTCCGAACAATCAGGTATACTGGCCTTCTCCTCTGGCACCGTTACAATCACAGACGTTCAACTACCACAAGTACCCGCGTGAGCCCTTATAAAACATAGAAACCAACTGTCGTGATTGTTCAGAGATCGTTTGTAGCAGAGCTGGGTAAAATTTGAAACAAATTCGAACGAATGAGCTACTAAAAACTTAAATAATTACAGGGCAGAGGATTTAAATCATCTTCCTTGCTATTGATTAAGTGCTCCCCTGTATTCAAAATTTTATTGCCTTCTGTGACTACTGTCTCAAAACACTTTGATTTTCCCCAGCTCTGTATTCACACGCGTCAGGGTACCCAGGGAGCGAGGGTCTCACCGTTGGATTACTGTCATCAGGTAGAATCATTTGATTCTTCGGTTTCGGAGCGAACTTGCTGAACAGGCCGCCAATCCATGAGCCTCCAGTGTTCGACGGTTTCTTCTCGACCGGTTTCTCCGCCGGTTTCTTGGCAAGGGCTGTCTGCTTGGCGGATGTCTTCGGTGTCTCCAACGCGTCCAATTCTTCCAGCGGGTCGAACTGCTTCCTCGTCGATGGGGTCATCGAGATCGCCGGCTTCGGTGGCTGAAATAAAGTATACGATTCATTATCGCAAAATTGTTCCGGCAAAGTTGATCACTGTTTACTGCAACAGCGACCGTCCCAGGGATTTATTTAGCTGTGTGATTCTGTTCTATGCGTTCTGAACATCCTGGTACAACCGCGCAGCTATTACAGTAAGTAGTGAAAAACTTTGCTTGCGTAACAAACAGTATATTGTACAATCGTTGTTGTTAAGTTAAGACAACAAAAAAGGCGCGGTCTTGAAAAATCCACAGTATATTCGATGATATATATAGGAAACTTTATTGTATATTTAACAATAACAGACTTGTGTACATAAAATGACATCTAAAACATAGAGCTAGTTCTATGGACCCGGCTCTAGAATTACTTTGTATCAAAGAGCTTCGTTAACAACCGACACTCTATAAACAACGCAAAGCATCCGGTAGACTTTCTCGACGCGGAAGAATTGAAGAAAAACCGCGCAGAATTCACCGTGTGCCCGGTAATTTCGTTCAAGCTCGTTAGATTCTTCAAATATATTAGGTTGCTGCATATGAAATATTTAATTTTTAACAGTGACATTAAACACACATAACAAGACTGTCTGTCATATCTGCAGTCTAAAATCGGACATTTCATATGCAACAACCTAATACAAGAGATTCTGTAAGTTTGATAGAAATCGACGACCAGGCGGCGAATCCTAGGCAATTCGAATGACTCGGAAGTAACTTAATCGTAAGTTCACATAACATTTTCAGTGTGAAACTGAGGGTGATGGAGGAGAACGACTTAGCGCATCGAAATCTATTAGAATCGGCTACTGGTTATCAAAACGCAACAATCGCAGCATCGAGCACAGCCGTCGTCGTCTACTCACAATTAGTCGGGACATCGATGTCGTATGTTTTCATGAATAACTTTTCGACAGGGACATCGGTAAGCTTAGCCCAGTTAAGATCACTTCGAACCGGCCTGACCGGTAGATCTATCGGATAGGTTCCGCCGAAGATAAGCGGCTTGTACCGACAGAATTCAGAGGAATTCTGCGAGGAGTTCGCGTAGGACCAGGCGTCCACCGTATCGCAAATAACGTCTTTCCTTCGAATGTGGGGGACTACTCTCATGACCTTTTTATCCTCGAAGTTACAGTACTGCGTCAACATCTGACAATCGGTATCGGGGGAGGGGCCAGGCATTCCTCTCCTTAATCGCGAGTCGAGCTTGGAGATCGTCCCCAGGCTGACCTTGGTGAACTGTACATCTAAATCGGTGATAGTCGCCGGCGATTTGATACTATCCTCGTTAGCCAGAAGCTCCGGTTCGCACGGGATCGTATCGTTATCGTGGTCCGACTTCTTTCTGCCTTTGCATTTCAAGAACACAGGAGCTTCCAAGGAAGGCGGCTTCACGTATCTACCATCTACCTTCTTAATCTTTCTCGCGTCTCTCGGAGAAGATTTGTTGCTCGGTAAAAACTTTGGATAGATCGTCGTGATCTTTGGATAGGTTATCAGTTTTTTCGAAGGTTTCGTGGACTTGGTCTCGTCTACGTGGCTCGACCGATAGGGATTCGAAACCGACAACGACGACGACGACGAGATAACAATATTCGACTCGGGGGAAGAACCGGAAACGATTCCTTTGACTGGTTTCATTAGAGTGTCGCTTAATACTTTGCGTCGACGTAACGAGCTAACGTTGGCCCCGTCCAACGAGCACTCGCCGGGACCGATACTACTATCCGCAGTGAGCGCGTAATTACTTACTTCAGGAGTGGCTGTTTTATCTTCTGTTTCCGTCTGTCCGTATGCGAGCATCAAGAAAAAGGTGAAACAAAATTCCGTTATTCTCGCGTCTACTGACGAAGCTTTGTTAAGAGTCTGCTTGGAGCAGTGGCATGCTTAGGGTGTCTCGTTCGTCCCCATTAACACGTTCGCTACCGTAGACTTCCTGAGAGTCTTCGAGTCGTAATTTACGTTCAGAAATCCTCAAGACACGAATATCTTATTTCATTTTAATTGGTAACGAATGTGTTAGAATAAAGGAGAATGGTTTTATGGGAAATCTGAGAACTTGCTGGACTAGTTGGTAACTGTTTATCGGAATGTTTCTCATTAAAACCACCCGCCACTATTTTAACAGAGACATACGATCAGCAAGACTGAGGAGATGAAACGAAAAAAATTAAGCTAATTTATTGCAACGACTGATTCTCACCTCATAGTTCCATTTTTCCTGTAGCTGAGAATTGTCGGTGTCACCTTGTTCCGAGGGATACGCAGCACCGGTTGACTGCTGCTGCCAATTAGCAACACTGTTTCCATAATTGCTCTGGTAATACGAGTCTTGGTTCCAATAATCTTGCTGCTGCGACTGTTGGTAAGATTCGTCGTTGTTTCTTGCATATTTCATGGATTGGTCGTATGTGTCCGGAATATTGGACGGCAAGGATAAAGGTTGCCATTCTGATTGTACGTCGGACGAAGGAACATCCATCATCGACGTCGGACCCTCTCTGTACTCCGCTTGAGGTGGGTTCCACTGTTGTGCTTGCTGCTGTTGCAGCTGCTGTTGCGGGTGCTTCATCTCGTACATTTCTTGAGCTTGCATGCTACCGTACGACTCCTGCTTCGCTTGCGATCCGTAGGCATCGTTCTCGACTATTTCCCCAGACTGCGATAAAATCTAACATTTAGTACTAAAATAATTGACTAAATCAAAGTAATGCGCATTGAACTTACATAGCACTTGCTAACAATCTCAGCTAAATTATCGAACCACGGTACAGTGATAACTTCGTCGGTGGAATCCTTGTAGACCGGGTCATGGTACTTAATCCTGTCCCCGAGATTGTACACCGCGCAGATGAACGACTTCTTGTATTTGGACGGTTCGTTGGCGATGTTCACAGCGATCTGTTCTATGTACAACAAAGCTTTCTCGATCAGCCCGTGATCCATCATCTTCGACGCCAGATCGAACTTGAAAGTCTGCAGATCGACCAACGTGAATCTCGGCTCGCTGAGGTTTCTTGCGTACTCATAGATCTCCGTGAGCATCACCGCTTCCGTCGTGAGGAACGTGTTATACGGTTTGTGGTGATTCGCGCCTATCAGCACCAGTTTTACGTTGCTCGCCCCATACGCTCCGAAGTCGACCTGCGAGAGGATGTAGCAGAAGTGAGCGGCGTGGATGTCTCCTTGCGCGGATAGCGTATCCCCGAGAGTGGTGATCGAGCGACGATTAATCTCCGGATTCGAGGACGTGTTGGAGATGATCATAGCTAAATGAGGCCGCCAATCGTCCCATTGTGGATCCGAGATACCGGTGACGACGGCGGGCACGCGACCAGAGTGCAGCTGGTACAACGTTTGCAACGGGTCGTGGTACGGTAAACTATTCGCGAACCGGGTCATCACGGACGCGTGGGTGCGTTTGTCCAGCTTGCTGGCCAGGAACAGCGCGTGCCCCCAAAGTCCCTCGTTCATAGCATACTCTGCACAACAGAAGCGACGAGTATTGTAATAACGCGATAATTCAAACAATCAAATAAGACGCAACTTGAACGAAGACGTACCCAGCGCTTCTTGAACCAAACCGTACAGTAATGTGTTTCGGAATTCGTCTGTTATTTGCTCGATGCTTTTCCGCGTTTTGCTCTCTGGTTTCTCCGAGACCGCCGCGCCAGTATCTTGGCTACTCTGAAATCCATCACCTAGTTCTGATCTTTGAGATATCACCG
Organism: Lasioglossum lativentre; assembly: GCA_916610255.1. Lineage (NCBI taxonomy): Eukaryota > Metazoa > Arthropoda > Insecta > Hymenoptera > Halictidae > Lasioglossum > Lasioglossum lativentre. The sequence goes on from CAKAJI010001057.1 coordinate 108,544, forward strand.
ACTCTCTTCTTCCCGAATCCTGAGGCTTCTTAGACAATTCGTAAGGATACGCTTCCTTGTTTCTGAGCAACAACGCCGCTATGTCGACACCGACAACGTTCTGTAACGACATGTACAATTATTAGATCACCGAATTGGTCTGATAGAAGTGAAAGAACATCAGAGAAATTTCAGAACATTGGAGGAATGTATCTTACGCCGTTTTGTTGAATCAGCATGATCATTAGTTCGTACAAAAGTATGTACGAGGCACGATCGGCCATTTCATCGTTCGCCGCTGCTTTCTTTATTTTATTCTCGCAATATTCGATAATTGTCTTTTTATGTGTGACGCCCCTATACGAAGAACAAACGTCGCGTTAAAAATTATGTGAAAATCTACAGGAAATTAGATACCATATTCTAAGCAGGCATATTCGAAGGTGCTACAAATAATTGTCTGCAACATGCAAAATTACAAGTGAGCCATCTATTAGAAATAATAAGCATGCTTAGACGTATAAATATATTGATTACACTTGCTTAATTAAAGGTCCAGGATACGCCCGTAAATCACGCGTTACAGGGTCGTGCAAGAGTAGGTTGTCCAATTTAAGAATGTCCACCTTGGCTCTTTCACCATCGGTTGGATAAGATGGAAGCACATGAATCAAAGATCCGATTGAGAAACACCCTATGGATGTGAAATTTTTTATAATCTACTATATATGGTGTGCTAGAAGTCTTTAGTCGGTCTGAAGGTACTGTCCATTTTTAAATGAAAGAGTTTTCGAAGCTGGACAGAACTCTCTGACGGATTAAATATATCGTACTTATATTCTGAACAATCGAATACTATACCGTATGCATGAGAAGTGGAGAATTTAGTCGGTGTCATTCTTGCCGAAGCGCTCGTTGAATCCTCGAGCAGAGACATATCGGCCAAAGTTCGTTTGTCACCGGTTGTTCTGCAAAATACAGTTGTTAGTCCAAATAGGTGCTAATCGTTTGACTGGGGATCTTCATGCAAAATAAAAATTTCTTGCATCAATTGAATCATAAAATCCTCTTTCATCATAGAAACCAAATAGAAAGTTCATTCTTTCTTTACTAATTTTATTAGACCGAAAATTATTGACAAATAATTTTAAATTGTAATTATTCAATTTTCCCATCAATGCATAAATCTACAGTATAATCATAGTAGATAGCAAATTTTTATGCAAGTCGTGGACTTAAACGAAATTTAATGAACGCATAAAAATCCACAGTCGAATCGTAAGAAAACTAATAGAAAGATAAGCTGCAATGAATATCCATCTACCGAGAAGATCTCAACATGAATACTAAATTTACTATAGCAACAGTATCTCGTATCATCTACAAAGGATGAAAAGTAAATGGTTCTTGCTAGAGATCTACATGAGCAAAACAGAAAAATTTTTAGTGGAAAAATCATCTAGCGTAGAGAAGAAGATACATCGAATGCGACGCGAGGATCTTTCAAACTAACAATAAGTTACTTTCAATAGGTAGCAGAGATTCAACAAATGTCAATACATCTGTTGCAAGTTTCGAACCGAGAGGACTCTCTCTCTCGGTCTCACCTATTTGAATTTAGACAACACGGCGGTCTCCGTTGGGGACTCCTGGCCCATCCAGGACACCCGAAATACGGGACATACAATGCTTTGTTTGGCGAGTGCAAGCATGCGCTTGGATTCGTAACAAATCTAACACATAATCGACATTATAAAATCCATAAAGAAACCATAAAAATCGAAGAATCAGGTTCTTTTCTCTAGATTCTTTAGAAAGCTCGCGATGAGGCTCACCTGTCGTCGCAAGAGCTACGACCCGAGTGAACGCTTGCCCTGTCTTCTGGATAATTGGTGACGCCACGGGACACAAGCTGCTGCTGATGTCGGTTGGCATAGTACTTGTGGTACCATTCTGAGTAGGCGGCAGGATTCGTCCGTCGTAGATTTTCGATGTACGCGTAATAATTGCTGGCGTAATGAGCACCGTAATCATATCCAGGGTAGCCTCCTAAGGAACAAACACATTTTAATTTTTTTTGTAATAGTTTAGTCAGAGATAGTTAGATTTCACGAATGTATACCGTTGTAACCATAATAAGGATCCCTCGATCTCACATAATACGCTCGGTCTCTGTCGTTGTAGGAGGATCTGCTGGATGGTCTGGACCTGTGGAACGAAGTCAACATTATTGTAACATTTTACCCCGCTGGCACACAGTTTCAAAAACACATACCCCCTGCTATACGGATCATCGTAGTACGGATCTCTGATATCGTAATCGTCGTATCGTTTCGGTCGTCTATCGTCCCTTCTCCTATCACGATCAACGTAATTCCGATCCCAAGGATATCGGGGATCGTAATCCCGGACCTCCCTCTCCCTTCGACGTACATCATCGGCCCTGTCCCTTCTGCGATCATCAGGCGGCCGTCTCCTACTGTCCCGTTCATCCAGATCGTCTTTAGGTTTGTTCCTTCTCTCGATATCTTCCCGGGGGTGTCTATCCAAATCGTCCCGGCTGTGATGCTTCCGATCGTCCTGTATGTAAGGCATTTCCCGACGATCGAACTCGTCACGGCCATTGTATGGTCGATCGGTCTCGGCTCCCCGACGACGATCATAATAATACACGTCGTCGTATTCACGTTCACGATCGTAATAGGAATTCTTTCGTTCGTACTCGTATCGTCGCCGTTCCGAGCTACTGTCGCGTCGTCTCTCCCTGCTTTCGTCCCTGCTGTTTCCGGATCCCTCTTCGTTCTCGTCGTCATACGAATCTCTGCGATTCGACGAGCTCGAAGCACCTTGAGCCTCGCGTATCGACGCACCCACAGCTTCTTCGCGTTTGCTCCTCGAGTCGCTGGCTTGGTCCGATATGCCGGCTGAAACACAGTCATTGAAGGTATACAATTCAATTTCCGATAGAGACGACGCTCAAGATATAGACTTGGCACCTAAAACAAGCCTAGCACAGAAATAGCAGCTAACAAGGAAACATATTACACAAGCCGATTATAATGAAACTTTTGTGAGAAGGAGTGAGAAGGTTTTATTCACAGTTCACAGATACGAGTTTGCATAAAAATTGATTAACAATTAATAAGGAAAATCAACTTACAGCTCGTAGAAGGAACTTCCTGGGATCCCGTGACCACTCTCCCATTGGGTCTGTCTTCGGAAGATTGAGCAACCTCGTTAGGAGACGCGCCTCCAGGTATCTGCCTAAGGTTCTCGTCTGTCTGCTGAGTAGGATCTTCGGGTTCGTTGCCCCTGCCAGGAACTTCTCGCGTCTCGCTGGATTCTAGCATGATCTGAGGTTGCGGCTGATACCTCTCCTCTCCGGAAGGATCGTTCCGGGATTGTTGAGGAGGCAACGATCGTTCTCTGCCAGATGGATCATTTCTACGTTCCAACGTGTCCGAGTCTGCTCGGGAGAGCATCGGAACGCTTCTCTCCTGACCAGGAGGTATATCGCGTCGCTCGGATCTCTCGCCGATGTTTCTTAATTGCAGACCTTGCTCCTGGCCCGAAGGATCGTTTCTCCTTGGATCCGACAATCTCTGAGCCGACTGGACGTACTGTTCCTGACCGGTTGGATCGTTTCTACGCGGGTCTATGGAGCTCGACTGGCCCGGTACTTCCCGCAGGAAAGGAATATCATTAGGCACTTCGTCGTTCTCGTCATCCTGGCTCGGTGGTGTCGGCTCGTGCTCCTGATGCGAGTCTGTTAACTCTCCGGTCTCCAAGAACGTGTTTCTATCGTTCGACGCGAACTCGTAATTGTCCGGCACCTGCGAAATAATTATTTTTCTTTCATTACAATTCTCCATTCGAACTATAAAGCATAATCAACCCGGCATAATCATTAGCATTATAGTGTACCTGTTCTGGTTGTAGAGGTGGTAAAGACCGTGTCAGCTGCTGAGCAGCAGGCACTTCAACGTTGTTCACCTCTTGCCGAAAATCGCGCGTGGTCGTAGTCTCTTTAACAGGATTAATAACCGGTTTCGGATCGTTATCCAGCGTCTCCTTGTTTATAGAGTCTCTCGAGCCGTAAATATCGCGTTCCTGCAACGACGGCGTGACCACCTCCAGATTGACAAACTCCGTAGGCTGTTGAATATTCTCATAATTTTCGATGTTCTGTTCGGCGCTCCAGTCCTTAGTCGGTCTGGGAAGATCCTTCGTATACCACGGGTACTCAGAGGAACGTGGTAGCGTGCTCTGAATGTACCACTGGTCGTATCCGCTTTGCACCAAGTTGTCCACTGGTGGGACACTCGTTGCCTGATACCCGCTCTGCGCAGAGAGTTCTTTGTTCACCTGATTATCAATAGGTTGGGAATGCTCCGCAGCAGCGCCAGCAAAGTCCGAAGACACCCCGGGAATATGATCCGTGGTACTATGAGGAGCCGTGCTTTGAGCCCATGCATCCCCGGACATGGCAGGAGCCGGTAGTGCTTCGGAGGATTCGCTCTGATGTTCTAGGTGTTTGCTAGTCTTGGGTCCGAGGCTCATTTGTTCCAATTTCGCGGGCAGTTCCTCCGGTGAATTGTTCTTCCCCCATTCCGTCAGGTCGCCGACCGGATTGAACTCGTTGTTCTCCTGCACGGAAACGTTTTCAGAACTAGCAACGGTGGATACAGTTTCGGGAGTGGACGACATGTTCAGTCGGGAATCGGACAACTGTGTTTTCGAGATGCTCGTTTTCATAACAGGATCTTTAGAGAGGACACTTGGGATTAACGATGGTACGGATTTCTTCCTCTCCTCTGGCTCTACGCCAGTTTCTAAAGGCGGCGGTGGAGGCATGTTCGGTAAAGAGTAGTGAGCAGGTGTGCGACTTTGTTGCCAATCGTTTGAAGGAATAATACCGGCAATGTCCGGTTGGTGATGCTCTTCTGGTAGATTGTTATTCTCCTGTTGCTCCTGCAACCATTGGCTACTGTGCGACTCGTTCGTATGCTTCCATTGCTGAAGGGGATCCGCGCTGATCGGTTGAGGCCAAGAATTGAAATCGGTGTTGGGTCCTTGCTGGACACTGGTACTTTGCGTTTGTTGAGCTTGATTGGGCAGTACGGATTCGTAATTTTGATTGTTCCATTTCGACGCCGACATGTTTATTTGATTCGATCCGTTATTCGCATCGTTCGTGGAATGTTCTTTCATAGCGTTCTCAGGGGCGGGCGGAAGATGTTGAATCGACCTGTTTCGTGGTGGCCACGGTAGACACTGATTACCCATATCATCGAAATGTTTCGCCTCTGTGTCCATCTCTGGATCCGGCCAATCGCCCGGCACGTTGCTCTGGCAATTATTCGGCGGCAACGAGTTCATTTGATCCGACTTGTGCCAATTATAATTGTTACCGGCTAAAAAACTATATGCTGCTTGATCCTCCTGACTTTGCGCAGAGGATCGGTGCTGCGGATATGGAGCAGGTTGGGGAGATTGGGGCTCGTTTATCCATTGTGGACGATCGTAATCCAAAGACGTGGATTTACCGGAACCGGGTCTAGGTGGCGGTGGATATTGCTGGTACGGATAATTTAAATAAGGTGGGAAGGAATCCGAATGGTTCGAAATCGGCTGTCTGTTGCCAGCTGTTCCATGAGTGTTTCCATCTGGTATAGAATTCTGATTAATCAAATCAGTCTTGTTGCCATTAACGTTTTGATAATAATGATCCTGAATGGAATTGGATATCAGCTGTGCTTGGTTCTTATACGACGGTGCATAATGCTGTGGTTGTTGCTGTTCTTGTTGATGTGGTTGTTGTTGCTGTTGTTGTTGTTGTTGCAGATTATCTGTCTGCTTATCAAAGTCCCAATTCCACGAATTATTCCAAGGATCTGCTGTTTGTTTCGACTGATTCATAACTGCGGATTGTTGTTGCATGGAATCATTGGATGGCACATCCGATTGCATTCTTCCCATCGGGTTCCACATGTTTTGATTATGAGCTCCATATCCTAAATTGTGATCTACTCTAGACCTTGTTGGTCTAGCTCTATAGGGATTCTAAAAACATAGTTTAAATGTTAATAAACAAGCAGAATGTAAATGTCTGTATGTAAATACTGTTTTACTCACACTCATACCGCCTTTAGGACAGTACCACTTGCTTCTTACTTATAATAAAACCTATAAACCAGAAACTAATGTTTATATTCAGTTAACGTTAAAAGTCAATCTCGTTACTTTTAATAAATTTCTAGATGTCAGACAACGGGATAAATAGAAAACTTAATATTTTTCTTAAAACATCGAAAATTCGCGATATTCTTATTAATTAATTGACTATTGGTAGGTATTCAAAGACAATTCATTTATTTATTCAAGTGGAGGGAAATCTACTTTCGCATGTAATGAGAAACTTATATGCACATACGTATACGTACATATATGTACGTATACATATGTGCACATATACGTGTACATATATAGGTCAATAGGAACCTATTTTTCATTATTCTAATATACCATCCCACAATCGCATCAAGCGCGTACAATTGCCTTTTTCATTTTCGCGTTTTCGGTAAGACAGTAGGCGAGTCATGAGGTCGTCAAGCGTCAGAAATCAAAATACAAAATCCGTTGGTACTGGCGAGATGTTCGTCCGGGAAACAAAATTCCTCGAGCTTCCGAGCGCGAGAAAACGCGAAATTAGTTTAATTATGTAACCAAAATCGTGAGAGGGCAGCTTTAGCGTGGTAAAATCGAAGCTGCCGGACAAGATGCAGACGGAGATACGGAAAATACGGAGGGTTCTGACAAAAAGTCAGGATACCAGCTGTGATAGGCAAGTTAGCGTTCAGGGACCTCTCTCGTACTCGTTCACTCACCTAGCTATCGTATCTGGCACTGATGTCCATACGCAAGCACAAGCATTATTTTCTTCCACGGAACATTCGTATCGTTGCTCGGACAGATTCGATCGTTTATCCACGCGGATTCGAACGTTTGCAGGGGCTGAAATGGAGAATCACAGAAGCCCAAGCATTTTACGGGCACTACGAGGGAAAGGTGTGGGTTAAGCACGTCACGAAATTTTTCCTCCTTCACTTTCCACGCGAGCAGAACCATAGACGCGCACAGCGCGGACGTGTTGATCTCAAACGTCAAAGAGATTTGCGGCAAAACGCCCTCAGATGGCGCCGTAATGCTATTCGAAATTCGAAAAAATATTCTATACAAAATATTTCATGTATTTCTTTATGCAAGATCTTTATGGAAAACAAAAATTATCCTCGATAATTGTAAGAAATGCGAGACAAATGGAAATTTCATTCTTCCTTTAATAACCTATACATCAATATACTGAAATTCATTTAATCGTCTCAACTGTTATAAATTTTATCTTCTCATTTTCGCCATAAATACATAAAATCCGCTGTCTATTTAATTATTATTAATCGAAAACACATTAGTGTACATTATCACTATATAAACTGCGGATCTTTATGCATTTATAGCAAAATTAAGTAGATATATGAACTTCAAAATTGTAGGAAAATTTTGAAAATTGAAGATGTCAATATATATGATTTTCTCATCTATTAAAATTATTAACTGAAGAAATAACATTCCATTTAGTTTCTATTCCTTGTAATCGACGCAGACAATTTTTATTTTGCATAAAGATCCGCAGTCTAATTTTTAATCCTCTAACTTACACCGATTGTATTCTATTTTTCTTTAGCAACTTTGTTGTTCCTGTAATTGGCCGCATGGGCTAGTTATTGTAAAGTCCATAGATCTCTTTCCTTTTTAATAAATGCAATGAGGAAAAGAAAGCGTAACAGCGGCTATATCAATTCCATGGAATTAATACGTCGCTGAAGCTGAGATAATAATTTAGAAACTATGTTGAAATGTTATTGTTTCAATCCGGAACGTCAAAAATATATATGAATCGAAGTACTGTCAGATGACATCACAATGCTACATACTCGACATTTAAACAAAAAAGTTTTTTAAATCATTTAAATCTACTGCGAATAATGATTAATATACGAGTGACAGGCAATTAAATGATAAGGGGATAGCGGGGATAGAAACGCGACGTAATGGAGGTCATCGTTGCGACTAGACGGTAAGAGGTGATTTCTGCAAATTTCGTAAGTATAATCAGAGAGTAATGAGAGTGCTCACGCCCGGGGTTTGGCCGTGCCCATTATAGTGCTGCCCCCTACTCTAGTGTTTAGCCTGGATCAGCTCCTATCTCCACACTCAGTCCGGACAAGAACCATTCTCCACACTCAGTCCGGACAAGAACCATTCTCCACACTCAGTCCGGACAAGAACCTATCTCCACACTCAGTCTGGACAAGAACCTACATCATATTTGGCCTTGATCAGAACGAAAAGTTTATATATCGTTTTATATAAAATATGTAACTAAGATATAGATCTAATATACACATCTCTAATTAATATAAATTAAATATAACATTAATTATAATGATAGAAGTATTTTAATTTTTTCCAATCTTTTATAGTTACAGAAGAATTCGAAAAAATACAGATTTCATATCGTGGCTTAATGCGATCATCTTGAATATTATTAATTTAGTAATGAGATATTGTCATCATCACTATCTCCGATTTTTTCATATTTTTATTCTACTCTACACCACTAAAAAAATTGATTTTTTATGTTTTGCATTTTCTTTAAATCACCTTTAAATTAACATAATTTTTTTATGAATGGACGAAACGACACCATTTCTCTGTAAAGCTAGAAGAAATAGTTTAGTCAATGACGTCTCAAAAATATGTTGAAAAAATGCATTTGCTCGGAATTGCGAAAAAGAATAGTGAAACCTGATGTTTTCAACTTTTTAGCAAGGCCAATAACGAAAGTTTAAAAGATGTGTTTGGTGAGCTCGTATAAATTATATGCACTCTGAAAATTTAATTGGTTTAGGAGTTATAAAAGATCAGAAGTGGTGAAGTGGCCGAAAATCATGGAAAATTGCAATTTTTATTCGAAGATTTCGAATAAATCCGCCATGCACAGTCCAAATCCTATCGAGTTTAGTCTTTTTTTTTTAATCGGATGAACGCTACGAAGTAGCTAACGTCACTTCCGTGAAAGAATCATGGAAAATAAACAAGTTTAGGAAATCACTTGTTAGTGGTTCCATGCCGATATACCTGGCTCCCCGTGGGGTTGCCCGGCTGTGTTTATTGCACCACGTGTCCACGGAGACCGAGGCTCTCGTCGCCTCGTTGCCTCGTCGCCTCGTTACCCTAGCATAAGAGAAAATTATATGAAGGATCTATTCGAATACAACCAGTAGACATAGTTCAAATCCTATCGAGTTTAGTCTTTTTTTAATCGGATGAACGCCACGAAGTAACTAGCGTCACTTCCGTGAAAGAATTTTGACAAATAAACAAGGGCTACGTGTTCATTGGAGCCTCGAGCAGGTCAAAATTATTCAGTCTCCGATTAATAAATAGAAATAATAGATGAAAATTTTGAAATTTATCTATTATTCGTCGAATAAATTCTCGGCGAATAAAAAATTATTTAAATAACGAGTCGAATAAAGATACTGGACCGTTATAATTAAATGAAAAACGTGTAAACATCATAATGTAAAAACACCAATTTTGAAGATGTCAAAGAATTCTTTGAGATACGTTCATATTTCACTGAACACTGCAACATATGCAAATTCGAACAAAATTCGAAACAGCAGTTCTATTTTGCATTGAAGGATTCATGTGCATTAATGGTATGTAGATTAACGATCATGGAAGTGTGGGAATTTGAAAATAATAAAAAATTAAAACAATTATAAGAAACTGCGATTTAGATCATTAGTTGTTTACACTTCTCGGCGTTCGGTAAAACTCAAAGAATAGTATCCCTGGCGTATAAATCACCCTCGGCAGCAGTGATGGGATATTCGTGGGCCACGGCCCTGAGCGGCTGAGTTTCCCCACTCTGAAGTATCGTCGCCTCACTGAACACGCGCTACGCGCTACACACAGACGTACCTCTACTCTACTCGTGTGAGTGCCTGTTCGATTCAGGTCCGTGGTTCGATTGCGCGGGCGCTACACACACAAGCATACCTCTACTCTGTCCGTGTGAGCTGCCTGTTCGACTGCTCGAGCCTCGTCGCGTTACTCCGAATTTCACGTTACCGAAGTTTCGGACGCATGAGTCGCAACCTGGAGATAGCGCGCATTCGATTCCCGGCGCGGCGCGGCGCACATTTTGCTATAACTTTTGATTTAAAAAAGATATCAAAGTGAAATTTGGACTAAATTTTTTTTTAAAAATCGGGTTTAATGATATATACTGAAATGTATTTTTAAAATTATATTTTCATTGATTTTTAAGATATAGCTGGATAAGATGGTCAAAAGTGCCCATCCACGTTGATTTTTAGTCACACCATGCTCAACAAATAGTTACGAAAAAATTCATGAATATTCCACCTAATAACATACACGACTGAGACTTTTTTCAAAATTTTTCGTTGCGAAATCGATTTTTATTCAATTCGGAAAGAATAAAATAGCCGATTTTATATCGAAGTTTTCAATTGACCACGTTTATATTATTGTGTTACTGTTACAAATTTTTCAGTTTTTTCGGATTATGTAACCATGTTTAAAAAAATTGGAAATCTCCAAACATTCTAAGAAAATGCACATTTCGTATTGAAGTTTTAGAAATACAGTATTTTATCGATAAATGTCCCAAGAGTCTGGCGGTTAAATGACTCAGAACTATCCCCACTCCTGCGGGGTATACCCCGTAAGGGGCCGTGAAGCTCGAACGGTCTCGGCCACCGAGAAGTGTAATATGATACGCGTCGAGTATATCGGTGTGAGACCAGGAGACCACTACTAATCCAATGACAAAACTTCTTTATTTTTCATTATTTTTTTATGGGACTTTGACCAAAATATTCGTGGCATTTTTCTAATGAAAATGAAACCAAAAATGATATAATTCCGATGATATTTACGTGTGTAATGGACGACCCCGCGTAACTTCTCATTCAAATTATATGAGCGACAATTAATGTAAATATGATGCGTATTATATCATGTTTAGTATCATTTTAATCAGAAAAATGTTACAAATATATTGGTGAAATTCTCATACAAAAATAAGTAATAATAAAAAAGTTTTTTATTGGAATTACATTGTGAGGACGCCGCGGGCCTTTGAACTGTGCCGGCGACTGCGACTCTCCGCGTCTCTTTCTTTCCCATACGCTATCTTTCCTTGCGCACGACACTCCTATCGTCCATTACACACGTAAATATCATCGGAATTATATCATTTTTGGTTTCATTTTCATTAGAAAAATGCCACGAATATTTTGGTCAAAGTCCCATAAAAAAATAATGAAAAATAAAGAAGTTTTGTCATTGGATTAGTAGTGGTCTCCTGGTCTCACACCGATATACTCGACGCGTATCATATTACACTTCTCGGTGGCCGAGACCGTTCGAGCTTCACGGCCCCTTACGGGGTATACCCCGCAGGAGTGGGGATAGTTCTGAGTCATTTAACCGCCAGACTCTTGGGACATTTATCGATAAAATACTGTATTTCTAAAACTTCAATACGAAATGTGCATTTTCTTAGAATGTTTGGAGATTTCCAATTTTTTTAAACATGGTTACATAATCCGAAAAAACTGAAAAATTTGTAACAGTAACACAATAATATAAACGTGGTCAATTGAAAACTTCGATATAAAATCGGCTATTTTATTCTTTCCGAATTGAATAAAAATCGATTTCGCAACGAAAAATTTTGAAAAAAGTCTCAGTCGTGTATGTTATTAGGTGGAATATTCATGAATTTTTTCGTAACTATTTGTTGAGCATGGTGTGACTAAAAATCAACGTGGATGGGCACTTTTGACCATCTTATCCAGCTATATCTTAAAAATCAATGAAAATATAATTTTAAAAATACATTTCAGTATATATCATTAAACCCGATTTTTAAAAAAAAATTTAGTCCAAATTTCACTTTGATATCTTTTTTAAATCAAAAGTTATAGCAAAATGTGCGCCGCGCCGCGCCGGGAATCGAATGCGCGCTATCTCCAGGTTGCGACTCATGCGTCCGAAACTTCGGTAACGTGAAATTCGGAGTAACGCGACGAGGCTCGAGCAGTCGAACAGGCAGCTCACACGGACAGAGTAGAGGTATGCTTGTGTGTGTAGCGCCCGCGCAATCGAACCACGGACCTGAATCGAACAGGCACTCACACGAGTAGAGTAGAGGTACGTCTGTGTGTAGCGCGTAGCGCGTGTTCAGTGAGGCGACGATACTTCAGAGTGGGGAAACTCAGCCGCTCAGGGCCGTGGCCCACGAATATCCCATCACTGCTGCCGAGGGTGATTTATACGCCAGGGATACTATTCTTTGAGTTTTACCGAACGCCGAGAAGTGTAAACAACTAATGATCTAAATCGCAGTTTCTTATAATTGTTTTAATTTTTTATTATTTTCAAATTCCCACACTTCCATGATCGTTAATCTACATACCATTAATGCACATGAATCCTTCAATGCAAAATAGAACTGCTGTTTCGAATTTTGTTCGAATTTGCATATGTTGCAGTGTTCAGTGAAATATGAACGTATCTCAAAGAATTCTTTGACATCTTCAAAATTGGTGTTTTTACATTATGATGTTTACACGTTTTTCATTTAATTATAACGGTCCAGTATCTTTATTCGACTCGTTATTTAAATAATTTTTTATTCGCCGAGAATTTATTCGACGAATAATAGATAAATTTCAAAATTTTCATCTATTATTTCTATTTATTAATCGGAGACTGAATAATTTTGACCTGCTCGAGGCTCCAATGAACACGTAGCCCTTGTTTATTTGTCAAAATTCTTTCACGGAAGTGACGCTAGTTACTTCGTGGCGTTCATCCGATTAAAAAAAGACTAAACTCGATAGGATTTGAACTATGTCTACTGGTTGTATTCGAATAGATCCTTCATATAATTTTCTCTTATGCTAGGGTAACGAGGCGACGAGGCAACGAGGCGACGAGAGCCTCGGTCTCCGTGGACACGTGGTGCAATAAACACAGCCGGGCAACCCCACGGGGAGCCAGGTATATCGGCATGGAACCACTAACAAGTGATTTCCTAAACTTGTTTATTTTCCATGATTCTTTCACGGAAGTGACGTTAGCTACTTCGTAGCGTTCATCCGATTAAAAAAAAAAGACTAAACTCGATAGGATTTGGACTGTGCATGGCGGATTTATTCGAAATCTTCGAATAAAAATTGCAATTTTCCATGATTTTCGGCCACTTCACCACTTCTGATCTTTTATAACTCCTAAACCAATTAAATTTTCAGAGTGCATATAATTTATACGAGCTCACCAAACACATCTTTTAAACTTTCGTTATTGGCCTTGCTAAAAAGTTGAAAACATCAGGTTTCACTATTCTTTTTCGCAATTCCGAGCAAATGCATTTTTTCAACATATTTTTGAGACGTCATTGACTAAACTATTTCTTCTAGCTTTACAGAGAAATGGTGTCGTTTCGTCCATTCATAAAAAAATTATGTTAATTTAAAGGTGATTTAAAGAAAATGCAAAACATAAAAAATCAATTTTTTTAGTGGTGTAGAGTAGAATAAAAATATGAAAAAATCGGAGATAGTGATGATGACAATATCTCATTACTAAATTAATAATATTCAAGATGATCGCATTAAGCCACGATATGAAATCTGTATTTTTTCGAATTCTTCTGGGTTTTTTATTTTTTACAACTAGAGTTTGTAACTATAAAAGATTGGAAAAAATTAAAATACTTCTATCATTATAATTAATGTTATATTTAATTGATATTAATTAGAGATGTGTATATTAGATCTATATCTTAGTTACATATTTTATATAAAACGATATATAAACTTTTCGTTCTGATCAAGGCCAAATATGATGTAGGTTCTTGTCCGGCTGAGTGTGGAGATAGGTTCTTGTCTGGACTGAGTGTGGAGAATGGTTCTTGTCCGGACTGAGTGTGGAGAATGGTTCTTGTCCGGACTGAGTGTGGAGAATGGTTCTTGTCCGGACTAGAAGATGATGGTACCCAAAAGTGGCACGGCCAAACCCCGGGCGTGAGCACTCTCATTACTCTCTGGTATAATATATTCTCTGGTATATATATATATATATACATATATGCAGAGAGATATATATTTCTTTTTTTGGGCTATATTGTCGCAACGATACATTGTCTTTATTGTATTTATAGCGTTTTCCGGCGATAACGCAGACATCTACAGTGCTTGTACAATTGTAGAATTGTGCTTGTTCGGGAAAATGTGAAAACAGAGAGGAAATCGTTCCATGTCGGAGCTTCGGAAACTTCACACCGGCACCGGCTGACGTGGTATATCAAGAGTGGACGATTTGACGAATCGGCCACACTGCAACCAGTTCCGCGTAAATGGATCTCAGGTGGTGAAGTTTCAGTTCGGACGGAGTTTACTCAGCGGGTTTTCCGACGTTTACCCTAGCGCATCCACTTGATTTCCGGAAAAATGGTGTTGTTAACGATGATTGCGAGGATAGCAGATGGTTTGCCATTAGCGGCAACCATGCAAGAAGACGAACAGGTTAGAAATCTGTTATGATGAAACGTCAAGTTTCGTTTTTCCACATCGAGTTTCACTATTTCTCCCGAATAACATTTCCAAATAATTTGCATACGTTCGACTGCGACAACCTTTCGTGTAAAAAAGGAAATGTTCTATCATTACACATTATGCAACTTTGTCGAATGTTAACAAATATTTTTATTTATTTACAGAGCGGTAGGAGCATCTTAGATTATCAGAATCAGGCGAAAATGTTGTTTAGAAAATTAGGGCCTCAGTCTCCGGCTAAGTGTACTATAGAAACAGGTCCATATTTATTCCAGTAAGTTTGTTATTTCTAAATTCGATCCGTTTAATAGTCTATTTTTTGGATGTGGTATTAATCGCTGAACTTTGCAGCTACCTGATCGAGAACGAAGTATGTTATTTGGTATTATGCGAGAAGAATTACAGTAAACGTGTAGCGTACAGTTACCTGGAAGATATTGCACAAGAATTTCATTCTTTGTATGGTAGACGGGTCAACACAGTTACCAGGCCTTATAGTTTTATCGAATTTAGTATGTACTCTGTTTGTTATATCGTTTAAGCATAGTACTTTTTCTAGAGTTTATTATTAATACATCTGACTTTTACAGATACTTACATTCAGAAAGCGAAAAAAGTTTTCTTGGATGGTAGGTCGAGAAGAAACATGAATGCACTGAATACCCAATTGCAGGATGTGCAGAGAATTATGGTTCAAAACATAGACGATGTTTTACAGAGGGGTACTGTTCTTTCAGGTAACAATGCAACAGAAATTTAAAAATGATCTTTTACATCTCTGAAAACCTTGTATTAACTTAAACTTCATTTTTCAGAACTAGATACGAAAACGCAAAACTTGTCTATGTTATCGCAAAAGTACAAGAAAGACGCGACTCACTTAAACAGTAAATCAATGTACGTGAAGGCTGTGGCTGGACTGGTCGCATTCTTGGTCTTCCTGTTATATTTCTTTGTTCTTTAGTTCAAATTAATCGACGAGTTTGTCATCACTGTGCAAAGACCATGGAGGTTTTTAATCATTCTGGTTTTTTTTCAAGATTAGCGATTGTATTATTATTTCCCGATAAATGTACGGTACATTTAACTTTTACTCCAATCGTGATCGAGAGCGCTGTACAGAAGTTGTATTCTGAGGAAAACTCGTCGCGACGAATACTATTACATTGGTACCGATTTCAGGACATTTTTTCATACGTTTACTATATATTGCCGTGCAATAAATATATAGTAGATAATTGTTTACACGAGTAATGTACAACCATCACTGTTTCAATTAATGGAAAAACTATGCTAATAATTTTGTAAAAATAAAAGACAATATGTACAGCCGTATTTATATTAAAACGAAACTTTACTTTTATTTTCAAACAGTGAAAGTTAGTCTCACTTATTCCTGTTTGAGGCTGTATTAGTTTTATTATATATATTTTTCTATGGGGTTGCATATTTTATGAAATCAGTAACGATTTGCAAGTAAAGAGAATGTGTTAAATTATATTTATTCCTGTGGCTTTAGTATTCTCTGGAATGTAATCACGTATTTAGTTTTTCGGAAAGGGATCCAAAATAACGTATTATAATTGGTTTTATGTTATTACAAATGTTTTTTTATACAATCTAATTGTATTGGTCTATTAAGGTATTATATTTACAGTAAAAAAGAATTGAATTTATATTAAATGTACAATATGTTTCCTTGTTTAAACCAAGAAAAATAAAAATCTTACACACCTATATTTTTCCGAATATGTACAAAGATGCTATTGTTCAATTTTCACAAGTTCCTCGTAATTAGGAATGTTAAACGTTTTCATATTTGTGGTACCAATTTTTCGATCGTCGTTACCCGTTTCTTCTTCAGATTCCGAAAATTCAGAGTTAAAGAAGTAATTCACAGTTGAATTTCTTTTCGTGTTCTCCTTTATTTGTTTATACGTTTTCACTCTTTTTCGTGGAATATTTGCGTTACTATTTTTACTTATCGAATTGTTCATGCATTCGTCGTCTGAAATATTAATTGGTCATCATTTACGAGATTAATAACCATATTAAATATAACTACACAAACAAATAAACGCACCTGTATCAATAATTTCATATATATCTGAGTGCTCTTTCAAAACCACATATATTATTGGAAATTCTATTATAGTTTTATTTTCGAAATTTTCCTGTAACGACAGAGTAACGTCCAATTCATGAAACCTGATGAACAATTTGCAATTGAAGATTTCGTACTGTATACTTAATTATATAAAGTAAATGAAAGTGTTCTTACTTTGCATCTGACTTTGTTACTCTTTCTGCCTTTAAAAGAACTTTTATTCCAGAGAAACCAGCTGCTTGATAAAACTGTAATCTATCGTTTAAACACATTCTCAAATTTAATTCATCCATATCAGTGGCGTTTTCTAATGACTTGATAGGATCCAAAATATTTTCTATAACATTTGATAGCCTTGTACTTTCTAGAGCCCTGTAATTGGAATAATTTTCCATATCCAAAAAAAGAATATAATAGTACTCTATGTATTAATTACTTTACCTTTCTGTTACCCATTTCGTATGGTCTGCTTGAGCAAAAATCCATTCTATTCTCCAAAACAATTCGTTAGTTTTCCAATTCAAATAAGTTGTATTAGTTTGATGTCTACTAAAATGTTGCGGCATAAATTGTAAGTTAACGCTCCTTTTAAATGCTGCCGTTCTGAGCTTAAGCAAATGCTGCAAATACAATGTTTATATAGTATATGTTTCACTCTTATGCTAATAATAAAATTATAACTAACCACTGGTAGATTGTTTTGTCGTGTGCACTTTTTAAATGGATCTCTCTTTAGTTGCTCTACTGACCTGCCAACTTCTTCGAGTAGTCTATAGTCTAAAAATTGGCAAACATTTAGCTGAAGTACATACTTTCAGAATTACATAAAATACTTAGACGGTCACAACTATGTAAATGAGTATATTTTCGTAAAATACTAATTTACCGCTTAGGATGTCCAAGTCCGTGAACGACTTTAATGGTACAAACTTCGTTTTATCTCTGACACCATCGCATTCTAACTCTTTTTTGTGAATGTTTACGCATTGGAGGCAACAAGTTCTAACCTCGCATTTCGGACACGTGTATTTCGCTTTAATTGCACCACATACTTCGCAATTTTCGATCCTGTAAATGGTGGTTATTTAAATTACAGACAGTACAATGAACTTACGAATTCATTCGTCTCTGCGATCGAATAAATGAAGAGATCA
This sequence comes from Lasioglossum lativentre, assembly GCA_916610255.1. Lineage (NCBI taxonomy): Eukaryota > Metazoa > Arthropoda > Insecta > Hymenoptera > Halictidae > Lasioglossum > Lasioglossum lativentre. The sequence continues at coordinate 126,507 of CAKAJI010001057.1, forward strand.
TTAATATAATCATACTTTTCACTGGAGGTTGCCATATTAATTCTGTACCACAAACACAGAATATAATAAAGACGAACTACTATTGGAAGTTTGAGTGCTAAAAATATACAATGCCTAACCACTATTTCGATACAGTGACCACCGACGAGATACTGTTACTCGTCGGTGCTGTGACTCTCTGCTCGACAAGATTTTTCGTACTTCATGCTCTGCTAAAAGATGGTGTGGGTTCTGAGTTCTGATCATTCTGATGGTTCTGATTTTCTGATTAGGGATGGTGTGAAAAATCACTATATAACCGTGATTGATCACAGTGATCGCAAAATCACGATCATGGTCGTGATTTAAACTTCATACACGCCGTGATCGTAATTTTTTAAACTAGAGTGAATTTGCTTACTGACATCCTAATTTTTTAAATACATCAATTAGATAGCATATAAATATCTGCATTATAACGTAAATTTAAAATTATATCACGTTTTCTGTATATAACGTAATTTTTACTTCATTTAATGATAAAAATAAAAAATATTCCTTTTCCGTATCTTATTTCAGTATATACATAATGAATTTAATGATTTCGGCGCAAGGTTCGATCATTTAAAAGATCATTCAGAAGATTTGAATGATCGAACCTTGCGCCGAAATCATTAAATTTATTATGTATTATAATTTCGATCGGGAAAAATTCACGTTATCTTATTTCAGTATTTTAAAAAATAAAATGATTTCGAAATCGTAATATATATGTAGATAGCATAAAAGTGCAGATAATTTCTTTTGTGTTTATGTATGCATATGCTATATATGCATAAAGTTTTACAAAATACCAATGTATTACTTAACAATTATAGGAAACGCAAATGATAGTATGAGAAACGTATTATGTCAGGGACCTCTCTGATTATGTCACTGTTCTTGCGCGAAGAACAGTTACGCTTTCCGCCAATCAGAACCGATCACGAAAATCACGAATCGCTGTGAAAAATCACCGTGATTGGGAACGAACGTGATCAAGTCTCGAGTGATCCAAAAGTAGCAGTTCACGCCATCCCTAGTTCTGATCCAGGCTCAATCTGGATGTAGGTTCTGTTCCATGCTAAAAGTGGGTATGCTCTCTCGGTCTATATACTGACAAAAGTGGAGGCAGAAAAGAATCCGGGCGTGACGTCATTGTTCCTATTTTATAGTTAGTAATGTTAGTATTAATGTTTCACACGGTTTCCAATTTTAAGATTTATTTTTCATATTTCTGTATGTACATGTTCGTAGGTATTTCATGTATATTTCCATTTCATTTAGAAACATAGAATGGTAAATGCATTGACATCAAAATATGGACAATTTAGCCCTATTCTTCCGTTGATTTTGTTCAGTATCAATGTTCTTTTCCGACGCTCTTAGATCTACGAGTTCTTTTTGCTTTTCATTATACTTCATCGCGATGTTATTATACTGAATGCTTCCTTTAGCGTGTCTTCCCAATGATTCCCTCAGCTTCGACGATTCTCTCTCCAGTCTTAAAATATTTTCCCCGATTTGAAAGCCTGCCAGATTCAATTGGCGATTCGTTTTCGTTTTAAGTTCATTTTTACTTTTCGTACTCGTTTGGCTGTCAGTTTTCGCTGCAAAAAAATTTGTAGGTTTATTAAAAAGACAAGAACCGAGCATAGGACGATACAAGAAATATTTCTCGGACATACGTTTGTCACCAAGAGTAGCGTTTATAAAATTAAATACATTTTTCTCATCCCTTTGTTTCTCCCTTTGGTACTGTCTCTCTCTTTGTTGTTCCAACTTTTGTTGCTGTTTCCGCATACGGCGTTCAACGAAAAACAAATTTTTATCTCCGCCCGCATTCTCTCGTAACTCCATACAGTGATCTAAAGATGTTCATAGTGAAGTATTAGGTCAGTGCAAAAGTTCGTGCCCGATTCCTGTTATAGTTTATTTAATACGAAATTGAACACGAACTTTTGCATTGACATGATATATTCGGAGCTATCGCCACCGGAGTACAGAATATATGTAAATTCATACCTAAGGATTTACCAGCTGGCAATACTGTTGCTTCGACTGGTTGTATTCGACCATCGGAATTTTTCCCAAGACCTGTACCCACCACATACCCCATCTGAGCCATTAACTTGCTACCTATACCACGAGTATGTTTCTCCCAATTTCCAAGGGGTGCATTATTATCCATTGAGAGAGGAGACTGGTTAATGACTACTTCTTTAGGATACTCTGGAGAATCGCTTTCGCTGTCCGAATCATCGGATGTATCCGACATTTCTAAGTCATCTATGATAACATCTATGGTAATGGACAACATGAAAAAAGAAGCTGTGTGTAGCTCACCGAATTTAGGGATGCGATACTAACCGAGGGGCAGAATATCTTGCAAGAAAACTTCGGTAATGTTACCGCTTGTTACGAACTTAATCCTAAAAAGATCTCCGGCTTTGTCTGGCATTTTGATCACAAGACCTCTGTGCCAGAGTTCATTCTTTTGTTTCGCCAGTACCCTGCTACCCATTTCTATACTTTGGAAATCAGGTTCCCTATCGATAGAAGCACACTTACATGTATATACGTGCATGTACTCGACGATTGGCGTTTACGCTTCCGTTACTAAATCTTGATTGATTTACCTATATTCTTGAATGCTAGACAACAACACTAATTCACCATGAGAAAATCTGCAATCCTCGTCGGAAAACTTACAGTTCCCATTCAAATAGTAGGGACACGGAAGCATTTCTTTGTGCATCGGATTTAGGAAGAATACTCTGACCTGAACAATAGTTACATTCTCTTAAGCATGCAAATTTGTGCGGATTAACGTCGTCGGACAACTAAAAATCGTCCGACTTTCTAAGCGGTTCACTTTAAAGGATACATTGTTAATTAATGCTATAACGTGCTAGAATCGCAATGCTCTAGAATATCGATCAATCCTTACCTTTATTTCTTGCATACTATTTATTTCCATTGTATTGTTGATCCAGTAAACCGAGCATATCATAGCATTATGATAACCAATTCCTCCCCAACTGCTACCGTAGGGAGCTCTACATTTCATGCCCTCCAGCTGCTTCAACTCTTCCTACAAGATTAACTTGCACCGTATTATTGTGTCATTGCTGTGCCGTATAGAATACTTGCATACTGACTTCTATATTGTTACTGGAAGCTCCAGCAGCTTGTTCATTCTGCTTATTATTCTCAGTGTCATCTGACACTTTCTCCAGTTGTGCCTGATCAATTTTACAATGAAAGAGAACACTGTAAGTAATGCTTGTTGTTGCTAATAGGAAACGATGCTCAAGGAAAACATTATTCAAATCGAATAGGTAAATATAAGGCTGCGGATCTTTATGCAAAAAGAAAAATTATCCGCATCGATTGGAAGTAATAGAAACTTTGGCAGTCCTGTTGTAGACTATCAGATTAGTCTTGGTATCAAGACGGTTGGCTGGTCTTGAAATCTTAGTTAGAGAAATCATACGATGTTGAGAAAAATTTTGCTAACCCAGACTTAACCCAGACTTAACCCAGACTTAACCCAGACAAAGAAAATTTTTTGTTTACCATAATATTTGCTTCTTCTAATTAAATAATGACGTTCCCTTAGTATTTTCTCCTATCATTGAAAATAACTATTATATTCAAGGAGATTGAGCCAAGTTGTGCATTGTGTATACAGGGTAGAGCATTTAGAACAGACAAGAAACATTGGATAAAATTTGCTTCTCCCATCTATTGCCTGTATACAATCACCGACTAGGTATAAGGATAGTCCTATCGTCCAATGTATTTTTGCAGCCCACTTTTGTGGGGTCAAGTAACCCCATTACTATTACGCTAGCTATTGTTGGGCATTATTTGACAGTACAGAAAATATGCAACCATGCATCAAATGTCCTAAGGATGCGTGAATCGCATGGTTGCATATTTTCTGTACTGCCAGATAATGCCATCGATAGCTAGCGTAGTGGTAATGGGGTTACGTGGCCCCAAAAAATTGGACCATGAGATGAAAGGTTTATCCTTATACCTAGTCGATGATACAATTAAAGAAACATTTAATTTGTGAGGATTACCTTGAACAAGGCATATTCCTTAGCCAGTGGATCATCGTCGTCGTCGCTCAAAATCTCGGTGGAGGAATCATTTTCAGTGTCCCCGGACTCGATGCTTTGGAGGCTCTCTTTCGTTAAATTAATTAGCTCTTCTATGTCGGATTTTAAGCTCAACAAATTCTCCCGATCGGGTCCCTCGGCCGTCGACGATAGGGTAGATTGAACTTGTGCCAGCTGACGAACGTTTGTAATCACGTATATTGAAATGAAACGAGAAGATCGTTTATTTATAAATGTTAATCCTTGTCAAAAAAGCAAACTGCTCCGTGCCTTACCTGTTCCTCGTACTGCGTGATTGCTTCCTTCAGACTTTCCACGTCTGTCATGATACTCCTATGACGACCACTGGAACGGGAATTGATTCATAGGTCCCCGAGAAACAGGGAATTTCCGTGTCGAACGCGATTAACAGTTTACATTTGCACTATATATTTGCTTGCCGTTTTGCTTTTAACGATCGAAGTCGTAGATACATACACATATCGACATACACGGTGCCACTGACAACGCCGAGAGGATCAAGTCTGCTGCACTTCAGCGGACGAGTTCCGTCTTTACCGACCGAGCGAGGACGCGCGCGCATCGCAAACTATTCAAATTTTATCGTAATTTGCACTTATTGATTTTAGTTATTGTTTTCGTAGCATGTTTAATTTAACAAGCTGCGGAAGTTTATGGAAATGCATATTTACGTAGAACGAGGTTGGATAAACGGGATTTTAACAGAAAATGTGTTCCATGATTAAAGGATCTCGAAAATATATATTGTTCGTATTGTACTTACTTTGCATTATAGAATCTTTTTAGAAATAATTATAATAGATGCAGCATCGTCAAACTTTTATTATTGTTCTTATAGAATCGATTGTTCTGTGTTTGGCAAGCATATACTAGACATATTGCGAAATAATTAAGCACACAGATGCACCGTTTTACAATTAAATAAAAGAGTTTAGCGAACAGAGCTGGCGAAACGAATCAAAAAATAATAATGTTCACTTTCGTTCTCTGTCAGACCTTTGTGCAATAATTGGGAATTTTTGCGATCATGTAATTTTGATGACCCTAAATGGTTTTGGAGACCTTGACTCGAGTATCGCGAGTAGACCTATCGCGACAGGTCGTTTCCGATACACGCCAACACGGCAACAGGAAATCAATATCCGGAAGGAAGATGGATCGTGTCGAATTAAAGGGTGCCGCGACGCCTACGTTAATGGGGATAATTGCCTCAAACGCGAAGCATATTTCCGGATCAAGGGTGCATAGGTTGCGGAAGGTTGCTCGCAGCGGTCAGGACACGAGCAGGACTTTCTTCGAGGGATGAAATCCTGACCGCCTCGCCCTCCAGTCGACAGGTCTCTCCTTTCCCGAAGAGGGATTTCCCGAATTACATTCGATGTTCTCGATACTAGGAGAGCACGGATAGCAAGAATCGAATTGTAAACATCATCGAGTCTTTGACGACTACATTTGTCCAGTCATCGCGATGATTAGATTGACAATTCTTCGTTTCAGGACTTGGAACAGTGCGTTACAATGCCGTACTGCCATTCAAGAGACTCTTTCGAGCGGCCAGAACGATTATCTAACGAAACTAGCTTTTGTTATAAACGTTCGACCGAGAGTTCCGTCGATGATGACGAAACTCATGTTACAGGGCGGACGTTACGTGACGTGGAATGCCTCTTTCCGCGAAACAGCGCAAACACCGGAAGGAAACAGGAAGTCGGAACGTAGGGAAGTAGAGACGAACGGAGGTCGCTCGCCGTGATCATCCGATCAGGAGGAACTTGCAGGTGTCTCGCGTCTCGCTCCTCCACGGTATAGTAAATACAGTAATTATCACCACCTAGCGAATAACAATTGCATTTTTACTTAACACTGCTAATTCGAAATCACATTCAGAGATTCCTTCAGCAAGCTCTGCTGCCTCTACAGAGTTCTGCGTTCGACGATTACTAGCAATCTTGAAACCAATCATTTTTAAGGCAAATCACCGTCGAGACACATCATAGGTAAAACTTCAAAAGACGAAATAAGCCCGGGTATTAGGATACGACGAGGCGGAAGTAGCGTGCCAGGATATCTGTGATCCTCGGTTCCATCCTTCTGACGAGCCTGCACCCCTGTATCCTGGAAACGTGGCGGGTACGTGTCGAGGACGAGTCATGGACACCACCACGACCACCGCACACCAGTGGTCCTCATTGATGTTGCAGGTCCTTGGACTCGTCTTGAGCAAATTCTTCAAGTTGGAAATTTCACTATTTTTGTCCACTTTTTGGAAAACCGGAGGTTTTCAGCGCGCCCAAATATCTATAAGAATCGTCCACTGGTTTTGGTGTTCAACACCACTGCCCTGGTGGTCACCGCGTGTTAAACTGTAGTTGACTTGCTTAAAAATTATTATAATAACTAGACTGCGGATTTTATGCATTTATAATAAAAATGGACTGGTGCAATTTAAAACAGGTTTGAGAGGTTCGGTAGAGATATTGCCAAAGGATACGCGGGTTTGGGAACCACCGGCGTACGTATACGAAGGAATTCTTTTTTTTTCCCGCTGAACCACAGACGCATTAGGCTCGCATAACAGCGCGACAATTATCCCGATCGACTGGTGGAGCTGTTTGGGGTGCGACCCGACGGCCATGTTATCCTGGAAACAGCGACGACGCTGACGCTCACGCGACGGCACATGTCGTCGGTTTGAAATGCTGTTCTAAGCAAAAATTGAAAAAACTGAAATATATTCGTAAGCATATTTATTCTCCGCTAAATATACTCGGAATAATTTCTTCTTGGATCGTCATCGATGAAACAAATGCATAAATCAGTAGTACAGCCCAAAATTGATGAGCGCATTTCAGTGACGATACGTGTCTAAGATAAACAATAATGCGAAGCATTGCAAAATACTTTAACATTTTAAGCGCAGCACTTGCTGGCAATTGTTACATTGAATTATTACGGAGCACAATCATATTTCACGAAAATATTTAGTCTACG
>CAKAJI010001058.1:0-94828 GCA_916610255.1 Lasioglossum lativentre
AAAATACCTTATAATATAACGTAATATGCAGTGTATCAATGAAAATACCTTATAATATAACGTAATATGCAGTGTATCATCGAAAATACCTTATAATATAACGTAATATGCAGTGTATCATTGAAAATACCTCATAATATAACGTAATATACAGTATATCATAAAAAATACCATGTAATATAACGTAATATACAGTGTATCATTGAAAATAGCTTATAATATAACGTAATATGCAGTGTATCATTGAAAATACCTTCTAATATATCGTTGTTTATCATTGAAAATACCTTATAATATAACGTAATATGCAGTGTATCATTGAAAATACCTTCTAATATATCGTAGTTTATCATTGAAAATACCTTATAATATAACGTAATATGCAGTGTATCAATGAAAATACCTTATAATATAACGTAATATGCAGTGTATCATTGAAAATACCTTATAATATAACGTAATATGCAGTGTATCATAGAAAATACCATGTAATATAACGTAATATACAGTGTATCATTGAAAATACCTTATAATATAACGTAATATGCAGTGTATTAATGAAAATACCTTATAATATAACGTAATATGCAGTGTATCATTGAAAATACCTTATAATATAACGTAATATGCAGTGTATCATTGAAAATACCTTATAATATAACGTAATATGCAGTGTATCATTGAAAATACCTTATAATATAACATAACATGCAGTGTATCATTGAAAATACCTTATAATATAACGTAATATGCAGTGTATCATTGAAAATACATTATAATATAGCGTAATATACAGTGTATCATTGAAAATACCTTATAATATAACGTAATATGCAGTGTATCATTGAATATACCTTATAATATAACGTAATATGCAGTGTATCATAGAAAATACCATGTAATATAACGTAATATGCAGTGTATCATTCAAAATACCTTATAACATATCCTAATATGCAGTGTATCTTAGAAAATACCTTATAATATAACGTAATATGCAGTGTATCATTGAAAATACCTTATAATATAACGTAATATGCAGTGTATCATTGAAAATACCTTATAATATAGAGTAATATGCAGTGTATCATTGAAAATACCTTATAATATAGCGTAATATGCAGTGTAATCATTGAAAATACCTTATAATATAACGTAATATGCAGTGTATCATTGAAAATACCTTATAATATAACGTAATATGCAGTGTATCATTGAAAATACCTTATAATATAACGTAATATGCAGTGTATCATTGAAAATACCTTATAATATAACGTAATATGCAGTGTATCATAGAAAATACCATGTAATATACGTAATATACAGTGTATCATTGAAAATACCTATAATATAACGTAATATGCAGTGTATCATTGGAAATACCTTGTAATATATCGTAGTTTATCATTGAAAATACCTTATAATATTAACGTAATATGCAGTGTATCATTGAAAATACCTTATAATATAACGTAATATGCAGTGTATCATTGAAAATACCTTTTAATATATCGTAGTTTATCATTGAAAATACCTTATAATATAACGTTATATGCAGTGTATCATTGAAAATACCTTATAATATAACGTAATATGCAGTGTATCATTGAAAATACCTTATAATATAACGTAATATGCAGTGTATCATAGAAAATACCATGTAATATAACGTAATATACAGTGTATCTTGAAAATACCTTATAATATAACGTAATATGCAGTGTATCAATGAAAATACCTTATAATATAACGTAATATGCAGTGTATCATTGAAAATACCTTATAATATAACGTAATATGCAGTGTATCATTGAAAATACCTTATAATATAACGTAATATGCAGTGTATCATTGAAAATACCTTATAATATAGCGTAATATGCAGTGTATCATTGAAAATACCTTATAATATAACGTAATATGCAGTGTATCATTGAAAATACCTTATAATATAACGTAATATGCAGTGTATCATTGAAAATACCTTATAATATAACGTAACATGCAGTGTATCATTGAAAATACCTTATAATATAACGTAATATGCAGTGTATCATTGAAAATACATTATAATATAGCGTAATATACAGTGTATCATTGAAAATACCTTATAATATAACGTAATATGCAGTGTATCATTGAATATACCTTATAATATAACGTAATATGCAGTGTATCATAGAAAATACCATGTAATATAACGTAATATGCAGTGTATCATTGAAAATACCTTATAACATATCCTAATATGCAGTGTATCTTAGAAAATACCTTATAATATAACGTAATATGCAGTGTATCATTGAAAATACCTTATAATATAACGTAATATGCAGTGTATCATTGAAAATACCTTATAATATAGAGTAATATGCAGTGTATCATTGAAAATACCTTATAATATAGCGTAATATGCAGTGTATCATTGAAAATACCTTATAATATAACGTAATATGCAGTGTATCATAGAAAATACCATGTAATATAACGTAATATACAGTGTATCATTGAAAATACCTTATAATATAACGTAATATGCAGTGTATCATTGAAAATACCTCATAATATAACGTAATATACAGTATATCATAAAAAATACCATGTAATATAACGTAATATACAGTGTATCATTGAAAATAGCTTATAATATAACGTAATATGCAGTGTATCATTGAAAATACCTTCTAATATATCGTAGTTTATCATTGAAAATACCTTATAATATAACGTAATATGCAGTGTATCATAGAAAATACCATGTAATATAACGTGATATACAGTGTATCATTGAAAATACCTTATAATATAACGTAATATGCAGTGTATCAATGAAAATACCTTATAATATAACGTAATATGCAGTGTATCATTGAAAATACCTTATAATATAACGTAATGTGCAGTGTATCATAGAAAATACCATGTAATATAACGTAATATACAGTGTATCATTGAAATTACCTTATAATATAACGTAATATGCAGTGTATCATTGAAAATACCATCTAATATATCGTAGTTTATCATTGAAAATACCTTATAATATAACGTAATATGCAGTGTATCATTGAAAATACCTTATAATATAACGTAATATGCAGTGTATCATTGAAAATACCTTCTAATATATCGTTGTTTATCATTGAAAATACCTTATAATATAACGTAATATGCAGTGTATCATTGAAAATACCTTCTAATATATCGTAGTTTATCATTGAAAATACCTTATAATATAACGTAATATGCAGTGTATCATTGAAAATACCTTATAATATAACGTAATATGCAGTGTATCATAGAAAATACCATGTAATATAACGTTATATACAGTGTATCATTGAAAATACCTTATAATATAACGTAATATGCAGTGTATCATTGAAAATACCTTATAATATAACGTAATATGCAGTGTATCATTGAAAATACCTTATAATATAACGTAATATGCAGTGTATCATTGAAAATACCTTATAATATAACGTAACATGCAGTGTATCATTGAAAATACCTTCTAATATATCGTAGTTTATCATTGAAAATACCTTATAATATAACGTAATATGCAGTGTATCATTGAAAATACCTTATAATATAAAGTAATATGCAGTGTATCATTGAAAATACCTTATAATATAACGTAATATGCAGTATATCATAGAAAATACCATGTAATATACAGTGTATCATTGAAAATACCTTATAATATAACGTAATATGCAGTGTATCATTGAAAATACCTTATAATATAACGTAATATGCAGTGTATCATAGAAAATACCATGTAATATAACGTAATATACAGTGTATCATTGAAAATACCTTATAATATAACGTAATATGCAGTGTATCATTGAAAATACCTTATAATATAACGTAATATGCAGTGTATCATTGAAAATACCTTATAATATAACGTAATATGCAGTGTATCATAGAAAATACCATGTAATATAACGTAATATACAGTGTATCATTGAAAATAAATTATAATATAACGTAATATGCAGTGTATCATTGAAAATACCTTATAATATAACGTAATATGCAGTGTATCATAGAAAATACCATGTAATATAACGTAATATACAGTGTATCATTGAAAATACCTTATAATATAACGTAATATTCAGTGTATGAATGAAAATACCTTATAATATAACGTAATATGCAGTGTATCATTGAAAATACCTTATAATATAACGTAATATGCAGTATATCATAGAAAATACCATGTAATATACAGTGTATCATTGAAAATACCTTATAATATAACGTAATATGCAGTGTATCATTGAAACTACCTTATAATATAACGTAATATGCAGTGTATCATAGAAAATACCATGTAATATAACGTAATATACAGTGTATCATTGAAAATACCTTATAATATAACGTAATATGCAGTGTATCATTGAAAATACCTTATAATATAACGTAATATGCAGTGTATCATTGAAAATACCTTATAATATAACGTAATATGCAGTGTATCATAGAAAATACCATGTAATATAACGTAATATACAGTGTATCATTGAAAATACCTTATAATATAACGTAATATTCAGTGTATCAATGAAAATACCTTATAATATAACGTAATATGCAGTGTATCATTGAAAATACCTTCTAATATATCGTAGTTTATCATTGAAAATACCTTATAATATAACGTAATATGCAGTGTATCATTGAAAATACCTTATAATATAACGTAGTATGCAGTATATCATAGAAAATACCATGTAATATACAGTGTATCATTGAAAATACCTTATAATATAACGTAATATGCAGTGTATCATTGAAACTACCTTATAATATAACGTAATATGCAGTGTATCATTGAAAATACCATGTAATATAACGTAATATACAGTGTATCATTGAAAATACCTTATAATATAACGTAATATACAGTGTATCATTGAAAATACCTTATAATATAACGTAATATGCAGTGTATCAATGAAAATACCTTATAATATATCGTAGTTTATCATTGAAAATACCTTATAATATAACGTAATATGCAGTGTATCATTGAAAATACCTTATAATATAACGTAACATGCAGTGTATCATTGAAAATACCTTATAATGTAACGTAATATGCAGTATATCATAGAAAATACCATGTAATATACAGTGTATCATTGAAAATACCTTATAATATAACGTAATATGCAGTGTATCATTGAAAATACCTTATAATATAACGTAATATGCAGTGAATCATAGAAAATACCATGTAATATAACGTAATATACAGTGTATCATTGAAAATACCTTATAATATAACGTAATATGCAGTGTATCATTGAAAATACCTTATAATATAACGTAACATGCAGTGTATCATTGAAAATACCTTATAATGTAACGTAATATGCAGTATATCATAGAAAATACCATGTAATATACAGTGTATCATTGAAAATACCTTATAATATAACGTAATATGCAGTGTATCATAGAAAATACCATGTAATATAACGTAATATACAGTGTATCATTGAAAATACCTTATAATATAACGTAATATTCAGTGTATCAATGAAAATACCTTATAATATAACGTAATATGCAGTGTATCATTGAAAATACCTTATAATATAACGTAATATGCAGTGTATCATTGAAAATACCTTATAATATAACGTAATATACAGTATATCATAAAAAATACCATGTAATATAACGTAATATACAGTGTATCATTGAAAATACCTTATAATATAACGTAATATGCAGTGTATCATTGAAAATACCTTCTAATATATCGTTGTTTATCATTGAAAATACCTTATAATATAACGTAATATGCAGTGTATCATTGAAAATACCTTCTAATATATCGTAGTTTATCATTGAAAATACCTTATAATATAACGTAATATGCAGTGTATCATTGAAAATACCTTATAATATAACGTAATATGCAGTGTATCATTGAAAATACCTTATAATATAACGTAATATGCAGTATATCATAGAAAATACCATGTAATATACAGTGTATCATTGAAAATACCTTATAATATAACGTAATATGCAGTGTATCATTGAAAATACCTTCTAATATAACGTAATATGCAGTGTATCATTGAAAATACCTTCTAATATATCGTAGTTTATCATTGAAAATACCTTATAATATAACGTAATATGCAGTGTATCATTGAAAATACCTTATAATATAACGTAATATGCAGTGTATCATTGAAAATACCTTATAATATAACGTAATATACAGTGTATCATAGAAAATACCATGTAATATAACGTAATATACAGTGTATCATTGAAATTACCTTATAATATAACGTAATATGCAGTGTATCATTGAAAATACCTTCTAATATATCGTAGTTTATCATTGAAAATACCTTATAATATAACGTAATATGCAGTGTATCATTGAAAATACCTTATAATATAACGTAATATGCAGTGTATCATTGAAAATACCTTATAATATAACGTAATATGCAGTGTATCATTGAAAATACCTTCTAATATATCGTAGTTTATCATTGAAAATACCTTATAATATAACGTAATATGCAGTGTATCATTGAAAATACCTTCTAATATAACGTAATATGCAGTGTATCATTGAAAATACCTTCTAATATATCGTAGTTTATCATTGAAAATACCTTATAATATAACGTAATATGCAGTGTATCATTGAAAATACCTTATAATATAACGTAATATGCAGTGTATCATTGAAAATACCTTATAATATAACGTAATATGCAGTGTATCATAGAAAATACCATGTAATATAACGTAATATACAGTGTATCATTGAAATTACCTTATAATATAACGTAATATGCAGTGTATCATTGAAAATACCTTCTAATATATCGTAGTTTATCATTGAAAATACCTTATAATATAACGTAATATGCAGTGTATCATTGAAAATACGTTATAATATAACGTAATATGCAGTGTATCATTGAAAATACCTTATAATATAACGTAATATGCAGTGTATCAATGAAAATACCTTATAATATAACGTAATATGCAGTGTATCATTGAAAATACCTTATAATATAACGTAATGTGCAGTGTATCATAGTAAATACCATGTAATATAACGTAATATACATTGTATCATTGAAAATACCTTATAATATAATGTGATATGCAGTGTATCATTGAAAATACCTTTTAATATATCGTAGTTTATCATTGAAAATACCTTATAATATAAAGTAATATGCAGTGTATCATTGAAAATACCTTATAATATAACGTAATATGCAGTGTATCATTGAAAATACCTTATAATATAACGTAATATGCAGTGTATCATAGAAAATACCATGTAATATAACGTAATATACAGTGTATCATTGAAAATACCTTATAATATAACGTAATATTCAGTGTATCAATGAAAATACCTTATAATATAACGTAATATGCAGTGTATCATTGAAAATACCTTATAATATAACGTAATATGCAGTGTATCATAGAAAATACCATGTAATATAACGTAATATACAGTGTATCATTGAAATTACCTTATAATATAACGTAATATGCAGTGTATCATTGAAAATACCTTCTAATATATCGTAGTTTATCATTGAAAATACCTTATAATATAACGTAATATGCAGTGTATCATTGAAAATACGTTATAATATAACGTAATATGCAGTGTATCATTGAAAATACCTTATAATATAACGTAATATGCAGTGTATCAATGAAAATACCTTATAATATAACGTAATATGCAGTGTATCATTGAAAATACCTTATAATATAACGTAATGTGCAGTGTATCATAGTAAATACCATGTAATATAACGTAATATACATTGTATCATTGAAAATACCTTATAATATAATGTGATATGCAGTGTATCATTGAAAATACCTTTTAATATATCGTAGTTTATCATTGAAAATACCTTATAATATAAAGTAATATGCAGTGTATCATTGAAAATACCTTATAATATAACGTAATATGCAGTGTATCATTGAAAATACCTTATAATATAACGTAATATGCAGTGTATCATAGAAAATACCATGTAATATAACGTAATATACAGTGTATCATTGAAAATACCTTATAATATAACGTAATATTCAGTGTATCAATGAAAATACCTTATAATAAAACGTAATATGCAGTGTATCATTGAAAATACCTTATAATATAACGTAATATGCAGTGTATCATTGAAAATACCTTATAATATAACGTAATATGCAGTGTATCATTGAAAATACCTTCTAATATATCGTTGTTTATCATTGAAAATACCTTATAATATAACGTAATATGCAGTGTATCATTGAAAATACCTTCTAATATATCGTAGTTTATCATTGAAAATACCTTATAATATAACGTAATATGCAGTGTATCATTGAAAATACCTTATAATATAACGTAATATGCAGTGTATCATAGAAAATACCTTATAATATAACGTAATATTCAGTGTATCAATGAAAATACCTTATAATATAACGTAATATGCAGTGTATCATTGAAAATACCTTATAATATAACGTAATATGCAGTGTATCATTGAAAATACCTTATAATATAACGTAATATGCAGTGTATCATTGAAAATACCTTCTAATATATCGTTGTTTATCATTGAAAATACCTTATAATATAACGTAATATGCAGTGTATCATTGAAAATACCTTCTAATATATCGTAGTTTATCATTGAAAATACCTTATAATGTAACGTAATATGCAGTGTATCATTGAAAATACCTTCTAATGTAATGTAATATGCAATCTAACATTGAAAATACCTTATAATATAACGTAATATGCAGTGTATCATTGAAAATACCTTATAATATAACGTAATATGCAGTGTATCATAGAAAATACCATGTAATATAACGTAATATACAGTGTATCATTGAAAATACCTTATAATATAACGTAATATTCAGTGTATCAATGAAAATACCTTATAATATAACGTAATATGCAGTGTATCATTGAAAATACCTTATAATATAACGTAATATGCAGTGTATCATTGAAAATACCTTATAATATAACGTAATATACAGTATATCATAAAAAATACCATGTAATATAACGTAATATACAGTGTATCATTGAAAATACCTTATAATATAACGTAATATGCAGTGTATCATTGAAAATACCTTCTAATATATCGTTGTTTATCATTGAAAATACCTTATAATATAACGTAATATGCAGTGTATCATTGAAAATACCTTCTAATATATCGTAGTTTATCATTGAAAATACCTTATAATATAACGTAATATGCAGTGTATCATTGAAAATACCTTATAATATAACGTAATATGCAGTGTATCATTGAAAATACCTTATAATATAACGTAATATGCAGTATATCATAGAAAATACCATGTAATATACAGTGTATCATTGAAAATACCTTATAATATAACGTAATATGCAGTGTATCATTGAAAATACCTTCTAATATAACGTAATATGCAGTGTATCATTGAAAATACCTTCTAATATATCGTAGTTTATCATTGAAAATACCTTATAATATAACGTAATATGCAGTGTATCATTGAAAATACCTTATAATATAACGTAATATGCAGTGTATCATTGAAAATACCTTATAATATAACGTTTTATACAGTGTATCATAGAAAATACCATGTAATATAACGTAATATACAGTGTATCATTGAAATTACCTTATAATATAACGTAATATGCAGTGTATCATTGAAAATACCTTCTAATATATCGTAGTTTATCATTGAAAATACCTTATAATATAACGTAATATGCAGTGTATCATTGAAAATACCTTATAATATAACGTAATATGCAGTGTATCATTGAAAATACCTTATAATATAACGTAATATGCAGTGTATCATTGAAAATACCTTCTAATATATCGTAGTTTATCATTGAAAATACCTTATAATATAACGTAATATGCAGTGTATCATTGAAAATACCTTATAATATAACGTAATATGCAGTGTATCATTGAAAATACCTTATAATATAACGTAATATGCAGTGTATCATAGAAAATACCATGTAATATAACGTAATATACAGTGTATCATTGAAATTACCTTATAATATAACGTAATATGCAGTGTATCATTGAAAATACCTTCTAATATATCGTAGTTTATCATTGAAAATACCTTATAATATAACGTAATATGCAGTGTATCATTGAAAATACGTTATAATATAACGTAATATGCAGTGTATCATTGAAAATACCTTATAATATAACGTAATATGCAGTGTATCAATGAAAATACCTTATAATATAACGTAATATGCAGTGTATCATTGAAAATACCTTATAATATAACGTAATATGCAGTGTATCATTGAAAATACCTTCTAATATATCGTTGTTTATCATTGAAAATACCTTATAATATAACGTAATATGCAGTGTATCATTGAAAATACCTTCTAATATATCGTAGTTTATCATAGAAAATACCTTATAATGTAACGTAATATGCAGTGTATCATTGAAAATACCTTCTAATGTAATGTAATATGCAATCTAACATTGAAAATACCTTATAATATAACGTAATATGCAGTGTATCATTGAAAATACCTTATAATATAACGTAATATGCAGTGTATCATAGAAAATACCATGTAATATAACGTAATATACAGTGTATCATTGAAAATACCTTATAATATAACGTAATATTCAGTGTATCAATGAAAATACCTTATAATATAACGTAATATGCAGTGTATCATTGAAAATACCTTATAATATAACGTAATATGCAGTGTATCATTGAAAATACCTTATAATATAACGTAATATACAGTATATCATAAAAAATACCATGTAATATAACGTAATATACAGTGTATCATTGAAAATACCTTATAATATAACGTAATATGCAGTGTATCATTGAAAATACCTTCTAATATATCGTTGTTTATCATTGAAAATACCTTATAATATAACGTAATATGCAGTGTATCATTGAAAATACCTTCTAATATATCGTAGTTTATCATTGAAAATACCTTATAATATAACGTAATATGCAGTGTATCATTGAAAATACCTTATAATATAACGTAATATGCAGTGTATCATTGAAAATACCTTATAATATAACGTAATATGCAGTATATCATAGAAAATACCATGTAATATACAGTGTATCATTGAAAATACCTTATAATATAACGTAATATGCAGTGTATCATTGAAAATACCTTCTAATATAACGTAATATGCAGTGTATCATTGAAAATACCTTCTAATATATCGTAGTTTATCATTGAAAATACCTTATAATATAACGTAATATGCAGTGTATCATTGAAAATACCTTATAATATAACGTAATATGCAGTGTATCATTGAAAATACCTTATAATATAACGTAATATGCAGTGTATCATAGAAAATACCATGTAATATAACGTAATATACAGTGTATCATTGAAAATACCTTATAATATAACGTAATATGCAGTGTATCATTGAAAATACCTTCTAATATATCGTAGTTTATCATTGAAAATACCTTATAATATAACGTAATATGCAGTGTATCATTGAAAATACCTTATAATATAACGTAATATGCAGTGTATCATTGAAAATACCTTATAATATAACGTAATATGCAGTGTATCATTGAAAATACCTTCTAATATATCGTAGTTTATCATTGAAAATACCTTATAATATAACGTAATATGCAGTGTATCATTGAAAATACCTTATAATATAACGTAATATGCAGTGTATCATTGAAAATACCTTATAATATAACGTAATATGCAGTGTATCATAGAAAATACCATGTAATATAACGTAATATACAGTGTATCATTGAAATTACCTTATAATATAACGTAATATGCAGTGTATCATTGAAAATACCTTCTAATATATCGTAGTTTATCATTGAAAATACCTTATAATATAACGTAATATGCAGTGTATCATTGAAAATACGTTATAATATAACGTAATATGCAGTGTATCATTGAAAATACCTTATAATATAGCGTAATATGCAGTGTATCATTGAAAATACCATGTAATATAATTTAATATACAGTGTATCATTGAAAATACCTTATAATATAACGTAATATGCAGTGTATCATTGAAAATACCTTATAATATAACGTAATATGCAGTGTATCATAGAAAATACCTTGTAATATAACGTAATATACAGTGTATCATTGAAAATACCTTATAATATAACGTAATATGCAGTGTATCAATGAAAATACCTTATAATATATCGTAGTTTATCATTGAAAATACCTTATAATATAACGTAATATGCAGTGTATCATTGAAAATACCTTATAATATAACGTAATATGCAGTGTATCATTGAAAATACCTTATAATATAACGTAATATGCAGTGTATCATTGAAAATACCTTATAATATAACGTAATATGCAGTGTATCATTGAAAATACCTTATAATATAACGTAATATGCAGTGTATCATTGAAAATACCTTATAATATAACGTAATATGCAGTGTATCATTGAAAATACCTTATAATATAACGTAATATGCAGTGTATCATTGAAAATACCTTATAATATAACGTAATATGCAGTGTATCATTGAAAATACCTTATAATATAACGTAATATGCAGTGTATCATAGAAAATACCATGTAATGTAACGTAATATACAGTGTATCATTGAAATTACCTTATAATATAACGTAATATGCAGTGTATCATTGTAAATACCTTCTAATATATCGTAGTTTATCATTGAAAATACCATATAATATAACGTAATATGCAGTGTATCATTGAAAATACCTTATAATATAACGTAATATGCAGTGTATCATTGAAAATACCTTATAATATAACGTAATATGCAGTGTATCATAGAAAATACCATGTAATATAACGTAATATACAGTGTATCATTGAAAATACCTTATAATATAACGTAATATGCAGTGTATCAATGAAAATACCTTATAATATAACGTAATATGCAGTGTATCATTGAAAATACCTTATAATATAACGTAATATGCAGTGTATCATTGAAAATACCTTCTAATATATCGTTGTTTATCATTGAAAATACCTTATAATATAACGTAATATGCAGTGTATCATTGAAAATACCTTCTAATATATCGTAGTTTATCATTGAAAATACCTTATAATGTAACGTAATATGCAGTGTATCATTGAAAATACCTTCTAATGTAATGTAATATGCAATCTAACATTGAAAATACCTTATAATATAACGTAATATGCAGTGTATCATTGAAAATACCTTATAATATAACGTAATATGCAGTGTATCATAGAAAATACCATGTAATATAACGTAATATACAGTGTATCATTGAAAATTCCTTATAATATAACGTAATATTCAGTGTATCAATGAAAATACCTTATAATATAACGTAATATGCAGTGTATCATTGAAAATACCTTATAATATAACGTAATATGCAGTGTATCATTGAAAATACCTTATAATATAACGTAATATACAGTATATCATAAAAAATACCATGTAATATAACGTAATATACAGTGTATCATTGAAAATACCTTATAATATAACGTAATATGCAGTGTATCATTGAAAATACCTTCTAATATATCGTTGTTTATCATTGAAAATACCTTATAATATAACGTAATATGCAGTGTATCATTGAAAATACCTTCTAATATATCGTAGTTTATCATTGAAAATACCTTATAATATAACGTAATATGCAGTGTATCATTGAAAATACCTTATAATATAACGTAATATGCAGTGTATCATTGAAAATACCTTATAATATAACGTAATATGCAGTATATCATAGAAAATACCATGTAATATACAGTGTATCATTGAAAATACCTTATAATATAACGTAATATGCAGTGTATCATTGAAAATACCTTCTAATATAACGTAATATGCAGTGTATCATTGAAAATACCTTCTAATATATCGTAGTTTATCATTGAAAATACCTTATAATATAACGTAATATGCAGTGTATCATTGAAAATACCTTATAATATAACGTAATATGCAGTGTATCATTGAAAATACCTTATAATATAACGTAATATACAGTGTATCATAGAAAATACCATGTAATATAACGTAATATACAGTGTATCATTGAAATTACCTTATAATATAACGTAATATGCAGTGTATCATTGAAAATACCTTCTAATATATCGTAGTTTATCATTGAAAATACCTTATAATATAACGTAATATGCAGTGTATCATTGAAAATACCTTCTAATATATCGTAGTTTATCATTGAAAATACCTTATAATATAACGTAATATGCAGTGTATCATTGAAAATACCTTATAATATAACGTAATATGCAGTGTATCATTGAAAATACCTTATAATATAACGTAATATGCAGTGTATCATAGAAAATACCATGTAATATAACGTAATATACAGTGTATCATTGAAATTACCTTATAATATAACGTAATATGCAGTGTATCATTGAAAATACCTTCTAATATATCGTAGTTTATCATTGAAAATACCTTATAATATAACGTAATATGCAGTGTATCATTGAAAATACGTTATAATATAACGTAATATGCAGTGTATCATTGAAAATACCTTATAATATAGCGTAATATGCAGTGTATCATTGAAAATACCATGTAATATAATTTAATATACAGTGTATCATGGAAAATACCTTATAATATAACGTAATATGCAGTGTATCATTGAAAATACCTTATAATATAACGTAATATGCAGTGTATCATAGAAAATACCTTGTAATATAACGTAATATACAGTGTATCATTGAAAATACCATATAATATAACGTAATATGCAGTGTATCATTGAAAATACCTTATAATATAACGTAATATGCAGTGTATCATTGAAAATACCTTATAATATAACGTAATATGCAGTGTATCATAGAAAATACCATGTAATATAACGTAATATACAGTGTATCATTGAAAATACCTTATAATATAACGTAATATGCAGTGTATCAATGAAAATACCTTATAATATAACGTAATATGCAGTGTATCATTGAAAATACCTTATAATATAACGTAATATGCAGTGTATCATTGAAAATACCTTCTAATATATCGTTGTTTATCATTGAAAATACCTTATAATATAACGTAATATGCAGTGTATCATTGAAAATACCTTCTAATATATCGTAGTTTATCATTGAAAATACCTTATAATGTAACGTAATATGCAGTGTATCATTGAAAATACCTTCTAATGTAATGTAATATGCAATCTAACATTGAAAATACCTTATAATATAACGTAATATGCAGTGTATCATTGAAAATACCTTATAATATAACGTAATATGCAGTGTATCATAGAAAATACCATGTAATATAACGTAATATACAGTGTATCATTGAAAATACCTTATAATATAACGTAATATTCAGTGTATCAATGAAAATACCTTATAATATAACGTAATATGCAGTGTATCATTGAAAATACCTTATAATATAACGTAATATGCAGTGTATCATTGAAAATACCTTATAATATAACGTAATATACAGTATATCATAAAAAATACCATGTAATATAACGTAATATACAGTGTATCATTGAAAATACCTTATAATATAACGTAATATGCAGTGTATCATTGAAAATACCTTCTAATATATCGTTGTTTATCATTGAAAATACCTTATAATATAACGTAATATGCAGTGTATCATTGAAAATACCTTCTAATATATCGTAGTTTATCATTGAAAATACCTTATAATATAACGTAATATGCAGTGTATCATTGAAAATACCTTCTAATATATCGTAGTTTATCATTGAAAATACCTTATAATATAACGTAATATGCAGTGTATCATTGAAAATACCTTCTAATATATCGTAGTTTATCATTGAAAATACCTTATAATATAACGTAATATGCAGTGTATCATTGAAAATACCTTATAATATAACGTAATATGCAGTGTATCATTGAAAATACCTTATAATATAACGTAATATGCAGTGTATCATAGAAAATACCATGTAATATAACGTAATATACAGTGTATCATTGAAAATACCTTATAATATAACGTAATATGCAGTGTATCATTGAAAATACCTTCTAATATATCGTAGTTTATCATTGAAAATACCTTATAATATAACGTAATATGCAGTGTATCATTGAAAATACGTTATAATATAACGTAATATGCAGTGTATCATTGAAAATACCTTATAATATAGCGTAATATGCAGTGTATCATTGAAAATACCATGTAATATAATTTAATATACAGTGTATCATTGAAAATACCTTATAATATAACGTAATATGCAGTGTATCATTGAAAATACCTTATAATATAACGTAATATGCAGTGTATCATAGAAAATACCTTGTAATATAACGTAATATACAGTGTATCATTGAAAATACCATATAATATAACGTAATATGCAGTGTATCATTGAAAATACCTTATAATATAACGTAATATGCAGTGTATCATTGAAAATACCTTATAATATAACGTAATATGCAGTGTATCATAGAAAATACCATGTAATATAACGTAATATACAGTGTATCATTGAAAATACCTTATAATATAACGTAATATACAGTGTATCATTGAAAATACCTTATAATATAACGTAATATGCAGTGTATCATAGAAAATACCATGTAATGTAACGTAATATACAGTGTATCATTGAAATTACCTTATAATATAACGTAATATGCAGTGTATCATTGTAAATACCTTCTAATATATCGTAGTTTATCATTGAAAATACCATATAATATAACGTAATATGCAGTGTATCATTGAAAATACCTTATAATATAACGTAATATGCAGTGTATCATTGAAAATACCTTATAACATATCCTAATATGCAGTGTATCATAGAAAATACCTTATAATATAACGTAATATGCAGTGTATCATTGAAAATACCTTATAATATAACGTAACATGCAGTGTATCATTGAAAATACCTTATAATATAACGTAATATGTAGTGTATCATTGAAAATACCTTATAATATAGCGTAATATGCAGTGTATCATTGAAAATACCTTACAATATAGCGTAATATGCAGTGTATCATTGAAAATACCTTATAATATAACGTAATATGCAGTGTATCATTGAAAATACCTTATAATATAACGTAATATGCAGTGTATCATAGAAAATACCATGTAATATAACGTAATATACAGTGTATTGTCACGTGCGTAACAGACAACATTCCGGGAAGCCTGGAAAAAGTTAAAATCTGACCGGGTCCCTAGTCTGTGCAATAAATGGCATGTGCGCAGCAGACCCGCCAATTTGGAAAGCCGGAAAAAGGTTCAGATCTGGCCGAGTCCTCGGCCAGCAATAAAACCATTTCCAAAAATTGCAGGACAGCTGGCGACCCAAAACTGAAGGCACAATATTTATTACACTAAGAAATAGCAAACCTTTTCCTTCCAACATACCACACCCACAGGCACATCTCTGCCAATCAGGTAAACAGAAACACATCCCCACAATCACAAATTTAACCAATAGGAATATAACTAAGAAAACGCCATAGCCAAATTGTAACCGTCACCGCACTTCAACTCCGATCTCCGAACTTGTAGGTTGATTCTTAAACGCTCTTGAAAATAAACAGTTTTAAATTGAAACTAATCTGATAGTTACTACCCAAACCTTGATCCCTGGTAAATACCTTAAGTGGTTTGACCAAAAATAGGAAGGTTAATAATAATTCGCGAAGCGTTCGGTTTGAAAGTGGGTGTATTGTCGCGAACGTAACATTGGTGACAGCGGTGGGATAGTTTGTGGTTATTGACGTGAATTTTGGTAAAAAGAAAATACTCAACAATTATTCACAAAATGCCTCTTCCAAGAACCCCAAGTCAGGGATTGCCAAGACCAGAGAACGAAGAAATGGAACAAGACCCAGTCGCATCGCTGGAAGAACAAAGGGAGGAGATTGAGACAATGCGTCGACTTCTCGAAAATCAATTAGCCGAATTGCAAATTCATAAAGGCCAACTAGTGGAAGAGCAGCGACGGTTGGCGTTTCAACAGGAGCAACTAGCAACGCAACAATCTCAGCATCAATACCAGGGAACTACGCAGCAAGAGGAAGAATTATCGTCAACAACATTTGGCAACAACGGATATTATGTCACGCTATACAAAGACGCATTAAATGCCACCCCGGAGTTCGATGGGAAAAATATGGCCTTCGTGTGTTTCGCCGAGGGATGCGAGGAGGCTGTGGATATGATCCCGTCCCACTGCGAAGGCAGCCTGGTAAGGTCCATCAGGAATAAATTGAAAGGAGATGCACGACGGTCGATTCTCGGAATGAAATTCAGCAGGGTGAGCGAATTAGTAGAATACCTTAGGTCTATATATGCGCCGCACGAAACAGTTTATGAAGCTTTAGGGAAACTATCCAATGTCTTCCAAAAATCAAGCGAAGAGGTGATAACTTTCGCGAATCGCGTCCGGGAATTAGGCAAGAGTATTACAGACGCGTTTCAAAGAGAAGCCGGATGCATCACGTCCGCGTTTGTTGATAGCACCGACAGGAATTTGCAGAAATGTTTTTTGCGTGGTTTAAAACCGGAAATTTCAATACGAATGCCAACTATAGAATTTAAAAATATTAATAAGGCCATTTCCAAAGCAATTTTAGTAGAAAAGGAAAATAACGCCATTTTAACCATGCGCGGATCTTCTGACCGATCCGAGAGGCGGGAACAAAATAGTACAATTTTCAAAATTGACCCCCATCCAATTACTTGTCAACTTTGCAAAAAACCGGGGCATGAAGCACCCAATTGTTGGATACACAAAAACCCTCCTATATCAGGAAATAATCTTGAGAAACCGCAGTCCTCGCATTACAACGGTCCGGATTACGAAAAAATAGTCCAAATTGTATTAGAAACGCAACGCCGAATGCCTAACCCCCACGCACGTGGGAACAGTAACCTCGAACACGATTACAGTACACATTATGCTGCCAGACCTTTTAAACATTCTAATTTAAACCCGAGCAACTTCAAGTTTTGCAGATATTGTAAAAACGATGGACACGTTATTGATGAATGTAGGAAACGTGCTTATAATAATAGTAGAGCAGGCACTACTCAAGCCCAAAACAATCAGGCCCAATCGGGAAACTTTACAAATGCCGCGCGGACAGGCGCACCACGCGGTCATCCAACAGGGCGCCAGATATTCAACATCGAATCCGAGATCGCCGAATCCGTAGTGCGCGAATAAACTTAACCCGAAGCGGTTACGTACCTGTTGTGTGTATCAGGAGATAATCTGTGTGTAAGAGGAGAAATCTCATGGTTGATAGTGGATCGGGTCCTAACCTCATCAAAATCCGTTCAATCAACCCCTCCACTAAAATCGATTCAAATGAAATTCTTCAATTAAGCGGCATTACGACACAACAAGTACTGACCAGAGGGGAATTAAGAATAAATATTCTAGGGCGATTTGTAACCTTTCACGCGGTAGACAATAATTTCCCAATTACTCAAGAGGGCATCATCGGTTCTGATTTTCTCGTAGAGCAAAATGCCCGCATCAATTATAAAAATAAATGCCTGGAATGCGACACTCAGGTAATTCCATTCGAGACCCAGGAAAAGTTAGTAGTCCCCGCGAGATCTCGAACACAAGGCTACGTTAAAATAGCCAACGCGGAAATCGGTGAAGGATACATTCCGCGTTTAAGGGTAAAGGGAAATAAAGAAATATACCTGGGTGACGTACTAGCGACGGTTAATGACGGTCGATCTTACATAGACATCATTAACACAAGCCATCGCGACATTGAAATCGTAATCCCTACGGTAAAAATCCATGAAGTGTCCCTCATTCAGGAAAATAAATACCCTGATCGTCAAGGTCGTAGTTGTAAATTTGATAGAACAAAAGGACGTTCTCCTATTTCAAATCCAAATGCGGATCCCTCAAATTCAAGATTCCTCAATTCAAAGTCCCTCAAATATGGAGAATCAAATACGATCAAACTCTAGCTAATCTGTCCCAGCCCCCAATAAATGCTCGCAAAAATCCGAAATCTTGTTTAGGAATAAAGATTCAAGAAAACATTAAACGTCCTCAAGAAGTAAAGAACCTTTTAAGATTAAATCACCTGAATTCAGAGGAATGCGCGCACATCATCAAGTTGGTGCAGGAGTATGCCGACTGTTTTCATATACCTGGCGAACCCCTAGGATTTACGACTGCGACAGAACACAGAATACCGACTACCGACGACCGACCTATAAATAAAAGACAGTATCGTTTTCCGCCTATCCATAAAGACGAAATTGAAAAACAAGTTCGCGATTTGTTAAAATCTGGAACAATAAAACCGTCCGAATCCCCCTATAACACGCCCGTTTGGATTGTACCAAAAAAACTAGATTCGCAGGGACACAAACAATGGAGAATGGTGTTGGATTTCCGAGAGTTAAACGAAAAAACAATCGGAGATGCATACCCATTACCCAACATTATTGATATTCTTGATCAATTAGGCGGTGCCAAATACTTCTCAATATTTGATTTAGCGTCGGGATTCCATCAAATTCCTATGCATCCGGAACATAAGCATAAAACGGCTTTCACAACACCGCATGGGCATTATGAATTTGAACGAATGCCATTCGGTTTGAAAAATGCACCCGCGACATTTCAGCGTTTAATGGATCGAGTACTGTCGGGACTACAAGGTAACGAGGTTTTTGTATATCTGGATGATATTGTTATATATTCAAGTTCATTACGCGAACACGAAATTAAATTTCGGAAACTAATGGATAGACTGCGCATGGCAAATCTGAAATTACAGCCCGATAAATGTGAGTTTCTACGAAAGGAAGTATGTTATCTCGGACATATTGTTAGCGAAAACGGTGTCCGGCCAAACCCAAAAAAATTAGAGGCTGTACAGAAATTTCCGGTTCCCAAAACGCAAAAGAACATTAAGCAATTTCTTGGATTAGCAGGATACTATCGACGATTTATCCCAAATTTTTCTAAAATCGCAAAACCACTAACGCAATTGTTAAAACAAGGCGAATCGTTTAAATGGACTGAAAGAGAACTGGATGCATTCCAAATCTTACGCGATAAACTGTGCGAAGAACCAGTATTACAATATCCCGATTTTAATAAACCGTTTATTTTGACCACCGTCGCATCGGAATTTGCAATAGGAGGGGTTTTAAGTCAGGGTCCGATAGGCAAAGATAAACCAATAGCTTATACATCCAGAGTTTTAAACGGTTCAGAATTAAATTACCCTACAATAGAAAAAGAATTGCTTGCTATTATATACTGTGTGAACCATTTTCGACCGTATCTGTATGGAAAAAAATTCGCATTAGTAACAGACCACAAACCGCTCACCTGGCTGCATTCCGTTAAGGATCCTACCTCACGATTATTGAGGTGGCGATTAAAGCTTGACGAATACGAATATGATATTTCGTATAAGGCAGGGAAGATAAATGTAAATGCCGACGCATTGTCCCGAAATCCCGTAGAAAGATTTGCATACCCAATTCGTACCGAGGAATTGGACATACTGTCGGATCCCGAAGACGAACAAATTCGAAAGCGGAATGATCGTGCGAGAATCCTTAAAACCCCGTCACCACAAACCGCGGAAATGAGGGAAGAAATTGAACCCATTATCGCTCGCACAAAAATGAGAACAAGAAGCCAAACTGTTCACGATGTAGATGGACCAGTACCATTTACAGAAAAGGAACTTCGCGGGCGTTCCTTTAAACGACACAAAGTTAAAGCGATGATCCACCGAGAACCTTCACCTATCACGTTTTTATCGACGGCAGAATCCGTTAATGAGGTAGACGACAATGACGACGAAAACAACAATGACAACGACGACAAAGACAACAACGACAGTGACGACGACGACACTCCTTTGGCGACACGGTTAACGTTAAATAAACCAGGGCCACAAACTCCTCAAATCCCAGAGCGGAGAGCGGCCAAGGACCCAAAAACATTAGAATCGCAATACCCTATAATCATAGAAAATATATTCGAATCGGAAGAGGAAGAAGGAGAAGAAACCGACTACAGCAGCGAAGACGAATTAGACCACGATAACTTTGACCGTACAGTCAAAGACCAAGAACTTCTACATAGCAGAGAAACAAGATCTATAAGAAACACAGTATTAAATCAACGCGATAAACTATATATGAGAAAAGATAACTCTCTTTACTTCCTCACTGAAAATGGGGAGCCAGTAGACGAAGGGGCAAAAGAATTCGAGGGGAAAAGAGAATTACCCAGATTACAAAACCCTCACACCGGGGACGTCATTTTTACAAAGAAAGGAAACAAATGGCACATAATAGTAATTTGCAAAAGAACCTTGGAAAAAAAGACAACACTGAAAATATTCACGGAAGCCTTCCAAAATTTGAACAGACGACTCAAGGAATACAATATTGAAACAATAGGAATCGCAAAATTCAGCAAAATAGATGACATCGACTGGCAAGAGACAATCAGATTATTAGGTAATTCCATTACAGAAAAACACATAAAAATAATAGTCTGTCACGGAACAGTAATCGAACCAGAAAGTCACCAACGGAGGAACATTCTTGAAGAAGCCCATTGCTCAACCGTAGGTGGACATAAAGGAATTACGAAAACGTATAATAGAATCCGACAAAGATTTTATTGGGAACATCTTAAAACCGATGTACAAAATCTCGTCCGGAATTGCATCCAGTGTCAATTAAAGAAGATATCCAGAAATAAAATAAAACAGCCCATGGTCATTACTGACACACCGGACACAGCATTTGACAAGATTTCAATGGATATGGTAGGGCCATTACCAAGAACAACAGAAGGGAACGAATACCTTCTCACGCTACAGGACAATTTAACAAAGTTTTCCACCGCCATACCAATGAGATCAGCAACTGCAACAAGTGTGGCAAAAGCCCTCGTAAAACATTTCCTCAGTATTTTCGGAGCACCCAAAGCCATACTTACGGATAGAGGTACTAATTTTACTAGTACACTGATGAAGGAATTATCCCGACACTTCCGTATAACTCGTTATTTGACTACAGCTTTCCACCCCCAATCAAACGGTTCGTTAGAACGATCTCACGCGACTTTGATAGAATATATTAAACAATACGTAGACAATAGACATGAATGGGACGAATTTCCAGAATTAGCAACGTTTTGTTATAACACTAGCGTACATGAAGCAACTGGGTTCACTCCTTACGAATTAATATTTGGCAAATTAGCACGGCAACCTTCCAGTCAACCGTATAACGATAATAATACGCGAAATTACGGCGATTATCTTACCGATGTAGTTCAAACACTGTATGACCTCCGAACATTGGCACGTGAAAACTTAATAGCGTCAAAACAGCGATCGAAACAATATTATGATAAAAAAGTTAATCCGCAAAGCTTTCAGTTGAATGATTCTGTATTTCTACTAAAAGAACCTAAGAAAGGAAAATTATCAAATAATTATACCGGCCCCTATAAAATAATAGAAACCATGGCAAACCATAATGTAAAAATTCTCATAAATGGAAATCCTCGCGTTGTACATACCGACAAACTAAAATTAGCGCATATTTTGTAGTTACTAATTTTTTTTTTTTTTTTTTTTCTTCTCTTTTTTATATATATATCTCATTTAATCTATACAATCTTATAGTATAAACATAAAAATTTAGGAGAAACACAAGGTATATATATATACGTACAAGTAAATAAAGAAATGAGCGAACTAAATTGTAAGTTAATATTAAGAGTCTAAATAATAATCAACACTTTGTTATAACACATACACTCATTATAAGATACCTAATATTAAGTAACACACGCATTGAATAATCAAACACATGAAATACCTCCTTACACAATTAATTTCATATGTTTGATTCAAATGGGGGGAGGTGTCACGTGCGTAACAGACAACATTCCGGGAAGCCTGGAAAAAGTTAAAATCTGACCGGGTCCCTAGTCTGTGCAATAAATGGCATGTGCGCAGCAGACCCGCCAATTTGGAAAGCCGGAAAAAGGTTCAGATCTGGCCGAGTCCTCGGCCAGCAATAAAACCATTTCCAAAAATTGCAGGACAGCTGGCGACCCAAAACTGAAGGCACAATATTTATTACACTAAGAAATAGCAAACCTTTTCCTTCCAACATACCACACCCACAGGCACATCTCTGCCAATCAGGTAAACAGAAACACATCCCCACAATCACAAATTTAACCAATAGGAATATAACTAAGAAAACGCCATAGCCAAATTGTAACCGTCACCGCACTTCAACTCCGATCTCCGAACTTGTAGGTTGATTCTTAAACGCTCTTGAAAATAAACAGTTTTAAATTGAAACTAATCTGATAGTTACTACCCAAACCTTGATCACTGGTAAATACCTTAAGTGGTTTGACCAAAAATAGGAAGGTTAATAATAATTCGCGAAGCGTTCGGTTTGAAAGTGGGTGTATTGTCGCGAACGTAACAGTATCATTGAAAATACCTTATAATATAACGTAATATGCAGTGTATCATTGAAAATACCTTGTAATATATCGTAGTTTATCATTGAAAATACCTTATAATATAACGTAATATGCAGTGTATCATTGAAAATACCTTCTAATATATCGTAGTTTATCATTGAAAATACCTTATAATATAACGTAATATGCAGTGTATCATTGAAAATACCTTATAATATAACGTAATATACAGTGTATCATTGAAAATACCTTATAACACATACAGTGTATCATTGAAAATACCATGTAATATAACGTAATATGCAGTGTATCATTGAAAATACATTATAACATATCGTAATTTGTAGTGTATCTTTGAAAATACCTTATAATATAACGTAATATACAGTGTATCATTGAAAATACCATGTAATATAACGTAATATGCAGTGTATCATTGAAAATACATTATAACATATCGTAATTTGTAGTGTATCTTTGAAAATACCTTATAATATAACGTAATATGCAGTGTATCATTGAAAATACCTTATAATATAACGTAATATGCAGTGTATCATAGAAAATACCATGTAATATAACGTAATATACAGTGTATCATTGAAAATACCTTATAATATAACGTAACATGCAGTGTATCAATGAAAATACCATGTAATATAACGTAATATGCAGTGTATCATTGAAAATACCTTATTACATATCGTAATATGCAGTGTATCATTGAAAATACCATATAATATAACGTAATATGCAGTGTATCATTGAAAATACCTTATAACATATCCTAATATGCAGTGTATCATAGAAAATACCTTATAATATAACGTAATATGCAGTGTATCATTGAAAATACCTTATAATATAACGTAATATGCAGTGTATCATTGAATATACCTTATAATATAACGTAATATGCAGTGTATCATAGAAAATACCATGTAATATAACGTAATATGCTGTGTATCATTGAAAATACCTTATAACATATCCTAATATGCAGTGTATCATAGAAAATACCTTATAATATAACGTAATATGCAGTGTATCATTGAAAATACCTTATAATATAACGTAACATGCAGTGTATCATTGAAAATACCTTATAATATAACGTAATATGTAGTGTATCATTGAAAATACCTTATAATATAACGTAATATGCAGTGTATCATAGAAAATACCATGTAATATAACGTAATATACAGTGTATCATTGAAAATACCTTATAATATGACGTAATATGCAGTGTATCATTGAAAATACCTTATAATATAACGTAATATGCAGGGTATCATTGAAAATACCTTATAATATAACGTAATATGCAGTGTATCAATGAAAATACCTTATTACATATCGTAATATGCAGTGTATCATTGAAAATACCATATAATATAACGTAATATCTGGTGTATCATTGAAAATACCTAATAACATATCCTAATATGCAGTGTATCATAGAAAATACCTTATAATATAGCGTAATATGCAGTGTATCATTGAAAATACCTTATAATATAACGTAATATGCAGTGTATCATTGAATATACCTTATAATATAACGTAATATGCAGGGTATCATTGAAAATACCTTATAATATAACGTAATATGCAGTGTATCAATGAAAATACCTTATTACATATCGTAATATGCAGTGTATCATTGAAAATACCATATAATATAACGTAATATGCGGTGTATCATTGAAAATACCTAATAACATATCCTAATATGCAGTGTATCATAAAAAATACCTTATAATATAGCGTAATATGCAGTGTATCATTGAAAATACCTTATAATATAACGTAATATGCTGTGTATCATTGAAAATACCTTATAACATATCCTAATATGCAGTGTATCATAGAAAATACCTTATTATATAACGTATTATGCAGTGTATCATTGAATATACCTTATAATATAACGTAATATGCAGGGTATCATTGAAAATACCTTATAATATAACGTAATATGTAGTGTATCATTGAAAATACCTTATAATATAACGTAATATGCAGTGTATCATAGAAAATACCATGTAATTTAACGTAATATACAGTGTATCATTGAAAATACCTTATAATATAACGTAATATGCAGTGTATCAATGAAAATACCTTATAATATAACGTAATATGCAGTGTATCATTGAAAATACATTATAATGTAACGTAATATGCAGTGTATCATTGAAAATACCTTCTAATATATCGTAGTTTATCATTGAAAATACCTTATAATATAACGTAATATGCAGTGTATCATTGAAAATACCTTATAATATAACGTAATATGCAGTGTATCATTGAAAATACCTTATAATATAACGTAATATGCAGTGTATCATAGAAAATAACATGTAATATAACGTAATATACAGTATATCATTGAAAATACCTTATAATATAACGTAATATGCAGTGTATCATTGAAAATACCTTATAATATAACGTAATATGCAGTGTATCATAGAAAATACCATGTAATATAACGTAATATACAGTGTATCATTGAAAATACCTTATAATATAACGTAATATGCAGTGTATCAATGAAAATACCTTATAATATATCGTAGTTTATCATTGAAAATACCTTATAATATAACGTAATATGCAGTGTATCATTGAAAATACCTTATAATATAACGTAATATGCAGTGTATCATTGAAAATACCTTATAATATAACGTAATATGCAGTGTATCATTGAAAATACCTTATAATATAACGTAATATGCAGTGTATCATTGAAAATACCTTCTAATATATCGTAGTTTATCATTGAAAATACCTTATAATATAACGTAATATGCAGTGTATCATTGAAAATACCTTATAATATAACGTAATATGCAGTGTATCATTGAAAATACCTTATAATATAACGTAATATGCAGTGTATCATAGAAAATACCATGTAATATAACGTAATATACAGTGAATCATTAAAATTACCTTATAATATAACGTAATATGCAGTGTATCATTGAAAATACCTTCTAATATATCGTAGTTTATCATTGAAAATACCTTATAATATAACGTAATATGCAGTGTATCATTGAAAATACCTTATAATATAACGTAATATGCAGTGTATCATTGAAAATACCTTATAATATAACGTAATATGCAGTGTATCATTGAAAATACCTTCTAATATATCGTAGTTTATCATTGAAAATACCTTATAATATAACGTAATATGCAGTGTATCATTGAAAATACCTTATAATATAGCGTAATATGCAGTGTATCATTGAAAATACCTTATAATATAACGTAATATGCAGTGTATCATTGAAAATACCTTATAATAGAACGTAATATGCAGTGTATCATAGAAAATACCATGTAATATAACGTAATATACAGTGTATCATTGAAAATACCTTATAATATAACGTAATATGCAGTGTATCATTGAAAATACCTTCTAATATATCGTAGTTTATCATTGAAAATACCTTATAATATAACGTAATATGTAGTGTATCATTGAAAATACCTTATAATATAACGTAATATGCAGTGTATCATAGAAAATACCATGTAATATAACGTAATATACAGTGTATCATTGAAAATACCTTATAATATAACGTAATATGCAGTGTATCATTGAAAATACCTTATAATATAACGTAATATGCAGTGTATCATTGAAAATACCTTATAATATAACGTAATATGCAGTGTATCAATGAAAATACCTTATTACATATCGTAATATGCAGTGTATCATTGAAAATACCATATAATATAACGTAATATGCGGTGTATCATTGAAAATACCTAATAACATATCCTAATATGCAGTGTATCATAGAAAATACCTTATAATATAGCGTAATATGCAGTGTATCATTGAAAATACCTTATAATATAACGTAATATGCAGTGTATCATTGAATATACCTTATAATATAACGTAATATGCAGGGTATCATTGAAAATACCTTATAATATAACGTAATATGCAGTGTATCAATGAAAATACCTTATTACATATCGTAATATGCAGTGTATCATTGAAAATACCATATAATATAACGTAATATGCGGTGTATCATTGAAAATACCTAATAACATATCCTAATATGCAGTGTATCATAAAAAATACCTTATAATATAGCGTAATATGCAGTGTATCATTGAAAATACCTTATAATATAACGTAATATGCTGTGTATCATTGAAAATACCTTATAACATATCCTAATATGCAGTGTATCATAGAAAATACCTTATAATATAACGTATTATGCAGTGTATCATTGAATATACCTTATAATATAACGTAATATGCAGGGTATCATTGAAAATACCTTATAATATAACGTAATATGTAGTGTATCATTGAAAATACCTTCTAATATATCGTAGTTTATCATTGAAAATACCTTATAATATAACGTAATATGCAGTGTATCATTGAAAATACCTTATAATATAACGTAATATGCAGTGTATCATTGAAAATACCTTATAATATAACGTAATATGCAGTGTATCATAGAAAATACCATGTAATATAACGTAATATACAGTGTATCATTGAAATTACCTTATAATATAACGTAATATGCAGTGTATCATTGAAAATACCTTCTAATATATCGTAGTTTATCATTGAAAATACCTTATAATATAACGTAATATGCAGTGTATCATTGAAAATACCTTATAATATAACGTAATATGCAGTGTATCATTGAAAATACCTTATAATATAACGTAATATGCAGTGTATCATTGAAAATACCTTCTAATATATCGTAGTTTATCATTGAAAATACCTTATAATATAACGTAATATGCAGTGTATCATTGAAAATACCTTATAATATAACGTAATATGCAGTGTATCATTGAAAATACCTTATAATATAACGTAATATGCAGGGTATCATTGAAAATACCTTATAATATAACGTAATATGCAGTGTATCATAGAAAATATCATGTAATATAACGTAATATACAGTGTATCATTGAAATTACCTTATAATATAACGTAATATGCAGTGTATCATTGAAAATACCTTCTAATATATCGTAGTTTATCATTGAAAATACCTTATAATATAACGTAATATGCAGTGTATCATTGAAAATACGTTATAATATAACGTAATATGCAGTGTATCATTGAAAATACCTTATAATATAACGTAATATGCAGTGTATCATAGAAAATACCATGTAATATAACGTAATATACAGTGTATCATTGAAAATACCATGTAATATAACGTAATATACAGTGTATCATTGAACATACCTTATAATATAACGTAATATGCAGTGTATCATTGAAAATACCTTATAATATAACGTAATATGCAGTGTATCATTGAAAATACCTTATAATATAACGTAATATGCAGTGTATCATTGAAAATACCTTATAATATAACGTAATATGCAGTGTATCATTGAAAATACCTTATAATATAACGTAATATGCAGTGTATCATTGAAAATACCTTATAATATAACGTAATATGCAGTGTATCATTGAAAATACCTTATAATATAACGTAATATGCAGTGTATCATAGAAAATACCATGTAATATAACGTAATATACAGTGTATCATTGAAAATACCTTATAATATAACGTAATATGCAGTGTATCAATGAAAATACCTTATAATATAACGTAATATGCAGTGTATCATTGAAAATACCTTATAATATAACGTAATATGCAGTGTATCATTGAAAATACCTTATAATATAACGTAATATGCAGTGTATCATAGAAAATATCATGTAATATAACGTAATATACAGTGTACCATTGAAATTACCTTATAATATAACGTAATATGCAGTGTATCATTGAAAATACCTTCTAATATATCGTAGTTTATCATTGAAAATACCTTATAATATAACGTAATATGCAGTGTATCATTGAAAATACGTTATAATATAACGTAATATGCAGTGTATCATTGAAAATACCTTATAATATAACGTAATATGCAGTGTATCATAGAAAATACCATGTAACATAACGTAATATACAGTGTATCATTGAAAATACCATGTAATATAACGTAATATACAGTGTATCATTGAACATACCTTATAATATAACGTAATATGCAGTGTATCAATGAAAATACCTTATAATATAACGTAATATGCAGTGTATCATTGAAAATACCTTATAATATAACGTAATATGCAGTGTATCATTGAAAATACCTTATAATATAACGTAATATGCAGTGTATCATAGAAAATATCATGTAATATAACGTAATATACAGTGTATCATTGAAATTACCTTATAATATAACGTAATATGCAGTGTATCATTGAAAATACCTTCTAATATATCGTAGTTTATCATTGAAAATACCTTATAATATAACGTAATATGCAGTGTATCATTGAAAATACGTTATAATATAACGTAATATGCAGTGTATCATTGAAAATACCTTATAATATAACGTAATATGCAGTGTATCATAGAAAATACCATGTAACATAACGTAATATACAGTGTATCATTGAAAATACCATGTAATATAACGTAATATACAGTGTATCATTGAACATACCTTATAATATAACGTAATATGCAGTGTATCATTAAAATACCTTATAATATAACGTAATATGCAGTGTATCATTGAAAATACCTTATAATATAACGTAATATGCAGTGTATCATTGAAAATACCTTCTAATATATCGTAGTTTATCATTGAAAATACCTTATAATATAACGTAATATGCAGTGTATCATTGAAAATACCATGTAATATAACGTAATATACAGTGTATCATTGAACATACCTTATAATATAACGTAATATGCAGTGTATCATTAAAATACCTTATAATATAACGTAATATGCAGTGTATCATTGAAAATACCTTATAATATAACGTAATATGCAGTGTATCATTGAAAATACCTTATAATATAACGTAATATGCAGTGTATCATAGAAAATACCATGTAATATAACGTAATATACAGTGAATCATTGAAATTACCTTATAATATAACGTAATATGCAGTGTATCATTGAAAATACCTTCTAATATATCGTAGTTTATCATTGAAAATACCTTATAATATAACGTAATATGCAGTGTATCATTGAAAATACCTTATAATATAACGTAATATGCAGTGTATCATTGAAAATACCTTATAATATAACGTAATATGCAGTGTATCATTGAAAATACCTTCTAATATATCGTAGTTTATCATTGAAAATACCTTATAATATAACGTAATATGCAGTGTATCATTGAAAATACCTTATAATATAGCGTAATATGCAGTGTATCATTGAAAATACCTTATAATATAACGTAATATGCAGTGTATCATTGAAAATACCTTATAATAGAACGTAATATGCAGTGTATCATAGAAAATATCATGTAATATAACGTAATATACAGTGTATCATTGAAAATACCTTATAATATAACGTAATATGCAGTGTATCATTGAAAATACCTTCTAATATATCGTAGTTTATCATTGAAAATACCTTATAATATAACGTAATATGTAGTGTATCATTGAAAATACCTTATAATATAACGTAATATGCAGTGTATCATAGAAAATACCATGTAATATAACGTAATATACAGTGTATCATTGAAAATACCTTATAATATAACGTAATATGCAGTGTATCATTGAAAATACCTTATAATATAACGTAATATGCAGTGTATCATTGAAAATACCTTATAATATAACGTAATATGCAGTGTATCAATGAAAATACCTTATTACATATCGTAATATGCAGTGTATCATTGAAAATACCATATAATATAACGTAATATGCGGTGTATCATTGAAAATACCTAATAACATATCCTAATATGCAGTGTATCATAGAAAATACCTTATAATATAGCGTAATATGCAGTGTATCATTGAAAATACCTTATAATATAACGTAATATGCAGTGTATCATTGAATATACCTTATAATATAACGTAATATGCAGGGTATCATTGAAAATACCTTATAATATAACGTAATATGCAGTGTATCAATGAAAATACCTTATTACATATCGTAATATGCAGTGTATCATTGAAAATACCATATAATATAACGTAATATGCGGTGTATCATTGAAAATACCTAATAACATATCCTAATATGCAGTGTATCATAAAAAATACCTTATAATATAGCGTAATATGCAGTGTATCATTGAAAATACCTTATAATATAACGTAATATGCTGTGTATCATTGAAAATACCTTATAACATATCCTAATATGCAGTGTATCATAGAAAATACCTTATAATATAACGTATTATGCAGTGTATCATTGAATATACCTTATAATATAACGTAATATGCAGGGTATCATTGAAAATACCTTATAATATAACGTAATATGTAGTGTATCATTGAAAATACCTTATAATATAACGTAATATGCAGTGTATCATAGAAAATACCATGTAATTTAACGTAATATACAGTGTATCATTGAAAATACCTTATAATATAACGTAATATTCAGTGTATCAATGAAAATACCTTATAATATAACGTAATATGCAGTGTATCATTGAAAATACATTATAATGTAACGTAATATGCAGTGTATCATTGAAAATACCTTCTAATATATCGTAGTTTATCATTGAAAATACCTTATAATATAACGTAATATGCAGTGTATCATTGAAAATACCTTATAATATAACGTAATATGCAGTGTATCATTGAAAATACCT
Source organism: Lasioglossum lativentre (assembly GCA_916610255.1). NCBI lineage: Eukaryota > Metazoa > Arthropoda > Insecta > Hymenoptera > Halictidae > Lasioglossum > Lasioglossum lativentre. The sequence continues at coordinate 33,481 of CAKAJI010001058.1, forward strand.
TATAATATAACGTAATATGCAGTGTATCATAGAAAATAACATGTAATATAACGTAATATACAGTGTATCATTGAAAATACCTTATAATATAACGTAATATGCAGTGTATCATTGAAAATACCTTATAATATAACGTAATATGCAGTGTATCATAGAAAATACCATGTAATATAACGTAATATACAGTGTATCATTGAAAATACCTTATAATATAACGTAATATGCAGTGTATCAATGAAAATACCTTATAATATATCGTAGTTTATCATTGAAAATACCTTATAATATAACGTAATATGCAGTGTATCATTGAAAATACCTTATAATATAACGTAATATGCAGTGTATCATTGAAAATACCTTATAATATAACGTAATATGCAGTGTATCATTGAAAATACCTTATAATATAACGTAATATGCAGTGTATCATTGAAAATACCTTCTAATATATCGTAGTTTATCATTGAAAATACCTTATAATATAACGTAATATGCAGTGTATCATTGAAAATACCTTATAATATAACGTAATATGCAGTGTATCATTGAAAATACCTTATAATATAACGTAATATGCAGTGTATCATAGAAAATACCATGTAATATAACGTAATATACAGTGTATCATTGAAATTACCTTATAATATAACGTAATATGCAGTGTATCATTGAAAATACCTTCTAATATATCGTAGTTTATCATTGAAAATACCTTATAATATAACGTAATATGCAGTGTATCATTGAAAATACCTTATAATATAACGTAATATGCAGTGTATCATTGAAAATACCTTATAATATAACGTAATATGCAGTGTATCATTGAAAATACCTTCTAATATATCGTAGTTTATCATTGAAAATACCTTATAATATAACGTAATATGCAGTGTATCATTGAAAATACCTTATAATATAACGTAATATGCAGTGTATCATTGAAAATACCTTATAATATAACGTAATATGCAGTGTATCATTGAAAATACCTTATAATATAACGTAATATGCAGTGTATCATAGAAAATATCATGTAATATAACGTAATATACAGTGTATCATTGAAAATACCTTATAATATAACGTAATATGCAGTGTATCATTGAAAATACCTTCTAATATATCGTAGTTTATCATTGAAAATACCTTATAATATAACGTAATATGCAGTGTATCATTGAAAATACGTTATAATATAACGTAATATGCAGTGTATCATTGAAAATACCTTATAATATAACGTAATATGCAGTGTATCATAGAAAATACCATGTAATATAACGTAATATACAGTGTATCATTGAAAATACCATGTAATATAACGTAATATACAGTGTATCATTGAACATACCTTATAATATAACGTAATATGCAGTGTATCATTGAAAATACCTTATAATATAACGTAATATGCAGTGTATCATTGAAAATACCTTATAATATAACGTAATATGCAGTGTATCATTGAAAATACCTTATAATATAACGTAATATGCAGTGTATCATTGAAAATACCTTATAATATAACGTAATATGCAGTGTATCATTGAAAATACCTTATAATATAACGTAATATGCAGTGTATCATTGAAAATACCTTATAATATAACGTAATATGCAGTGTATCATAGAAAATACCATGTAATATAACGTAATATACAGTGTATCATTGAAAATACCTTATAATATAACGTAATATGCAGTGTATCAATGAAAATACCTTATAATATAACGTAATATGCAGTGTATCATTGAAAATACCTTATAATATAACGTAATATGCAGTGTATCATTGAAAATACCTTATAATATAACGTAATATGCAGTGTATCATAGAAAATATCATGTAATATAACGTAATATACAGTGTATCATTGAAAATACCTTATAATATAACGTAATATGCAGTGTATCATTGAAAATACCTTCTAATATATCGTAGTTTATCATTGAAAATACCTTATAATATAACGTAATATGCAGTGTATCATTGTAAATACGTTCTAATATAACGTAATATGCAGTGTATCATTGAAAATACCTTATAATATAACGTAATATGCAGTGTATCATAGAAAATACCATGTAACATAACGTAATATACAGTGTATCATTGAAAATACCATGTAATATAACGTAATATACAGTGTATCATTGAACATACCTTATAATATAACGTAATATGCAGTGTATCAATGAAAATACCTTATAATATAACGTAATATGCAGTGTATCATTGAAAATACCTTACAATATAACGTAATATGCAGTGTATCATTGAAAATACCTTATAATATAACGTAATATGCAGTGTATCATAGAAAATATCATGTAATATAACGTAATATACAGTGTATCATTGAAATTACCTTATAATATAACGTAATATGCAGTGTATCATTGAAAATACCTTCTAATATATCGTAGTTTATCATTGAAAATACCTTATAATATAACGTAATATGCAGTGTATCATTGAAAATACGTTATAATATAACGTAATATGCAGTGTATCATTGAAAATACCTTATAATATAACGTAATATACAGTGTATCATAGAAAATACCATGTAATATCACGTAATATACAGTGTATCATTGAAAATAGCTTATAATATAACGTAATATGCAGTGTATCATTGAAAATACCTTATAATATAACGTAATATGCAGTGTATCATTGAAAATACCTTATAATATAACGTAATATGCAGTGTATCATAGAAAATACCATGTAATATAACGTAATATACAGTGTATCATTGAAAATACCTTATAATATAACGTAATATGCAGTGTATCAATGAAAATACCTTATAATATAACGTAATATGCAGTCTATCATTGAAAATACCTTATAATATAACGTAATATGCAGTGTATCATTGAAAATACCTTATAATATAACGTAATATGCAGTGTATCATAGAAAATATCATGTAATATAACGTAATATACAGTGTATCATTGAAATTACCTTATAATATAACGTAATATGCAGTGTATCATTGAAAATACCTTCTAATATATCGTAGTTTATCATTGAAAATACCTTATAATATAACGTAATATGCAGTGTATCATTGAAAATACGTTATAATATAACGTAATATGCAGTGTATCATTGAAAATACCTTATAATATAACGTAATATGCAGTGTATCATAGAAAATACCATGTAACATAACGTAATATACAGTGTATCATTGAAAATACCATGTAATATAACGTAATATACAGTGTATCATTGAACATACCTTATAATATAACGTAATATGCAGTGTATCATTAAAATACCTTATAATATAACGTAATATGCAGTGTATCATTGAAAATACCTTATAATATAACGTAATATGCAGTGTATCATTGAAAATACCTTATAATATAACGTAATATGCAGTGTATCATTGAAAATACCTTATAATATAACGTAATATGCAGTATATCATAGAAAATACCATGTAATATAACGTAATATGTAGTGTATCATTGAAAATACCTTATAATATAACGTAATATGCAGTGTATCATTGAAAATACCTTATAATATAACGTAATATGCAGGGTATCATTGAAAATATCTTATAATATTACGTAATATGCAGTGTATCAATGAAAATACCATGTAATATAACGTAATATGCAGTGTATCATTGAAAATACCTTATTACATATCGTAATATGCAGTGTATCATTGAAAATACCATATAATATAACGTAATATGCGGTGTATCATTGAAAATACCTAATAACATATCCTAATATGCAGTGTATCATAGAAAATACCTTATAATATAACGTAATATGCAGTGTATCATTGAAAATACCTTATAATATAACGTAACATGCAGTGTATCATTGAAAATACCTTATAATATAACGTAATATGCAGTGTATCATTGAAAATACATTATAATATAGCGTAATATGCAGTGTATCATTGTAAATACCTTATAATATAACGTAATATGCAGTGTATCATTGAATATACCTTATAATATAACGTAATATGCACTGTATCATAGAAAATACCATGTAATATAACGTAATATGCTGTTTATCATTGAAAATACCTTATAACATATCCTAATATGCAGTGTATCATTGAAAATACCTTATAATATAACGTAATATGCAGTGTATCATTGAAAATACCTTATAATATAACGTAACATGCAGTGTATCATTGAAAATACCTTATAATATAACGTAATATGTAGTGTATCATTGAAAATACCTTATAATATAGCGTAATATGCAGTGTATCATTGAAAATACCTTACAATATAGCGTAATATGCAGTGTATCATTGAAAATACCTTATAATATAACGTAACATGCAGTGTATCAATGAAAATACCATGTAATATAACGTAATATGCAGTGTATCATTGAAAATACCTTATTACATATCGTAATATGCAGTGTATCATTGAAAATACCATATAATATAACGTAATATGCAGTGTATCATTGAAAATACATTATAATATAGCGTAATATGCAGTGTATCATTGAAAATACCTTATAATATAACGTAATATGCAGTGTATCATTGAATATACCTTATAATATAACGTAATATGCAGTGTATCATAGAAAATACCATGTAATATAACGTAATATGCTGTGTATCATTGAAAATACCTTATAACATATCCTAATATGCAGTGTATCATAGAAAATACCTTATAATATAACGTAATATGCAGTGTATCATTGAAAATACCTTATAATATATCGTAATATGCAGTGTATCATAGAAAATACCATGTAATATAACGTAATATACAGTGTATCATTGAAAATACCTTATAATATAACGTAATATGCAGTGTATCATTGAAAATACCTTGTAATATATCGTAGTTTATCATTGAAAATACCTGATAATATAACGTAATATGCAGTGTATCATTGAAAATACCTTCTAATATATCGTAGTTTATCATTGAAAATACCTTATAATATAACGTAATATGCAGTGTATCATTGAAAATACTTTATAATATAACGTAATATGCAGTGTATCATAGAAAATACCATGTAATATAACGTAATATACAGTGTATCATTGAAAATACATTATAATATAACGTAATATGCAGTGTATCATTGAAAATACCTTATTACATATCGTAATATGCAGTGTATCATTGAAAATACCATATAATATAACGTAATATGCAGTGTATCATTGAAAATACCTTATAACATATCCTAATATGCAGTGTATCATAGAAAATACCTTATAATATAACGTAATATGCAGTGTATCATTGAAAATACCTTATAATATAACGTAACATGCAGTGTATCATTGAAAATACCATATAATATAACGTAATATGCAGTGTATCATTGAAAATACATTATAATATAGCGTAATATGCAGTGTATCATTGAAAATACCTTATAATATAACGTAATATGCAGTGTATCATTGAATATACCTTATAATATAACGTAATATGCAGTGTATCATAGAAAATACCATGTAATATAACGTAATATACAGTGTATCATTGAAAATACCTTATAATATAACGTAATATGCAGTGTATCATTGAAAATACCTTCTAATATATCGTAGTTTATCATTGAAAATACCTTATAATATAACGTAATATGCAGTGTATCATTGAAAATACGTTATAATATAACGTAATATGCAGTGTATCATTGAAAATACCTTATAATATAACGTAATATGCAGTGTATCATAGAAAATACCATGTAACATAACGTAATATACAGTGTATCATTGAAAATACCATGTAACATAACGTAATATACAGTGTATCATTGAACATACCTTATAATATAACGTAATATGCAGTGTATCAATGAAAATACCTTATAATATAACGTAATATGCAGTGTATCATTGAAAATACCTTATAATATAACGTAATATGCAGTGTATCATTGAAAATACCTTATAATATAACGTAATATGCAGTGTATCATAGAAAATATCATGTAATATAACGTAATATACAGTGTATCATTGAAATTACCTTATAATATAACGTAATATGCAGTGTATCATTGAAAATACCTTCTAATATATCGTAGTTTATCATTGAAAATACCTTATAATATAACGTAATATGCAGTGTATCATTGAAAATACGTTATAATATAACGTAATATGCAGTGTATCATTGAAAATACCTTATAATATAACGTAATATGCAGTGTATCATAGAAAATACCATGTAACATAACGTAATATACAGTGTATCATTGAAAATACCATGTAATATAACGTAATATACAGTGTATCATTGAAAATACCTTATAATATAACGTAATATGCAGTGTATCATTAAAATACCTTATAATATAACGTAATATGCAGTGTATCATTGAAAATACCTTATAATATAACGTAATATGCAGTGTATCATTGAAAATACCTTCTAATATATCGTAGTTTATCATTGAAAATACCTTATAATATAACGTAATATGCAGTGTATCATTGAAAATACCTTATAATATAACGTAATATGCAGTGTATCATTGAAAATACCTTATAATATAACGTAATATGCAGTGTATCATAGAAAATACCATGTAATATAACGTAATATACAGTGAATCATTGAAATTACCTTATAATATAACGTAATATGCAGTGTATCATTGAAAATACCTTCTAATATATCGTAGTTTATCATTGAAAATACCTTATAATATAACGTAATATGCAGTGTATCATTGAAAATACCTTATAATATAACGTAATATGCAGTGTATCATTGAAAATACCTTATAATATAACGTAATATGCAGTGTATCATTGAAAATACCTTCTAATATATCGTAGTTTATCATTGAAAATACCTTATAATATAACGTAATATGCAGTGTATCATTGAAAATACCTTATAATATAGCGTAATATGCAGTGTATCATTGAAAATACCTTATAATATAACGTAATATGCAGTGTATCATTGAAAATACCTTATAATAGAACGTAATATGCAGTGTATCATAGAAAATATCATGTAATATAACGTAATATACAGTGTATCATTGAAATTACCTTATAATATAACGTAATATGCAGTGTATCATTGAAAATACCTTCTAATATATCGTAGTTTATCATTGAAAATACCTTATAATATAACGTAATATGTAGTGTATCATTGAAAATACCTTATAATATAACGTAATATGCAGTGTATCATAGAAAATACCATGTAATATAACGTAATATACAGTGTATCATTGAAAATACCTTATAATATAACGTAATATGCAGTGTATCATTGAAAATACCTTATAATATAACGTAATATGCAGGGTATCATTGAAAATACCTTATAATATAACGTAATATGCAGTGTATCAATGAAAATACCTTATTACATATCGTAATATGCAGTGTATCATTGAAAATACCATATAATATAACGTAATATGCGGTGTATCATTGAAAATACCTAATAACATATCCTAATATGCAGTGTATCATAGAAAATACCTTATAATATAGCGTAATATGCAGTGTATCATTGAAAATACCTTATAATATAACGTAATATGCAGTGTATCATTGAATATACCTTATAATATAACGTAATATGCAGGGTATCATTGAAAATACCTTATAATATAACGTAATATGCAGTGTATCAATGAAAATACCTTATTACATATCGTAATATGCAGTGTATCATTGAAAATACCATATAATATAACGTAATATGCGGTGTATCATTGAAAATACCTAATAACATATCCTAATATGCAGTGTATCATAAAAAATACCTTATAATATAGCGTAATATGCAGTGTATCATTGAAAATACCTTATAATATAACGTAATATGCTGTGTATCATTGAAAATACCTTATAACATATCCTAATATGCAGTGTATCATAGAAAATACCTTATAATATAACGTATTATGCAGTGTATCATTGAATATACCTTATAATATAACGTAATATGCAGGGTATCATTGAAAATACCTTATAATATAACGTAATATGTAGTGTATCATTGAAAATACCTTATAATATAACGTAATATGCAGTGTATCATAGAAAATACCATGTAATTTAACGTAATATACAGTGTATCATTGAAAATACCTTATAATATAACGTAATATTCAGTGTATCAATGAAAATACCTTATAATATAACGTAATATGCAGTGTATCATTGAAAATACATTATAATGTAACGTAATATGCAGTGTATCATTGAAAATACCTTCTAATATATCGTAGTTTATCATTGAAAATACCTTATAATATAACGTAATATGCAGTGTATCATTGAAAATACCTTATAATATAACGTAATATGCAGTGTATCATTGAAAATACCTTATAATATAACGTAATATGCAGTGTATCATAGAAAATAACATGTAATATAACGTAATATACAGTGTATCATTGAAAATACCTTATAATATAACGTAATATGCAGTGTATCATTGAAAATACCTTATAATATAACGTAATATGCAGTGTATCATAGAAAATACCATGTAATATAACGTAATATACAGTGTATCATTGAAAATACCTTATAATATAACGTAATATGCAGTGTATCAATGAAAATACCTTATAATATATCGTAGTTTATCATTGAAAATACCTTATAATATAACGTAATATGCAGTGTATCATTGAAAATACCTTATAATATAACGTAATATGCAGTGTATCATTGAAAATACCTTATAATATAACGTAATATGCAGTGTATCATTGAAAATACCTTATAATATAACGTAATATGCAGTGTATCATTGAAAATACCTTCTAATATATCGTAGTTTATCATTGAAAATACCTTATAATATAACGTAATATGCAGTGTATCATTGAAAATACCTTATAATATAACGTAATATGCAGTGTATCATTGAAAATACCTTATAATATAACGTAATATGCAGTGTATCATAGAAAATACCATGTAATATAACGTAATATACAGTGTATCATTGAAATTACCTTATAATATAACGTAATATGCAGTGTATCATTGAAAATACCTTCTAATATATCGTAGTTTATCATTGAAAATACCTTATAATATAACGTAATATGCAGTGTATCATTGAAAATACCTTATAATATAACGTAATATGCAGTGTATCATTGAAAATACCTTATAATATAACGTAATATGCAGTGTATCATTGAAAATACCTTCTAATATATCGTAGTTTATCATTGAAAATACCTTATAATATAACGTAATATGCAGTGTATCATTGAAAATACCTTATAATATAACGTAATATGCAGTGTATCATTGAAAATACCTTATAATATAACGTAATATGCAGTGTATCATTGAAAATACCTTATAATATAACGTAATATGCAGTGTATCATAGAAAATATCATGTAATATAACGTAATATACAGTGTATCATTGAAAATACCTTATAATATAACGTAATATGCAGTGTATCATTGAAAATACCTTCTAATATATCGTAGTTTATCATTGAAAATACCTTATAATATAACGTAATATGCAGTGTATCATTGAAAATACGTTATAATATAACGTAATATGCAGTGTATCATTGAAAATACCTTATAATATAACGTAATATGCAGTGTATCATAGAAAATACCATGTAATATAACGTAATATACAGTGTATCATTGAAAATACCATGTAATATAACGTAATATACAGTGTATCATTGAACATACCTTATAATATAACGTAATATGCAGTGTATCATTGAAAATACCTTATAATATAACGTAATATGCAGTGTATCATTGAAAATACCTTATAATATAACGTAATATGCAGTGTATCATTGAAAATACCTTATAATATAACGTAATATGCAGTGTATCATTGAAAATACCTTATAATATAACGTAATATGCAGTGTATCATTGAAAATACCTTATAATATAACGTAATATGCAGTGTATCATAGAAAATACCATGTAATATAACGTAATATACAGTGTATCATTGAAAATACCTTATAATATAACGTAATATGCAGTGTATTATTGAAAATACCTTATAATATAACATAATATGCAGTCTATCATCGAAAATATCTTATAATATACAGTAATATGCAGTCTATCATTGAAAATACCTTATAATACATCGTAATATGCAGTGTATCATTGAAAATACCTTATAATATAACGTAATACGCTGTGTATCATTGAAAATACCTTATAATGTAACGTAATATGCAGTGTATCATTGAAAATACCTTATAATGTAATGTAATATGCAATCTAACATTGACAATACCTTATAATATAACGTAGTATGCACTGTATCATTGAAAATACCTTATAATGTAAAGTAATATGCAGTGTATCATTGAAAATACCTTGTAATATAACGTAATATGCAGTGTATCATTGAAAATACCTTATAATGTAATGTAATATGCAGTCTATCATTGACAATTCCTTAAAACATAACGTAATATGCAGTTTATCATTCAAAATACCTTACAAAATAATGCAATATGCAGTGTATCAGTGAAAATACCTTATAATATAACTTAGTATGCAGTGTATCATTGAAAATACCTTATAATATAACGTAATATGCAGTGTATCATTGAAAATACCTAATACTATAACGTAATATGCAGTCTATCATTGACAATACCTTATAAAATAATGCAATATGCTGTGGATCATTGAAAATACCTTATAATATAACGTAATACGCTGTGTATCATTGACAATACCTTATAATATAACGTAGTATGCACTGTATCATTGAAAATACCTTATAATGTAATGTAATATGCAGTGTATCATTGAAAATACCTTATAATATAACGTAATACGCTGTGTATCATTGAAAATACCTTATAATATAATGTAATATGCAGTCTATCATTGACAATTCCTTAAAACATAACGTAATATGCAGTGTATCATTGAAAATACCTTACAAAATAATGCAATATGCAGTGTATCAGTGAAAATACCTTATAATATAACGTAATACGCTGTGTATCATTGAAAATACCTTATAATATGACGTAATATGCAGTCTATCATTGAAAATACCTTATAATGTAATGTATTATGCAATCTAACATTGACAATACCTTATAATATAACGTAGTATGCACTGTATCATTGAAAATACCTTATAATTTAATGTAATATTCAGTGTATCAATGAAAATACCTTATAATGTAATGTAATATGCAGTCTATCATCGAAAATATCTTATAATATACAATAATATGCAGTCTATCATTGAAAATACCTTATAATATAACGTAATATGCAGTGTATCATTGAAAATACCTTATAATATAACGTAATACGCTGTGTATCATTGAAAATACCATATAATATAACGTAATATGCAGTGTATTATTGAAAATACCTTATAATATAACATAATATGCAGTCTATCATCGAAAATATCTTATAATATACAGTAATATGCAGTCTATCATTGAAAATACCTTATAATACATCGTAATATGCAGTGTATCATTGAAAATACCTTATAAAATAATACAATATGCTGTGTATCATTGAAAATACCTTATAATATAACGTAATACGCTGTGTATCATTGAAAATACCTTATAATGTAACGTAATATGCAGTGTATCATTGAAAATACCTTATAATGTAATGTAATATGCAATCTAACATTGACAATACCTTATAATATAACGTAGTATGCACTGTATCATTGAAAATACCTTATAATGTAAAGTAATATGCAGTGTATCATTGAAAAAACCTTGTAATATAACGTAATATGCAGTGTATCATTGAAAATACCTTATAATGTAATGTAATATGCAGTCTATCATTGACAATTCCTTAAAACATAACGTAATATGCAGTTTATCATTCAAAATACCTTACAAAATAATGCAATATGCAGTGTATCAGTGAAAATACCTTATAATATAATGTAATATGCAGTGTATCATTGAAAATACCTTATAATATAACGTAATATGCAGTGTATCATTGAAAATACCTAATACTATAACGTAATATGCAGTCTATCATTGACAATACCTTATAAAATAATGCAATATGCTGTGGATAATTGAAAATACCTTATAATGTAATGTAATATGCAATCTAACATTGACAATACCTTATAATATAACGTAGTATGCACTGTATCATTGAAAATACCTTATAATGTAAAGTAATATGCAGTGTATCATTGAAAATACCTTGTAATATAACGTAATATGCAGAGTATCGCTGAAAATACCTTATAATGTAATGTAATATGCAGTCTATCATCGAAAATATCTTATAATATACAGTAATATGCAGTCTATCATTGAAATACCTTATAATATAACGTACTATGCTGTGTATCATTGAAAATACCTTATAATATGACGTAATATGCAGTCTATCATTGAAAATACCTTATAATGTAATGTATTATGCAATCTAACATTGACAATACCTTATAATATAACGTAGTATGCACTGTATCATTGAAAATACCTTATAATGTAAAGTAATATGCAGTGTATCATTGAAAATACCTTGTAATATAACGTAATATGCAGTGTATCATTGAAAATACCTTATAATGTAATGTAATATTCAGTGTATCAATGAAAATACCTTATAATGTAATGTAATATGCAGTCTATCATCGAAAATATCTTATAATATACAATAATATGCAGTCTATCATTGAAAATACCTTATAATATAACGTAATATGCAGTGTATCATTGAAAATACCTTATAATATAACATAATATGCAGTCTATCATCGAAAATATCTTATAATATACAGTAATATGCAGTCTATCATTGAAAATACCTTATAATACATCGTAATATGCAGTGTATCATTGAAAATACCTTATAAAATAATACAATATGCTGTGTATCATTGAAAATACCTTATAATATAACGTAATACGCTGTGTATCATTGAAAATACCTTATAATGTAATGTAATATGCAATCTAACATTGACAATACCTTATAATATAACGTAGTATGCACTGTATCATTGAAAATACCTTATAATGTAAAGTAATATGCAGTGTATCATTGAAAATACCTTGTAATATAACGTAATATGCAGTGTATCATTGAAAATACCTTATAATGTAATGTAATATGCAGTCTATCATTGACAATTCCTTAAAACATAACGTAATATGCAGTTTATCATTCAAAATACCTTACAAAATAATGCAATATGCAGTGTATCAGTGAAAATACCTTATAATATAATGTAATATGCAGTGTATCATTGAAAATACCTTATAATATAACGTAATATGCAGTGTATCATTGAAAATACCTAATACTATAACGTAATATGCAGTCTATCATTGAAAATACCTTATAAAATAATGCAATATGCTGTGGATAATTGAAAATACCTTATAATATAACGTAATACGCTGTGTATCATTGACAATACCTTATAATATAACGTAGTATGCACTGTATCATTGAAAATACCTTATAATGGAATGTAATATGCAGTGTATCATTGAAAATACCTTATAATATAACGTAATACGCTGTGTATCATTGAAAATACCTTATAATATAATGTAATATGCAGTCTATCATTGACAATTCCTTAAAACATAACGTAATATGCAGTGTATCATTGAAAATACCTTACAAAATAATGCAATATGCAGTGTATCAGTGAAAATACCTTATAATATAACGTAATACGCTGTGTATCATTGAAAATACCTTATAATATGACGTAATATGCAGTCTATCATTGAAAATACCTTATAATGTAATGTATTATGCAATCTAACATTGACAATACCTTATAATATAACGTAGTATGCACTGTATCATTGAAAATACCTTATAATGTAAAATAATATGCAGTGTATCATTGAAAATACCTTGTAATATAACGTAATATGCAGTGTATCATTGAAAATACCTTATAATTTAATGTAATATTCAGTGTATCAATGAAAATACCTTATAATGTAATGTAATATGCAGTCTATCATCAAAAATATCTTATAATATACAATAATATGCAGTCTATCATTGAAAATACCTTATAATATAACGTAATATGCAGTGTATCATTGAAAATACCTTATAATATAACGTAATACGCTGTGTATCATTGAAAATACCATATAATATAACGTAATATGCAGTGTATTATTGAAAATACCTTATAATATAACATAATATGCAGTCTATCATCGAAAATATCTTATAATATACAGTAATATGCAGTCTATCATTGAAAATACCTTATAATACATCGTAATATGCAGTGTATCATTGAAAATACCTTATAATATAACGTAATACGCTGTGTATCATTGAAAATACCTTATAATGTAACGTAATATGCAGTGTATCATTGAAAATACCTTATAATGTAATGTAATATGCAATCTAACATTGACAATACCTTATAATATAACGTAGTATGCACTGTATCATTGAAAATACCTTATAATGTAAAGTAATATGCAGTGTATCATTGAAAATACCTTGTAATATAACGTAATATGCAGTGTATCATTGAAAATACCTTATAATGTAATGTAATATGCAGTCTATCATTGACAATTCCTTAAAACATAACGTAATATGCAGTTTATCATTCAAAATACCTTACAAAATAATGGAATATGCAGTGTATCAGTGAAAATACCTTATAATATAATGTAATATGCAGTGTATCATTGAAAATACCTTATAATATAACGTAATATGCAGTGTATCATTGAAAATACCTAATACTATAACGTAATATGCAGTCTATCATTGACAATACCTTATAAAATAATGCAATATGCTGTGGATAATTGAAAATACCTTATAATATAACGTAATACGCTGTGTATCATTGACAATACCTTATAATATAACGTAGTATGCACTGTATCATTGAAAATACCTTATAATGTAATGTAATATGCAGTGTATCATTGAAAATACCTTATAATATAACGTAATACGCTGTGTATCATTGAAAATACCTTATAATATAATGTAATATGCAGTCTATCATTGACAATTCCTTAAAACATAACGTAATATGCAGTCTATCATTGACAATTCCTTAAAACATAACGTAATATGCAGTTTATCATTCAAAATACCTTACAAAATAATGCAATATGCAGTGTATCAGTGAAAATACCTTATAATATAATGTAATATGCAGTGTATCATTGAAAATACCTTATAATATAACGTAATATGCAGTGTATCATTGAAAATACCTTATTCTATAACGTAATATGCAGTCTATCATTGACAATACCTTATAAAATAATGCAATATGCTGTGGATAATTGAAAATACCTTATAATGTAATGTAATATGCAATCTAACATTGACAATACCTTATAATATAACGTAGTATGCACTGTATCATTGAAAATACCTTATAATGTAAAGTAATATGCAGTGTATCATTGAAAATACCTTGTAATATAACGTAATATGCAGAGTATCGCTGAAAATACCTTATAATGTAATGTAATATGCAGTCTATCATCGAAAATATCTTATAATATACAGTAATATGCAGTCTATCATTGAAATACCTTATAATATAACGTACTATGCTGTGTATCATTGAAAATACCTTATAATATGACGTAATATGCAGTCTATCATTGAAAATACCTTATAATGTAATGTATTATGCAATCTAACATTGACAATACCTTATAATATAACGTAGTATGCACTGTATCATTGAAAATACCTTATAATGTAAAATAATATGCAGTGTATCATTGAAAATACCTTGTAATATAACGTAATATGCAGTGTATCATTGAAAATACCTTATAATGTAATGTAATATTCAGTGTATCAATGAAAATACCTTATAATGTAATGTAATATGCAGTCTATCATCGAAAATATCTTATAATATACAATAATATGCAGTCTATCATTGAAAATACCTTATAATATAACGTAATATGCAGTGTATCATTGAAAATACCTTATAATATAACATAATATGCAGTCTATCATCGAAAATATCTTATAATATACAGTAATATGCAGTCTATCATTGAAAATACCTTATAATACATCGTAATATGCAGTGTATCATTGAAAATACCTTATAAAATAATACAATATGCTGTGTATCATTGAAAATACCTTATAATATAACGTAATACGCTGTGTATCATTGAAAATACCTTATAATGTAATGTAATATGCAATCTAACATTGACAATACCTTATAATATAACGTAGTATGCACTGTATCATTGAAAATACCTTATAATGTAAAGTAATATGCAGTGTATCATTGAAAATACCTTGTAATATAACGTAATATGCAGTGTATCATTGAAAATACCTTATAATGTAATGTAATATGCAGTCTATCATTGACAATTCCTTAAAACATAACGTAATATGCAGTTTATCATTCAAAATACCTTACAAAATAATGCAATATGCAGTGTATCAGTGAAAATACCTTATAATATAATGTAATATGCAGTGTATCATTGAAAATACCTTATAATATAACGTAATATGCAGTGTATCATTGAAAATACCTAATACTATAACGTAATATGCAGTCTATCATTGACAATACCTTATAAAATAATGCAATATGCTGTGGATAATTGAAAATACCTTATAATATAACGTAATACGCTGTGTATCATTGACAATACCTTATAATATAACGTAGTATGCACTGTATCATTGAAAATACCTTATAATGGAATGTAATATGCAGTGTATCATTGAAAATACCTTATAATATAACGTAATACGCTGTGTATCATTGAAAATACCTTATAATATAATGTAATATGCAGTCTATCATTGACAATTCCTTAAAACATAACGTAATATGCAGTGTATCATTGAAAATACCTTACAAAATAATGCAATATGCAGTGTATCAGTGAAAATACCTTATAATATAACGTAATACGCTGTGTATCATTGAAAATACCTTATAATATGACGTAATATGCAGTCTATCATTGAAAATACCTTATAATGTAATGTATTATGCAATCTAACATTGACAATACCTTATAATATAACGTAGTATGCACTGTATCATTGAAAATACCTTATAATGTAAAATAATATGCAGTGTATCATTGAAAATACCTTGTAATATAACGTAATATGCAGTGTATCATTGAAAATACCTTATAATTTAATGTAATATTCAGTGTATCAATGAAAATACCTTATAATGTAATGTAATATGCAGTCTATCATCAAAAATATCTTATAATATACAATAATATGCAGTCTATCATTGAAAATACCTTATAATATACGTAATATGCAGTGTATCATTGAAAATACCTTATAATATAACGTAATACGCTGTGTATCATTGAAAATACCATATAATATAACGTAATATGCAGTGTATTATTGAAAATACCTTATAATATAACATAATATGCAGTCTATCATCGAAAATATCTATAATATACAGTAATATGCAGTCTATCATTGAAAATACCTTATAATACATCGTAATATGCAGTGTATCATTGAAAATACCTTATAATATAACGTAATACGCTGTGTATCATTGAAAATACCTTATAATGTAACGTAATATGCAGTGTATCATTGAAAATACCTTATAATGTAATGTAATATGCAATCTAACATTGACAATACCTTATAATATAACGTAGTATGCACTGTATCATTGAAAATACCTTATAATGTAAAGTAATATGCAGTGTATCATTGAAAAAACCTTGTAATATAACGTAATATGCAGTGTATCATTGAAAATACCTTATAATGTAATGTAATATGCAGTCTATCATTGACAATTCCTTAAAACATAACGTAATATGCAGTTTATCATTCAAAATACCTTACAAAATAATGCAATATGCAGTGTATCATTGGAAATACCTTATAATATAATGTAATATGCAGTGTATCATTGAAAATACCTTATAATATAACGTAATATGCAGTGTATCATTGAAAATACCTAATACTATAACGTAATATGCAGTCTATCATTGACAATACCTTATAAAATAATGCAATATGCTGTGGATAATTGAAAATACCTTATAATATAACGTAATACGCTGTGTATCATTGACAATACCTTATAATATAACGTAGTATGCACTGTATCATTGAAAATACCTTATAATGTAATGTAATATGCAGTGTATCATTGAAAATACCTTATAATATAACGTAATACGCTGTGTATCATTGAAAATACCTTATAATATAATGTAATATGCAGTCTATCATTGACAATTCCTTAAAACATAACGTAATATGCAGTGTATCATTGAAAATACCTTACAAAATAATGCAATATGCAGTGTATCAGTGAAAATACCTTATAATATAACGTAATACGCTGTGTATCATTGAAAATACCTTATAATATGACGTAATATGCAGTCTATCATTGAAAATACCTTATAATGTAATGTATTATGCAATCTAACATTGACAATACCTTATAATATAACGTAGTATGCACTGTATCATTGAAAATACCTTATAATGTAAAGTAATATGCAGTGTATCATTGAAAATACCTTGTAATATAACGTAATATGCAGTGTATCATTGAAAATACCTTATAATGTAATGTAATATTCAGTGTATCAATGAAAATACCTTATAATGTAATGTAATATGCAGTCTATCATCGAAAATATCTTATAATATACAATAATATGCAGTCTATCATTGAAAATACCTTATAATATAACGTAATATGCAGTGTATCATTGAAAATACCTTATAATATAACGTAATACGCTGTGTATCATTGAAAATACCATATAATATAACGTAATATGCAGTGTATTATTGAAAATACCTTATAATATAACATAATATGCAGTCTATCATCGAAAATATCTTATAATATACAGTAATATGCAGTCTATCATTGAAAATACCTTATAAAATAATACAATATGCTGTGTATCATTGAAAATACCTTATAATATAACGTAATACGCTGTGTATCATTGAAAATACCTTATAATGTAACGTAATATGCAGTGTATCATTGAAAATACCTTATAATGTAATGTAATATGCAGTCTATCATTGACAATACCTTATAATATAACGTAATATGCAGTCTATCATTGACAATTCCATAAAACATAACGTAATACGCAGTGTATCATTGAAAATACCTTATAATATAACGTAATATGCAGTCTATCATCGAAAATATCTTATAATATACAGTAATATGCAGTCTATCATTGAAAATTCCTTATAATATAATGTAGTATGCACTGTATCATTGAATATACCTTATAATGTAATGTATTATGCAGTGTATCATTGAAAATAGCTTATAATATAATGTAATATGCAGTGTAGCATTGAAAATACCTTATAATATAACGTAATACGCTGTGTATCATTGAAAATACCTTATAATATAACGTAATATGCTGTGTATCATTGAAAATACCTTATAATATAACATAATATGCAGTCTATCATCGAAAATATCTTATAATATACAGTAATATGCAGTCTATCATTGAAAATACCTTATAATACATCGTAATATGCAGTGTATCATTGAAAATACCTTATAAAATAATACAATATGCTGTGTATCATTGAAAATACCTTATAATATAACGTAATACGCTGTGTATCATTGAAAATACTTTATAATATAACGTAATATGCAGTGTATCATTGAAAATACCTTATAATGTAATGTAATATGCAATCTAACATTGACAATACCTTATCATATAACGTAGTATGCACTGTATCATTGAAAATACCTTATAATGTAAAGTAATATGCAGTGTATCATTGAAATACCTTGTAATATAACGTAATATGCAGTGTATCATTGAAAATACCTTATAATGTAATGTAATATTCAGTGTATCAATGAAAATAACTTATAATGTAATGTAATATGCAGTCTATCATCGAAAATATCTTATAATATACAATAATATGCAGTCTATCATTGAAAATACCTTATAATATAACGTAATATGCAGTGTATCATTGAAAATACCTTATAATATAACGTAATACGCTGTGTATCATTGAAAATACCATATAATATAACGTAATATGCAGTGTATTATTGAAAATACCTTATAATATAACATAATATGCGGTCTATCATCGAAAATATCTTATAATATACAGTAATATGCAGTCTATCATTGAAAATACCTTATAATACATCGTAATATGCAGTGTATCATTGAAAATACCTTATAATGTAATGTAATATGCAGTCTATCATTGAAATACCTTATAATATAACGTACTATGCTGTGTATCATTGAAAATACCTTATAATATGACGTAATATGCAGTCTATCATTGAAAATACCTTATAATGTAATGTATTATGCAATCTAACATTGACAATACCTTATAATATAACGTAGTATAGACTGTATCATTGAAAATACCTTATAATGTAAAATAATATGCAGTGTATCATTGAAAATACCTTGTAATATAACGTAATATGCTGTGTATCATTGAAAATACCTTATAATGTAACGTAATATGCAGTGTATTATTGAAAATACCTTATAATGTAATGTAATATGCAATCTAACATTGATAATACCTTATAATATAACGTAATACGCTGTGTATCATTGAAAATACCTTATAATATAACGTAATATGCAGTGTATCATTGAAAATACCTTATAATGTAATGTAATATTCAGTGTATCACTGAAAATACCTTATAATATAATGTAATATGCAGTTTATCATTCAAAATACCTTATAATATAATGTAATATTCAGTGTATCAATGAAAAATACCTTATAATGTAATGTAATATGCAGTCTATCATCGAAAATATCTTATAATATACAATAATATGCAGTCTATCATTGAAAATACCTTATAATATAACGTAATATGCAGTGTATCATTGAAAATACCTTATAATATAATGTAATATTGAGTCTATCATTGACAATTCCTTAAAACATAACGTAATATGCAGTGTATCATTGAAAATACCTTACAAAATAATGCAATATGCAGTGTATCAGTGAAAATACCTAATACTATAACGTAATATGCAGTCTATCATTGACAATACCTTATAAAATAATGCAATATGCTGTGGATCATTGAAAATACCTTATAATATAACGTAATACGCTGTGTATCATTGAAAATACCTTATAATATAACGTAATATGCAGTGTATCATTGAAAATACCTTATAATACATCGTAATATGCAGTGTATCGTTGAAAATATCTTATAATATAAAGTAATATGCAGTCTATCATTGAAAATACCTTATAATATAATGTAATATGGAGTCTATCATTGACAATTCCTTAAAACATAACGTAATATGCAGTGTATCATTGAAAATACCTTACAAAATAATGCAATATGCAGTGTATCAGTGAAAATACCTAATACTATAACGTAATATGCAGTCTATCATTGACAATACCTTATAAAATAATGCAATATGCTGTGGATCATTGAAAATACCTTATAATATAACGTAATACGCTGTGTATCATCGAAAATATCTTATAATATACAGTAATATGCAGTCTATCATTGAAAATACCTTATAATATAATGTAGTATGCACTGTATCATTGAATATACCTTATAATGTAATGTATTATGCAGTGTATCATTGAAAATAGCTTATAATATAATGTAATATGCAGTGTAGCATTGAAAATACCTTATAATATAACGTAATACGCTGTGTATCATTGAAAATACCTTATAATATAACGTAATATGCTGTGTATCATTGAAAATACCTTATAATATAACATAATATGCAGTCTATCATCGAAAATATCTTATAATATACAGTAATATACAGTCTATCATTGAAAATACCTTATAATACATCGTAATATGCAGTGTATCATTGAAAATACCTTATAAAATAATACAATATGCTGTGTATCATTGAAAATACCTTATAATATAACGTAATACGCTGTGTATCATTGAAAATACTTTATAATGTAACGTAATATGCAGTGTATCATTGAAAATACCTTATAATGTAATGTAATATGCAATCTAACATTGACAATACCTTATAATATAACGTAGTATGCACTGTATCATTGAAAATACCTTATAATGTAAAGTAATATGCAGTGTATCATTGAAAATACCTTGTAATATAACGTAATATGCAGAGTATCGCTGAAAATACCTTATAATGTAATGTAATATGCAGTCTATCATCGAAAATATCTTATAATATACAGTAATATGCAGTCTATCATTGAAATACCTTATAATATAACGTACTATGCTGTGTATCATTGAAAATACCTTATATATGACGTAATATGCAGTCTATCATTGAAAATACCTTATAATGTAATGTATTATGCAATCTAACATTGACAATACCTTATAATATAACGTAGTATGCACTGTATCATTGAAAATACCTTATAATGTAAAATAATATGCAGTGTATCATTGAAAATACCTTGTAATATAACGTAATATGCAGTGTATCATTGAAAATACCTTATAATTTAATGTAATATTCAGTGTATCAATGAAAATACCTTATAATGTAATGTAATATGCTGTCTATCATCGAAAATATCTTATAATATACAATAATATGCAGTCTATCATTGAAAATACCTTATAATATAACGTAATATGCAGTGTATCATTGAAAATACCTTATAATATAACGTAATACGCTGTGTATCATTGAAAATACCATATAATATAACGTAATATGCAGTGTATTATTGAAAATACCTTATAATATAACATAATATGCAGTCTATCATCGAAAATATCTTATAATATACAGTAATATGCAGTCTATCATTGAAAATACCTTATAATACATCGTAATATGCAGTGTATCATTGAAAATACCTTATAAAATAATACAATATGCTGTGTATCATTGAAAATACCTTATAATATAACGTAATACGCTGTGTATCATTGAAAATACCTTATAATGTAACGTAATATGCAGTGTATCATTGAAAATACCTTATAATGTAATGTAATATGCAATCTAACATTGACAATACCTTATAATATAACGTAGTATGCACTGTATCATTGAAAATACCTTATAATGTAAAGTAATATGCAGTGTATCATTGAAAATACCTTATAATATAACGTAATACGCTGTGTATCATTGAAAATACCTTATAATATAACGTAATATGCAGTGTATCATTGAAAATACCTTATAATATAACATAATATGCAGTCTATCATCGAAAATATCTTATAATATACAGTAATATGCAGTCTATCATTGAAAATACCTTATAATACATCGTAATATGCAGTGTATCATTGAAAATACCTTATAAAATAATACAATATGCTGTGTATCATTGAAAATACCTTATAATATAACGTAATACGCTGTGTATCATTGAAAATACCTTATAATGTAACGTAATATGCAGTGTATTATTGAAAATACCTTATAATGTAATGTAATATGCAATCTAACATTGATAATACCTTATAATATAACGTAATACGCTGTGTATCATTGAAAATACCTTATAATATAACGTAATATGCAGTGTATCATTGAAAATACCTTATAATGTAATGTAATATTCAGTGTATCACTGAAAATACCTTATAATATAATGTAATAT
Source organism: Lasioglossum lativentre (assembly GCA_916610255.1). Lineage (NCBI taxonomy): Eukaryota > Metazoa > Arthropoda > Insecta > Hymenoptera > Halictidae > Lasioglossum > Lasioglossum lativentre. The sequence goes on from CAKAJI010001058.1 coordinate 57,157, forward strand.
GCAGTTTATCATTCAAAATACCTTATAATATAATGTAATATTCAGTGTATCAATGAAAATACCTTATAATGTAATGTAATATGCAGTCTATCATCGAAAATATCTTATAATATACAATAATATGCAGTCTATCATTGAAAATACCTTATAATATAACGTAATATGCAGTGTATCATTGAAAATACCTTATAATATAATGTAATATGCAGTGTATCATTGAAAATACCTTATAATACATCGTAATATGCAGTGTATCGTTGAAAATATCTTATAATATAAAGTAATATGCAGTCTATCATTGAAAATACCTTATAATATAATGTAATATGGAGTCTATCATTGACAATTCCTTAAAACATAACGTAATATGCAGTGTATCATTGAAAATACCTTACAAAATAATATGCAGTGTATCAGTGAAAATACCTAATACTATAACGTAATATGCAGTCTATCATTGACAATACCTTATAAAATAATGCAATATGCTGTGGATCATTGAAAATACCTTATAATATAACGTAATACCCTGTGTATCATTGAAAATACCTTATAATATAACGTAATATGCAGTGTATCATTGAAAATACCTTATAATACATCGTAATATGCAGTGTATCGTTGAAAATATCTTATAATTTAATGTAATATTCAGTGTATCAATGAAAATACCTTATAATGTAATGTAATATGCAGTCTATCATCGAAAATATCTTATAATATACAATAATATGCAGTCTATCATTGAAAATACCTTATAATATAACGTAATATGCAGTGTATCATTGAAAATACCTTATAATATAACATAATATGCAGTCTATCATCGAAAATATCTTATAATATACAGTAATATGCAGTCTATCATTGAAAATACCTTATAATACATCGTAATATGCAGTGTATCATTGAAAATACCTTATAAAATAATACAATATGCTGTGTATCATTGAAAATACCTTATAATATAACGTAATACGCTGTGTATCATTGAAAATACCTTATAATGTAACGTAATATGCAGTGTATCATTGAAAATACCTTATAATGTAATGTAATATGCAATCTAACATTGACAATACCTTATAATATAACGTAGTATGCACTGTATCATTGAAAATACCTTATAATGTAAAGTAATATGCAGTGTATCATTGAAAAAACCTTGTAATATAACGTAATATGCAGTGTATCATTGAAAATACCTTATAATATAACGTAATATGCAGTGTATCATTGAAAATACCTAATACTATAACGTAATATGCAGTCTATCATTGACAATACCTTATAAAATAATGCAATATGCTGTGGATAATTGAAAATACCTTATAATGTAAAGTAATATGCAGTGTATCATTGAAAAAACCTTATAATATAACGTAATATGCAGTGTATCATTGAAAATACCTTATAATGTAATGTAATATGCAGTCTATCATTGACAATTCCTTAAAACATAACGTAATATGCAGTTTATCATTCAAAATACCTTACAAAATAATGCAATATGCAGTGTATCATTGACAATACCTTATAAAATAATGCAATATGCTGTGGATAATTGAAAATACCTTATAATATAACGTAATACGCTGTGTATCATTGACAATACCTTATAATATAACGTAGTATGCACTGTATCATTGAAAATACCTTATAATGTAATGTAATATGCAGTCTATCATTGAAAATACCTTATAATATAACGTAATACGCTGTGTATCATTGAAAATACCTTATAATATAATGTAATATGCAGTCTATCATTGACAATTCCTTAAAACATAACGTAATATGCAGTGTATCATTCAAAATACCTTACAAAATAATGCAATATGCAGTGTATCAGTGAAAATACCTTATAATATAATGTAATATGCAGTGTATCATTGAAAATACCTTATAATATAACGTAATATGCAGTGTATCATTGAAAATACCTAATACTATAACGTAATATGCAGTCTATCATTGACAATACCTTATAAAATAATGCAATATGCTGTGGATAATTGAAAATACCTTATAATATAACGTAATACGCTGTGTATCATTGACAATACCTTATAATATAACGTAGTATGCACTGTATCTTTGAAAATACCTTATAATGTAATGTAATATGCAGTGTATCATTGAAAATACCTTATAATATAACGTAATACGCTGTGTATCATTGAAAATACCTTATAATATAACGTAATATGCAGTGTATCATTGAAAATACCTTATAATATAACATAATATGCAGTCTATCATCGAAAATATCTTATAATATACAGTAATATGCAGTCTATCATTGAAAATACCTTATAATACATCGTAATATGCAGTGTATCATTGAAAATACCTTATAAAATAATACAATATGCTGTGTATCATTGAAAATACCTTATAATATAACGTAATACGCTGTGTATCATTGAAAATACCTTATAATGTAACGTAATATGCAGTGTATTATTGAAAATACCTTATAATGTAATGTAATATGCAATCTAACATTGACAATACCTTATAATATAACGTAATACGCTGTGTATCATTGAAAATACCTTATAATATAACGTAATATGCAGTGTATCATTGAAAATACCTTATAATGTAATGTAATATTCAGTGTATCACTGAAAATACCTTATAATATAATGTAATATGCAGTTTATCATTCAAAATACCTTATAATTTAATGTAATATTCAGTGTATCAATGAAAATACCTTATAATGTAATGTAATATGCAGTCTATCATCGAAAATATCTTATAATATACAATAATATGCAGTCTATCATTGAAAATACCTTATAATATAACGTAATATGCAGTGTATCATTGAAAATACCTTATAATATAATGTAATATGGAGTCTATCATTGACAATTCCTTAAAACATAACGTAATATGCAGTGTATCATTGAAAATACCTTACAAAATAATGCAATATGCAGTGTATCAGTGAAAATACCTAATACTATAACGTAATATGCAGTCTATCATTGACAATACCTTATAAAATAATGCAATATGCTGTGGATCATTGAAAATACCTTATAATATAACGTAATACGCTGTGTATCATTGAAAATACCTTATAATATAACGTAATATGCAGTGTATCATTGAAAATACCTTATAATACATCGTAATATGCAGTGTATCGTTGGAAATATCTTATAATATAAAGTAATATGCAGTCTATCATTGAAAATACCTTATAATATAATGTAATATGGAGTCTATCATTGACAATTCCTTAAAACATAACGTAATATGCAGTGTATCATTGAAAATACCTTACAAAATAATGCAATATGCAGTGTATCAGTGAAAATACCTAATACTATAACGTAATATGCAGTCTATCATTGACAATACCTTATAAAATAATGCAATATGCTGTGGATCATTGAAAATACCTTATAATATAACGTAATACGCTGTGTATCATTGAAAATACCTTATAATATAACGTAATATGCAGTGTATCATTGAAAATACCTTATAATACATCGTAATATGCAGTGTATCGTTGAAAATATCTTATAATATAAAGTAATATGCAGTCTATCATTGAAAATACCTTATAATGTAATGTAATATGCAGTCTATCATCGAAAATATCTTATAATATACAATAATATGCAGTCTATCATTGAAAATACCTTATAATATAACGTAATATGCAGTGTGTCATTGAAAATACCTTATAATATAATGTAATATGCAGTCTATCATTGACAATTCCTTATAATATAACGTACTATGCTGTGTATCATTGAAAATACCTTATAATATGACGTAATATGCAGTCTATCATTGAAAATACCTTATAATGTAATGTAATATGCAATCTAACATTGACAATACCTTATAATATAACGTAGTATGCACTGTATCATTGAAAATACCTTATAATGTAAAGTAATATGCAGTGTATCATTGAAAATACCTTGTAATATAACGTAATATGCAGTGTATCATTGAAAATACCTTATAATGTAATGTAATATGCAGTCTATCATTGACAATTCCTTAAAACATAACGTAATATGCAGTTTATCATTCAAAATACCTTACAAAATAATGCAATATGCAGTGTATCATTGGAAATACCTTATAATATAACGTAATACGCTGTGTATCATTGAAAATACCTTATAATATAACGTAATATGCAGTGTATCATTGAAAATACCTTATAATGTAATGTAATATTCAGTGTATCACTGAAAATACCTTATAATATAATGTAATATGCAGTTTATCATTCAAAATACCTTATAATATAATGTAATATTCAGTGTATCAATGAAAATACCTTATAATGTAATGTAATATGCAGTCTATCATCGAAAATATCTTATAATGTACAATAATATGCAGTCTATCATTGAAAATACCTTATAATATAACGTAATATGCAGTGTATCATTGAAAATACCTTATAATATAATGTAATATGGAGTCTATCATTGACAATTCCTTAAAACATAACGTAATATGCTGTGTATCATTGAAAATACCTTACAAAATAATGCAATATGCAGTGTATCAGTGAAAATACCTAATACTATAACGTAATATGCAGTCTATCATTGACAATACCTTATAAAATAATGCAATATGCTGTGGATCATTGAAAATACCTTATAATATAACGTAATACGCTGTGTATCATTGAAAATACCTTATAATATAACGTAATATGCAGTGTATCATTGAAAATACCTTATAATACATCGTAATATGCAGTGTATCATTGAATATACCATATACTATAACGTAATATGCAGTCTATCATTGACAATATCCATATAATATAACGTAATATGCAGTGTATCATTGAATATACCATATACTATAACGTAATATGCAGTCTATCATTGACAATATCCATATAATATAACGTAATATGCAGTGTATCATTGAAAATACCTTATAATGTAATGTAATATGCAGTATATCATTGAAAATACCTTATAATAAAACGTAATACGCTGTGTATCATTGACAATACCTTATAATGCAACGTAATATGCAGTGTATCATTGAAAATACCTTATAATATAACGTAATATGCAGTATATCATTGAAAATACCTTATAATAAAACGTAATACGCTGTGTATCATTGACAATACCTTATAATGCAACGTAATATGCAGTGTATCATTGAAAATACCTTATAATGTAATGTAATATGCAATCTAACATTGACAATACCTTAAAATACCTTAATCTAACATTGACAATACCTTAAAATATAACGTAGTATGCACTGTATCATGGAAAATACCTTATAATGTAAAGTAATATGCAGTGTATCATTGAAAATACCTTCTAATATAACGTAATATGCAGTGTATCATTGAAAATACCTTATAATGTAATTTAATATTCAGTGTATCAATGAAAATACCTTATAATGTAATGTAATATACAGTCTATCATCGAAAATATCTTATAATATACAATAATATGCAGTCTATCATTGAAAATACCTTATAATATAACGTAATATGCAGTGTATCATTGAAAATACCTTATAATATAACGTAATACGCTGTGTATCATTGAAAATACCATATAATATAACGTAATATGCAGTGTATCATTGAAATACCTTATAATATAACATAATATGCAGTCTATCATCGAAAATATCTTATAATATACAGTAATATGCAGTCTATCATTGAAAATACCTTATAATACATCGTAATATGCAGTGTATCATTGAAAATACCTTATAAAATAATACAATATGCTGTGTATCATTGAAAATACCTTATAATATAACGTAATACGCTGTGCATCATTGAAAATACCTTATAATGTAACGTAATATGCAGTCTATCATTGAAAATACCTTATAATGTAATGTAATATGCAATCTAACATTGACAATACCTTATAATATAACGTAGTATGCACTGTATCATTGAAAATACCTTATAATGTAAAGTAATATGCAGTGTATCATTGAAAATACCTTATAATATAACGTAATATGCAGTCTATCAACGAAAATATTTTATAATATACAGTAATATGCAGTCTATCATTGAAAATACCTTATAATATAACGTAATATACAGTGTATCATTGAAAATACCTTATAATGTAATGTAATATGCAGTCTATCATCGAAAATATCTTATAATATACAGTAATATGCAGTCTATCATTCAAAATACCTTGTAATATAACGTAATACGCAGTCTATCATCGAAAATATCTTATAATATACAGTAGTATGCAGTCTATCATTGAAAATACCTTATAATATAAAGTAACATGCAGTGTATCATTGAAAATACCTTATAATATAACGTAATATGCAGTCTATCAACGAAAATATTTTATAATATACAGTAATATGCAGTCTATCATTGAAAATACCTTATAATATAACGTAATATACAGTGTATTATTGAAAATACCTTACAATATAATGTAATATGCAGTATATCATTGAAAATACCTTATAATGTAACGTAATATGCAGTGTATCATTGAAAATACATTATAATGTAATGTAATATGCAGTCTATCATGAAAATATCTTATAATATATAGTAATATGCAGTCTATCATTGAAAATACGTGATAATATAACGTAATATGCAGTGTATCATTGAAAATACCTTATAATGTAATGTAATATGCAGTCTATCATCGAAAATATCTTATAATGTACAGTAATATGCAGTCTATCATTCAAAATACCTGATAATATAACGTAATATGCAGTGTATAATTGAAAATACCTTATAATATAACGTAATATGCAGTGTATCTTTGAAATTACCTTATAACATATCGCAATATGCAGTGTTTCATTGAAAATACCTTAAAATATAACGTGATATGCAGTCTATCATTGAAAATACCTTATAATATAATGTAATATGTAGCCTTTCATTGAAAATACCTTATAATATAACGTAATATGCAGTGTATCATTGAATATACCTTATAATGTAATGTAATATGCAGTATATCATTGAAATCACATTATAATATATCGTAATATGCAGTGTATCATTGAAAATACCTTATAATATAACATAATATGCCCTGTATCATTGAAAATTCGTTAGAATATAACGTAATATGCAGTATATCATTGAAATCACATTATAATATATCGTAATATGCAGTGTATCATTGAAAATACCTTATAATATAACATAATATGCCCTGTATCATTGAAAATTCGTTATAATATAACGTAATATGCAGTATATCATTGAAAATACTTTATAATATAACCTAATATGCAGTATATCATTGAAAATACCTTATAATATATTGTAATATGCATTGTATCATTGAAAATACCTTATAAAATAAAGTAATATGCAGTGTATCATTGAAAATACCTTATAATATAACGTGATATGCAGTCTATCATTGAAAATAGCTGATAATATAACGTGATATGCAGTCTATCATTGAAAATACCTGATAATATAACGTAATATGCAGTGTATCATTGAAAATATCTTATAATATAAAGTAATATGCAGTCTACCACTGAAAATACCTTATAATGTAATGTAATATGCAGTCTATCATCGAAAATATCTTATAATATACAATAATATGCAGTCTATCATTGAAAATACCTTATAATATAATGTAATATGCAGTGTATCATTGAAAATACCTTATAATATAATGTAATATGCAGTCTATCATTGACAATTCCTTAAAACATAACGTAATATGCAGTGTATCATTGAAAATACCTTACAAAATAATGCAATATGCAGTGTATCAGTGAAAATACCTTATAATATAACGTAATACGCTGTGTATCATTGAAAATACCTTATAATATAACGTAATATGCAGTGTATCATTGAAAATACCTAATACTATAATGTAATATGCAGTCTATCATTGAAAATACCTTATAATATAATGTAGTATGCACTGTATCATTGAATATACCTTATAATGTAATGTATTATGCAGTGTATCATTGAAAATACCTTATAATATAATGTAATATGCAGTGTAGCATTGAAAATACCTTATAATATAACGTAATACGCTGTGTATCATTGAAAATACCTTATAATATAACGTAATATGCAGTGTATCATTGAAAATACCTTATAATATAACATAATATGCAGTCTATCATCGAAAATATCTTATAGTATACAGTAATATGCAGTCTATCATTGAAAATACCATATAATACATCGTAATATGCAGTGTATCATTGAAAATACCTTATAAAATAATACAATATGCTGTGTATCATTGAAAATACCTTATAATATAACGTAATACGCTGTGTATCATTGAAAATACCTTATAATGTAACGTAATATGCAGTGTATCATTGAAAATACCTTATAATGTAATGTAATATGCAATCTAACATTGACAATACCTTATAATATAACGTAGTATGCACTGTATCATTGAAAATACCTTATAATGTAAAGTAATATGCAGTGTATCCTTGAAAATACCTTGTAATATAACGTAATATGCAGTGTATCATTGAAAATACCTTATAATATAACGTAATATGCAGAGTATCATTGAAAATACCTTATAATGTAATGTAATATGCAGTCTATCATCGAAAATATCTTATAATATACAGTAATATGCAGTGTATCATTCAAAATACCTTATAATATAACGTAATATGCAGTGTATCATTTAAAATACCTTATAATATAACGTAATACGCTGTGTATCATTGAAAATACCATATAATATAACGTAATATGCAGTGTATCATTGAAAATACCTTATAATATAACATAATATGCAGTCTATCATCGAAAATATCTTATAATATACAGTAATATGCAGTCTATCATTGAAAATACCTTATAATATAACGTAATATGCAGTGTATCATTGAAAATACCTTATAATATAACGTAATATGCAGTGTATCTTTGAAATTACCTTATAACATATCGCAATATGCAGTGTTTCATTGAAAATACCTTAAAATATAACGTGATATGCAGTCTATCATTGAAAATACCTTATAATATAATGTAATATGTAGCCTTTCATTGAAAATACCTTATAATATAACGTAATATGCAGTGTATCATTGAATATACCTTATAATGTAATGTAATATGCAGTATATCATTGAAATCACATTATAATATATCGTAATATGCAGTGTATCATTGAAAATACCTTATAATATAACATAATATGCCCTGTATCATTGAAAATTCGTTATAATATAACGTAATATGCAGTATATCATTGAAATCACATTATAATATATCGTAATATGCAGTGTATCATTGAAAATACCTTATAATATAACATAATATGCCCTGTATCATTGAAAATTCGTTATAATATAACGTAATATGCAGTATATCATTGAAAATACTTTATAATATAACCTAATATGCAGTATATCATTGAAAATACCTTATAATATATTGTAACATGCATTGTATCATTGAAAATACCTTATAAAATAAAGTAATATGCAGTGTATCATTGAAAATACCTTATAATATAACGTAATATGCAGTCTATCATTGAAAATAGCTGATAATATAACGTGATATGCAGTCTATCATTGAAAATACCTGATAATATAACGTAATATGCAGTGTATCATTGAAAATATCTTATAATATAAAGTAATATGCAGTCTACCACTGAAAATACCTTATAATGTAATGTAATATGCAGTCTATCATCGAAAATGTCTTATAATATACAATAATATGCAGTCTATCATTGAAAATACCTTATAATATAACGTAATATGCAGTGTATCATTGAAAATACCTTATAATATAATGTAATATGCAGTCTATCATTGACAATTCCTTAAAACATAACGTAATATGCAGTGTATCATTGAAAATACCTTACAAAATAATGCAATATGCAGTGTATCAGTGAAAATACCTTATAATATAACGTAATACGCTGTGTATCATTGAAAATACCTTATAATATAACGTAATATGCAGTGTATCATTGAAAATACCTAATACTATAATGTAATATGCAGTCTATCATTGACAATACCTTATAATATAATGTAGTATGCACTGTATCATTGAATATACCTTATAATGTAATGTATTATGCAGTGTATCATTGAAAATACCTTATAATATAATGTAATATGCAGTGTAGCATTGAAAATACCTTATAATATAACGTAATACGCTGTGTATCATTGAAAATACCTTATAATATAACGTAATATGCAGTGTATCATTGAAAATACCTTATAATATAACATAATATGCAGTCTATCATCGAAAATATCTTATAGTATACAGTAATATGCAGTCTATCATTGAAAATACCATATAATACATCGTAATATGCAGTGTGTCATTGAAAATACCTTATTAAATAATACAATATGCTGTGTATCATTGAAAATACCTTATAATATAACGTAATACGCTGTGTATCATTGAAAATACCTTATAATGTAACGTAATATGCAGTGTATCATTGAAAATACCTTATAATGTAATGTAATATGCAATCTAACATTGACAATACCTTATAATATAACGTAATATACAGTGTATCATTGAAAATACCTTATAATGTAATGTAATATGCAGTCTATCATCGAAAATATCTTATAATATACAGTAATATGCAGTGTATCATTCAAAATACCTTATAATATAACGTAATATGCAGTGTATCATTTAAAATACCTTATAATATAACGTAATACGCTGTGTATCATTGAAAATACCATATAATATAACGTAATATGCAGTGTATCATTGAAAATACCTTATAATATAACATAATATGCAGTCTATCATCGAAAATATCTTATAATATACAGTAATATGCAGTCTATCATTGAAAATACCTTATAATATAACGTAATATGCAGTGTATCATTGAAAATACCTTATAATATAACGTAATATGCAGTGTATCATTGAAATTACCTTATAACATATCGCAATATGCAGTGTTTCATTGAAAATACCTTAAAATATAACGTGATATGCAGTCTATCATTGAAAATACCTTATAATATAATGTAATATGTAGCCTTTCATTGAAAATACCTTATAATATAACGTAATATGCAGTGTATCATTGAATATACCTTATAATATAATGTAATATGCAGTATATCATTGAAATCACATTATAATATATCGTAATATGCAGTGTATCATTGAAAATACCTTATAATATAACATAATATGCCCTGTATCATTGAAAATTCGTTATAATATAACGTAATATGCAGTATATCATTGAAATCACATTATAATATATCGTAATATGCAGTGTATCATTGAAAATACCTTATAATATAACATAATATGCCCTGTATCATTGAAAATTCGTTATAACATATCGCAATATGCAGTATATCATTGAAAATACTTTATAATATAACCTAATATGCAGTATATCATTGAAAATACCTTATAATATATTGTAACATGCATTGTATCATTGAAAATACCTTATAAAATAAAGTAATATGCAGTGTATCATTGAAAATACCTTATAATATAACGTGATATGCAGTCTATCATTGAAAATAGCTGATAATATAACGTGATATGCAGTCTATCATTGAAAATACCTGATAATATAACGTAATATGCAGTGTATCATTGAAAATATCTTATAATATAAAGTAATATGCAGTCTACCACTGAAAATACCTTATAATGTAATGTAATATGCAGTCTATCATCGAAAATGTCTTATAATATACAATAATATGCAGTCTATCATTGAAAATACCTTATAATATAACGTAATATGCAGTGTATCATTGAAAATACCTTATAATATAATGTAATATGCAGTCTATCATTGACAATTCCTTAAAACATAACGTAATATGCAGTGTATCATTGAAAATACCTTACAAAATAATGCAATATGCAGTGTATCAGTGAAAATACCTTATAATATAACGTAATACGCTGTGTATCATTGAAAATACCTTATAATATAACGTAATACGCTGTGTATCATTGAAAATACCTTATAATATAACGTAATATGCAGTGTATCATTGAAAATACCTTATAATATAACGTAATATGCAGTCTATCATCGAAAATATCTTATAATATACAGTAATATGCAGTCTATCATTGAAAATACCTTATGATATAACGTAATATGCAGTCTATCATTGAAAATACATTATAATGTAATGTAATATGCGGTCTATCATCGAAAATATCTTATAATGTACAGTAGTATGCTGTCTATCATTGAAAATACCTTATAATATAACGTAATATGCTGTGTATCATTGAACATACCTTATAATATAACGTAATATGCAGTCTATCATTGGCAATTCCTTAAAACATAACGTAATATGCAGTGTATCATTGAAAATAAATTATAATATAACGTAATATGCAGTCTATCATCGAAAATATCTTATAATATACAGTAATATGCAGTCTATCATTGAAAATACCTTATAATATATGTAGTATGCACTGTATCATTGAATATAACTTATAATGTAATGTATTATGCAGTGTATCATTGAAAATACCTTATAATATAATGTAATATGCAGTGTAGCATTGAAAATACCTTATAATATAACGTAATACGCTGTGTATCATTGAAAATACCTTATAATATAACGTAATATGCAGTGTATCATTGAAAATACCTTATAATATAACGTAATACGCTGTGTATCATTGAAAATACCATATAATATAACGTAATATGCAGTGTATCATTGAAAATACCTTATAATATAACGTAATACGCTGTGTATCATTGAAAATACCTTATAATATAACGTAATACGCTGTGTATCATTGAAAATACCATATAATATAACGTAATATGCAGTGTATCATTGAAAATACCTTATAATATAACGTAATACGCTGTGTATCATTGAAAATACCTTATAATATAACGTAATATGCAGTGTATCATTGAAAATACCTTATAATATAACGTAATATGCAGTGTATCATTGAAAATACCTTATAAAATAATACAATATGCTGTGTATCATTGAAAATACCTTATAATATAACGTAATACGCTGTGTATCATTGAAAATACCTTATAATATAATGTAGTATGCACTGTATCATTGAATATACCTTATAATGTAATGTATTATGCAGTGTATCATTGAAAATACCTTATAATATAATGTAATATGCAGTGTAGCATTGAAAATACCTTATAATATAACGTAATACGCTGTGTATCATTGAAAATACCTTATAATGTAACGTAATATGCAGTGTATCATTGAAAATACCTTATAATGTAATGTAATATGCAATCTAACATTGACAATACCTTATAATATAACGTAGTATGCACTGTATCATTGAAAATACCTTATAATGTAAAGTAATATGCAGTGTATCATTGAAAATACCTTATAATATAACGTAATATGCAGTCTATCAACGAAAATATTTTATAATATACAGTAATATGCAGTCTATCATTGAAAATACCTTATAATATAACGTAATATACAGTGTATCATTGAAAATACCTTGTAATATAACGTAATACGCAGTCTATCATTGAAAATACATTATAATGTAATGTAATATGCGGTCTATCATCGAAAATATCTTATAATATACAGTAGTATGCAGTCTATCATTGAAAATACCTTATAATATAAAGTAACATGCAGTGTATCATTGAAAATACCTTATAATATAACGTAATATGCAGTCTATCAACGAAAATATTTTATAATATACAGTAATATGCAGTCTATCATTGAAAATACCTTATAATATAACGTAATATACAGTGTATTATTGAAAATACCTTACAATATAATGTAATATGCAGTATATCATTGAAAATACCTTATAATGTAACGTAATATGCAGTGTATCATTGAAAATACATTATAATGTAATGTAATATGCAGTCTATCATTGAAAATATCTTATAATATATAGTAATATGCAGTCTATCATTGAAAATACGTGATAATATAACGTAATATGCAGTGTATCATTGAAAATACCTTATAATGTAATGTAATATGCAGTCTATCATCGAAAATATCTTATAATGTACAGTAATATGCAGTCTATCATTGAAAATACCTTATAATATAATGTAATATGCAGTGTAGCATTGAAAATACCTTATAATATAACGTAATACGCTGTGTATCATTGAAAATACCTTATAATATAACGTAATATGCAGTGTATCATTGAAAATACCTTATAATATAACGTAATACGCTGTGTATCATTGAAAATACCATATAATATAACGTAATATGCAGTGTATCATTGAAAATACCTTATAATATAACATAATATGCAGTCTATCATCGAAAATATCTTATAATATACAGTAATATGCAGTCTATCATTGAAAATACCTTATAATACATCGTAATATGCAGTGTATCATTGAAAATACCTTATAAAATAATACAATATGCTGTGTATCATTGAAAATACCTTATAATATAACGTAATACGCTGTGTATCATTGAAAATACCTTATAATGTAACGTAATATGCAGTGTATCATTGAAAATACCTTATAATGTAATGTAATATGCAATCTAACATTGACAATACCTTATAATATAACGTAGTATGCACTGTATCATTGAAAATACCTTATAATGTAAAGTAATATGCAGTGTATCATTGAAAATACCTTATAATATAACGTAATATGCAGTCTATCATCGAAAATATCTTATAATATACAGTAATATGCAGTCTATCATTGAAAATACCTTATGATATAACGTAATATGCAGTCTATCATTGAAAATACATTATAATGTAATGTAATATGCGGTCTATCATCGAAAATATCTTATAATGTACAGTAGTATGCTGTCTATCATTGAAAATACCTTATAATATAACGTAATATGCTGTGTATCATTGAACATACCTTATAATATAACGTAATATGCAGTCTATCATTGGCAATTCCTTAAAACATAACGTAATATGCAGTGTATCATTGAAAATAAATTATAATATAACGTAATATGCAGTCTATCATCGAAAATATCTTATAATATACAGTAATATGCAGTCTATCATTGAAAATACCTTATAGTATATGTAGTATGCACTGTAGCATTGAATATAACTTATAATGTAATGTATTATGCAGTGTATCATTGAAAATACCTTATAATATAATGTAATATGCAGTGTAGCATTGAAAATACCTTATAATATAACGTAATACGCTGTGTATCAGTGAAAATACCTTATAATATAACGTAATATGCAGTGTATCATTGAAAATACCTTATAATATAACGTAATACGCTGTGTATCATTGAAAATACCATATAATATAACGTAATATGCAGTGTATCATTGAAAATACCTTATAATATAACGTAATACGCTGTGTATCATTGAAAATACCTTATAATATAACGTAATATGCAGTGTATCATTGAAAATACCTTATAATATAACGTAATATGCAGTGTATCATTGAAAATACCTTATAAAATAATACAATATGCTGTGTATCATTGAAAATACCTTATAATATAACGTAATACGCTGTGTATCATTGAAAATACCTTATAATATAATGTAGTATGCACTGTATCATTGAATATACCTTATAATGTAATGTATTATGCAGTGTATCATTGAAAATACCTTATAATATAATGTAATATGCAGTGTAGCATTGAAAATACCTTATAATATAACGTAATACGCTGTGTATCATTGAAAATACCTTATAATGTAACGTAATATGCAGTGTATCATTGAAAATACCTTATAATGTAATGTAATATGCAATCTAACATTGACAATACCTTATAATATAACGTAGTATGCACTGTATCATTGAAAATACCTTATAATGTAAAGTAATATGCAGTGTATCATTGAAAATACCTTATAATATAACGTAATATGCAGTCTATCAACGAAAATATTTTATAATATACAGTAATATGCAGTCTATCATTGAAAATACCTTATAATATAACGTAATATACAGTGTATCATTCAAAATACCTTGTAATATAACGTAATACGCAGTCTATCATTGAAAATACATTATAATGTAATGTAATATGCGGTCTATCATCGAAAATATCTTATAATATACAGTAGTATGCAGTCTATCATTGAAAATACCTTATAATATAAAGTAACATGCAGTGTATCATTGAAAATACCTTATAATATAACGTAATATGCAGTCTATCAACGAAAATATTTTATAATATACAGTAATATGCAGTCTATCATTGAAAATACCTTATAATATAACGTAATATACAGTGTATTATTGAAAATACCTTACAATATAATGCAATATGCAGTATATCATTGAAAATACCTTATAATGTAACGTAATATGCAGTGTATCATTGAAAATACATTATAATGTAATGTAATATGCAGTCTATCATTGAAAATATCTTATAATATATAGTAATATGCAGTCTATCATTGAAAATACGTGATAATATAACGTAATATGCAGTGTATCATTGAAAATACCTTATAATGTAATGTAATATGCAGTCTATCATCGAAAATATCTTATAATGTACAGTAATATGCAGTCTATCATTGAAAATACCTTATAATATAATGTAGTATGCACTGTATCATTGAAAATACCTTATAATGTAAAGTAATATGCAGTGTATCATTGAAAATACCTTGTAATATAACGTAATATGCAGAGTATCGCTGAAAATACCTTATAATGTAATGTAATATGCAGTCTATCATTGAAAATACCTTGTAATATAACGTAATCTGCAGAGTATCGCTGAAAATACCTTATAATATAACATAATATGCAGTCTATCATCGAAAATATCTTATAATATACAGTAATATGCTGTCTATCATTGAAAATACCTTATAATACATCGTAATATGCAGTGTATCATTGAAAATACCTTATAAAATAATACAATATGCTGTGTATCATTGAAAATACCTTATAATATAACGTAATACGCTGTGTATCATTGAAAATACCTTATAATGTAACGTAATATGCAGTGTATCATTGAAAATACCTTATAATGTAATGTAATATGCAATCTAACATTGACAATACCTTATAATATAACGTAGTATGCACTGTATCATTGAAAATACCTTATAATGTAAAGTAATATGCAGTGTATCATTGAAAATACCGTGTAATATAACGTAATATGCAGTGTATCATTGAAAATACCTTATAATGTAATGTAATATGCAGTCTATCATTCACAATTCCTTAAAACATAACGTAATATGCTGTTTATCATTCAAAATACCTTACAAAATAATGCAATATGCTGTGTATCATTGGAAATACCTTATAATATAACGTAATACGCTGTGTATCATTGAAAATACCTTATACTGTAATGTAATATTCAGTGTATCACTGAAAATACCTTATAGTGTAATGTAATATGCAGTCTATCATCGAAAATGTCTTATAATATACAGTAATATGCAGTCTATCACTGAAAATACCTTATAATGTAATGTAATATGCAGTCTATCATCGAAAATATCTTATAATATACAATAATATGCAGTCTATCATTGAAAATACCTTATAATATAACGTAATATGCAGTGTATCATTGAAAATACCTTATAATATAATGTAATATGGAGTCTATCATTGACAATTCCTTAAAACATAACGTAATATGCAGTGTATCATTGTAAATACCTTACAAAATAATGCAATATGCAGTGTATCAGTGAAAATACCTTATAATATAACGTAATACGCTGTGTATCATTGAAAATACCTTATAATATAACGTAATATGCAGTGTATCATTGAAAATACCTAATACTATAACGTAATATGCAGTCTATCATTGACAATACCTTATAAAATAATGCAATATGCTGTGGATCATTGAAAATACCTTATAATATAACGTAATACGCTGTGTATCATTGACAATACCTTATAATGTAACGTAATATGCAGTGTATCATTGAAAATACCTTATAATGTAATGTAATATGCAATCTAACATTGACAATACCTTGTAATATAACGTAGTATGCACTGTATCATTGAAAATACCTTATAATGTAAAGTAATATGCAGTGTATCATTGAAAATACCTTGTAATATAACGTAATATGCAGAGTATCGCTGAAAATACCTTATAATGTAATGTAATATGCAGTCTATCATCGAAAATATCTTATAATATACAGTAATATGCAGTCTATCATTGAAATACCTTATAATATAACGTACTATGCTGTGTATCATTGAAAATACCTTATAATATAACGTAATATGCAGTGTATCATTGAAAATACCTTATAATATAACGTAATACGCTGTGTATCATTGAAAATACCATATAATATAACGTAATATGCAGTGTATCATTGAAAATACCTTATAATATAACATAATATGCAGTCTATCATCGAAAATATCTTATAATATACAGTAATATGCAGTCTATCATTGAAAATACCTTATTATACATCGTAATATGCAGTGTATCATTGAAAATACCTTATAATGTAATGTAATATGCAATCTAACATTGACAATACCTTATAATATAACGTAGTATGCACTGTATCATTGAAAATACCTTATAATGTAAAGTAATATTCAGTGTATCATTGAAAATACCTTGTAATATAACGTAATATGCAGTGTATCATTGAAAATACCTTATAATGTAATGTAATATGCAGTCTATCATTGACAATTCCTTAAAACATAACGTAATATGCAGTTTATCATTCAAAATACCTTACAAAATAATGCAATATGCAGTGTATCATTGGAAATACCTTATAATATAACGTAATACGCTGTGTATCATTGAAAATACCTTATAATATAACGTAATATGCAGTGTATCATTGAAAATACCTTATAATATGACGTAATATGCAGTCTATCATTGAAAATACCTTATAATATAATGTAATATGCAGTGTAGCATTGAAAATACCTTATAATATAACGTAATACGCTGTGTATCATTGAAAATACCTTGTAATATAACGTAATATGCAGTGTATCATTGAAAATACCTTATAATGTAATGTAATATTCAGTGTATCATCGAAAATATCTTATAATACAACGTAATATGCAGTCTATCATTGAAAATATCTTATAATATAACGTAATATGCAGTCTATCATCGAAGATATCTTATAATATACAGTAATATGCAGTCTATCATTGAAAATACCTTATAATATATCGTAATATGCAGTGTATCATTGAAAATATCTTATAATGTAATGTAATGTGCAGTCTATCATTGACAATTCCTTATAATATAACGTAATACGCTGTGTATCATTGAAAATACCTTATAATATAACGTAATATGCAGTGTGTCATTGAAAATACCTTATAATATAACGTAATATGTAGTGTATCATTGTAAATACCTTATAATATAACGTAATATAAAGTGTATCATTGAAAATACCTTATAATACATCGTAATATGCAGTGTATCATTGATAATACCTTATACTATAACGTAATATGCAGTCTATCATTGACAATACCTTATAAAATAATGCAATATGCTGTGTATCATTGAGAATACCTTATAATATAACGTAATACGCTGTGTATCATTGAAAATACCTTATAATATAACGTAATATGCAGTGTATCATTGAAAATACCTTATAATACAACGTAATATGCAGTCTATCATCGAAAATATCTTATAATATACAGTAATATGCAGTCTATCATTGAAAATACCTTATGATATAACGTAATATGCAGTCTATCATTGAAAATACATTATAATGTAATGTAATATGCGGTCTATCATCGAAAATATCTTATAATACAACGTAATATGCAGTCTATCATTGAAAATATCTTATAATATAACGTAATATGCAGTCTATCATCGAAGATATCTTATAATATACAGTAATATGCAGTCTATCATTGAAAATACCTTATAATATATCGTAATATGCAGTGTATCATTGAAAATATCTTATAATGTAATGTAATGTGCAGTCTATCATTGACAATTCCTTATAATATAACGTAATACGCTGTGTATCATTGAAAATACCTTATAATATAACGTAATATGCAGTGTGTCATTGAAAATACCTTATAATATAACGTAATATGCAGTGTATCATTGTAAATACCTTATAATATAACGTAATATGCAGTCTATCATTGACAATACCTTATAAAATAATGCAATATGCTGTGTATCATTGAGAATACCTTATAATATAACGTAATACGCTGTGTATCATTGAAAATACCTTATAATATAACGTAATATGCAGTGTATCATTGAAAATACCTTATAATACAACGTAATATGCAGTCTATCATCGAAAATATCTTATAATATACAGTAATATGCAGTCTATCATTGAAAATACCTTATGATATAACGTAATATGCAGTCTATCATTGAAAATACATTATAATGTAATGTAATATGCCGTCTATCATGGAAAATATCTTATAATATACAGTAATATGCAGCCTATCATTGAAAATACCTTATGATACATCGTAATATGCAGTGTATCATTGAAAATACCTTATAAAATAATACAATATGCTGTGTATCATCGAAAATATCTTATAATATACAGTAATATGCAGTCTATCATTGAAAATACCTTATAATACATCGTAATATGCAGTGTATCATTGAAAATACCTTATAAAATAATACAATATGCTGTGTATCATTGAAAATACCTTATAATATAACGTAATACGCTGTGTATCATTGAAAATACCTTATAATGTAACGTAATATGCAGTGTATCATTGAAAATACCTTATAATGTAATGTAATATGCAATCTATCATTGACAATACCTTATAATATAACGTAGTATGCACTGTATCATTGAAAATACCTTATAATGTAAAGTAATATGCAGTGTATCATTGATAATACCTTGTAATATAACGTAATATGCAGAGTATCGCTGAAAATACCTTATAATGTAATGTAATATGCAGTCTATCATCGAAAATATCTTATAATATACAGTAATATGCAGTCTATCATTGAAATACCTTATAATATAACGTACTATGCTGTGTATCATTGAAAATACCTTATAATATGACGTAATATGCAGTCTATCATTGAAAATACCTTATAATATAATGTAATATGCAGTGTAGCATTGAAAATACCTTATGATATAACGTAATACGCTGTGTATCATTGAAAATACCTTATAATATAACGTAATATGCAGTGTATCATTGAAAATACCTTATAATGTAATGTAATATTCAGTGTATCATCGAAAATATCTTATAATACAACGTAATATGCAGTCTATCATTGAAAATATCTTATAATATAACATAATATGCAGTCTATCATCGAAAATGTCTTATAATATACAGTAATATGCAGTCTATCATTGAAAATACCTTATAATACATCGTAATATGCAGTGTAACATTGAAAATACCTTATAAAATAATACAATATGCTGTGTATCATTGAAAATACCGTATAATATAACGTAATACGCTGTGTATCATTGAAAATACCTTATAATGTAACGTAATATGCAGTGTATCATTGAAAATACCTTATAATATAACGTAATACGCTGTGTATCATTGAAAATACCATATAATATAACGTAATATGCAGTGTATTATTGAAAATACCTTATAATGTAATGTAATATTCAGTGTATCAATGAAAATACCTTATAATGTAATGTAATATGCAGTCTATCATCGAAAATATCTTATAATATACAATAATATGCAGTCTATCATTGAAAATACCTTATAATATAACGTAATACGCTGTGTATAATTGAAAATACCTTATAATGTAACGCAATATGCAGTGTATCATTGAAAATACCTTATAATGTAATGTAATATGCAATCTAACATTGACAATACCTTATAATATAACGTAGTATGCACTGTATCATTGAAAATACCTTATAATGTAAAGTAATATGCAGTGTATCATTGAAAATACCTTGTAATATAACGTAATATGCAGAGTATCGCTGAAAATACCTTATAACGTAATGTAATATGCAGTCTATCATCGAAAATATCTTATAATATACAGTAATATGCAGTCTATCATTGAAATACCTTATAATATAACGTACTATGCTGTGTATCATTGAAAATACCTTATAATATGACGTAATATGCAGTCTATCATTGAAAATACCTTATAATGTAATGTAATATGCAATCTAACATTGACAATACCTTATAATATAACGTAGTATGCACTGTATCATTGAAAATACCTTATAATGTAAAGTAATATGCAGTGTATCATTGAAAATACCTTGTAATATAACGTAATATGCAGTGTATCATTGAAAATACCTTATAATGTAATGTAATATTCAGTGTATCATCGAAAATATCTTATAATACAACGTAATATGCAGTCTATCATTGAAAATATCTTATAATATAACGTAATATGCAGTCTATCATTGAAGATATCTTATAATATACAGTAATATGCAGTCTATCATTGAAAATACCTTATAATATATCGTAATATGCAGTGTATCATTGAAAATATCTTATAATGTAATGTAATGTGCAGTCTATCATTGACAATTCCTTATAATATAACGTAATACGCTGTGTATCATTGAAAATACCTTATAATATAACGTAATATGCAGTGTGTCATTGAAAATACCTTATAATATAACGTAATATGCAGTGTATCATTGTAAATACCTTATAATATAACGTAATATAAAGTGTATCATTGAAAATACCTTATAATACATCGTAATATGCAGTGTATCATTGATAATACCTTATACTATAACGTAATATGCAGTCTATCATTGACAATACCTTATAAAATAATGCAATATGCTGTGTATCATTGAGAATACCTTATAATATAACGTAATACGCTGTGTATCATTGAAAATACCTTATAATATAACGTACTATGCTGTGTATCATTGAAAATACCTTATAATATGACGTAATATGCAGTCTATCATTGAAAATACCTTATAATGTAAAGTAATATGCAGTGTATCATTGAAAATACCTTGTAATATAACGTAATATGCAGTGTATCATTGAAAATACCTTATAATGTAATGTAATATTCAGTGTATCAATGAAAATACCTAATAATGTAATGTAATATGCAGTCTATCATCGAAAATATCTTATAATATTCAATAATATGCAGTCTATCATTGAAAATACCTTATAATATAACGTAATATGCAGTGTATCATTGAAAATACCTTATAATATAACGTAATACGCTATGTATCATTGAAAATACCATATAATATAATGTAATATGCAGTGTATCATTGAAAATACCTTATAATATAACATAATATGCAGTCTATCATCGAAAATATCTTATAATATACAGTAATATGCAGTCTATCATTGAAAATACCTTATAATACATCGTAATATGCAGTGTATCATTGAAAATACCTTATAAAATAATACAATATGCTGTGTATCATTGAAAATACCTTATAATATAACGTAATACGCTGTGTATCATTGAAAATACCTTATAATGTAACGTAATATGCAGTGTATCATTGAAAATACCTTATAATGTAATGTAATATGCAGTCTATCATCGAAAATATCTTATAATATACAGTAATATGCAGTCTATCATTCAAAATACCTTGTAATATAACGTAATACGCAGTCTATCATCGAAAACATCTTATAATATACAGTAGTATGCAGTCTATCATTGAAAATACCTTATAATATAACGTAATATGCAGTGTATCATTGAACATACCTTATAATACAACGTAATATGCAGTGTATCATTGAAAATACCTTATAATATAACGTAATATGCAGAGTATCATCGAAAATACCTTATAATGTAATGTAATATGCAGTCTATCATCGAAAATATCTTATAATATACAGTAATATGCAGTCTATCATTGAAAATACCTTATGATATAACGTAATATGCAGTCTATCATTGAATATACCATATAATATAATGTAATATGCAGTGTATCATTGAATATACCTTATAATGTAATGTAATATGCCGTGTATCATTGAAAATACCTTATAATGTAATGTAATATGCCGTGTATCATTGAAAATACCTAATACTATAACGTAATATGCAGTGTATCATTGACAATACCTTATAAAATAATGCAATATGCTGTGGATCATTGAAAATACCTTATAATATAACGTAATACGCTGTGTATCATTGAAAATACCTTATAATATAACGTAATATGCAGTGTATCATTGAAAATACCTTATAATACATCGTAATATGCAGTGTATCGTTGAAAATACCTTATAAAATAATGCAATATGCTGTGTATCATTGAAAATACCTTATAATATAACGTAATACGCTGTGTATCATTGAAGATACCTTATAATATAACGTAGTATGCAGTCTATCATTGAAAATACCTTATAATATAACGTAATATGCAGTGTATCATTGAAAATACCTTATAATGTAATGTAATATGCGTTCAATCATCGAAAATATCTTATAATCTACAGTAGTATGCAGTCTATCATTGAAAATACCTTATAATATATCGTAATATGCAGTGTATCATTGAAAATACCTTATAATGTAATGTAATATGCAGTCTATCATTGAAAATACCTTATAATGTAATGTAATATGCACTCTAACATTGACAATACCTTATAATATAACGTAGTATGCACTGTATCATTGAAAATACCTTATAATGTAAAGTAATATGCAGTGTATCATTGAAAATACCTTATAATATAACGTAATATGCAGTCTATCAACGAAAATATTTTATAATATACAGTAATATGCAGTCTGTCAATGAAAATACCTTATAATATAACGTAATATACAGTGTATCATTGAAAATACCTTATAATGTAATGTAATATGCAGTCTATCATCGAAAATATCTTATAATATACAGTAATATGCAGTCTATCATTCAAAATACCTTGTAATATAACGTAATACGCAGTCTATCATCGAAAATATCTTATAATATACAGTAGTATGCAGTCTATCATTGGAAATACCTTATAATATAACGTAATATGCAGTGTATCATTGAACATACCTTATAATACAACGTAATATGCAGTGTATCATTGAAAATACCTTATAATATAACGTAATATGCAGTGTATCATTGAAAATACCTTATAATGTAATGTAATATGTGTTCAATCATCGAAAATATCTTATAATATACAGTAGTATGCAGTCTATCATTGAAAATACCTTATAATATATCGTAATATGCAGTGTATCATTGAAAATACCTTATAATGTAATGTAATATGCAGTCTATCATTGAAAATACCTTATAATATAATGTAATATGCACTCTAACATTGACAATACCTTATAATATAACGTAGTATGCACTGTATCATTGAAAATACCTTATAATGTAAAGTAATATGCAGTGTATCATTGAAAATACCTTATAATATAACGTAATATGCAGTCTATCAACGAAAATATTTTATAATATACAGTAATATGCAGTCTATCATTGAAAATACCTTATAATATAACGTAATATACAGTGTATCATTGAAAATACCTTATAATGTAATGTAATATGCAGTCTATCATCAAAAATATCTTATAATATACAGTAATATGCAGTCTATCATTCAAAATACCTTGTAATATAACGTAATACGCAGTCTATCATCGAAAATATCTTATAATATACAGTAGTATGCAGTCTATCATTGAAAATACCTTATAATATAACGTAATATGCAGTGTATCATTGAACATACCTTATAATACAGTATCATTGAAAATACATTATAATGATAAACTACAAATGACGACATATTATAATGTATTTTCAATGTTAAACTACATATTATGATATATTATAAGGTATTTTCAATGATACACTGCATATTACGTAGTATCGTAAGGTATTTTCAATGATAAACTACATATTATGATATATTATAAGGTGTTTTCAATGATACACTGCATATTACGTTATATTATAAGGAATTTTCAATGATAAACTACAAATGACGACATATTATAAGTTATTTTCAATGATAAACTACATATTATGATATATTATAAGGTATTTTCAATGATACACTGCATATTACGTTATATTATAAGGTATTTTCAATGATAAACTACAAATGACGCCATATTATAAGGTATTTTCAATGATAAACTACATATTATGATATATTATAAGGTATTTTCAATGATACACTGCATATTACGTTATATTATAAGGCATTTTCAATGATAAACTACAAATGACGACATATTATAAGGTATTTTCAATGATAAACTACATATTATGATATATTATAAGGTATTTTCAATGATACACTGCATATTACGTTATATTATAAGGCATTTTCAATGATAAACTACAAATGACGACATATTATAAGGTATTTTCAATGATACTCTGCTTATTACGTTATATTATAAGGTATTTTCAATGATACACTGCATATTACGTAGTATTATAAGGTATTTTCAATGATAAACTACATATTATGATATAATATAATGCATTTTCATGAATACTCTGCATATTACGTTGTATTATACTGTATTTTCAATGATACACTGCATATTCCGTTATATTATAAGGTATTTTCAATGATAAACTACATATTACGATATATTATAAGGTATTTTCAATGATACACTACATATTAGGTTATATTATAAGGTATTTTCATGATACACTACAAATTACCATATAATATAAGGTATTTTCTGTGATACACTGCATATTACGTTATATTATAAGGTATTTTCAATGATAAACTACATATTACGTTGTATTATAAGGTATTTTCAATGATACACTGTATATTACGTTATATTATAAGGTATTTTCAATGATAAACTACATATTACGATATACTATAAGGTATTTTCAATGATACACTACAAATTACCATATATTATAAGGTATTTTCAATGATACACTGCATATTACGTTATATTATAAGGTATTTTCAATCATACACTGCATATTACGTTGTATTATAAGGTATTTTCAATGATACACTGTATATTACGTTATATTACAAGGTATTTTCAACGATAAACTACATATTATGATATAATATAAGGTATTTTCAATGATACTCTGCATATTACGTTGTATTATAAGGTATTTTCAATGATACACTGCATATTCCGTTATATTATAAGGTATTTTCAATGATAAACTACATATTACGATATATTATAAGGTATTTTCAATGATACACTACATATTAGGTTATATTATAAGGTATTTTCAATGATACACTACAAATTACCATATATTATAAGGTATTTTCCGTGATACACTGCATATTACGTTATATTATAAGGTATTTTCAATGATACACTGCATATTACGTTGTATTATAAGGTATTTTCAATGATACACTGTATATTACGTTATATTACAAGGTATTTTCTACGATAAACTACATATTATGATATAATATAATGCATTTTCATGGATACTCTGCATATTACGTTGTATTATACTGTATTTTCAATGATACACTGCATATTCCGTTATATTATAAGGTATTTTCAATCATACACTGCATATTACGTTGTATTATAAGGTATTTTCAATGATACACTGTATATTACCTTATATTATAAGGTATTTTCAATGATAAACTACATATTACGATATATTATAAGGTATTTTCAATGATACACTACAAATTACCATATATTATAAGGTATTTTCCGTGATACACTGCATATTACGTTATATTATAAGGTATTTTCAATGATACACTGCATATTACGTTGTATTATAAGGTATTTTCAATGATACACTGCATATTACGTTATATTATAAGGCATTTTCAATGATAAACTACAAATGACGACATATTATAAGGTATTTTCAATGATAAACTACATATTATGATATATTATAAGGTATTTTCAATGATACACTGCATATTACGTTATATTATAAGGCATTTTCAATGATAAACTACAAATGACGACATATTATAAGGTATTTTCAATGATACTCTGCTTATTACGTTATATTATAAGGTATTTTCAATGATACACTGCATATTACGTAGTATTATAAGGTATTTTCTACGATAAACTACATATTATGATATAATATAATGCATTTTCATGAATACTCTGCATATTACGTTGTATTATACTGTATTTTCAATGATACACTGCATATTCCGTTATATTATAAGGTATTTTCAATGATAAACTACATATTACGATATATTATAAGGTATTTTCAATGATACACTACATATTAGGTTATATTATAAGGTATTTTCAATGATACACTACAAATTACCATATATTATAAGGTATTTTCCGTGATACACTGCATATTACGTTATATTATAAGGTATTTTCAATGATAAACTACATATTACGTTGTATTATAAGGTATTTTCAATGATACACTGTATATTACGTTATATTATAAGGTATTTTCAATGATAAACTACATATTACGATATATTATAAGGTATTTTCAATGATACACTACAAATTACCATATATTATAAGGTATTTTCAATGATACACTGCATATTACGTTATATTATAAGGTATTTTCAATCATACTCTGCATATTACGATATATTATAAGGTATTTTCAATGATACACTACATATTAGGTTATATTATAAGGTATTTTCAATGATAAACTACATATTACGATATACTATAAGGTATTTTCAATGATACACTACAAATTACCATATGTTATAAGGTATTTTCAATGATACACTGCATATTACGTTATATTATAAAGCATTTTCAATGATAAACTACAAATGACGACATATTATAAGTTATTTTCAATGATAAACTACATATTATGGTATATGATAAGTTATTTTCAATGATAAACTACATATTACGACATATTATAAGGTATTTTCAATGATACACTGCATATTACGTTGTATTATAAGGTATTTTCAATGATACACTGTATATTACGTTATATTATAAGGTATTTTCAATGATAAACTACATATTACGATATATTATAAGGTATTTTCAATGATACACTACAAATTACCATATATTATAAGGTATTTTCCGTGATACACTGCATATTACGTTATATTATAAGGTATTTTCAATGATACACTACATATTACGATGTATTATAAGGTATTTTCAATGATACACTGTATATTACGTTATATTACAAGGTATTTTCGACGATAAACTACATATTATGATATAATATAATGCATTTTCATGGATACTCTGCATATTACGTTGTATTATACTGTATTTTCAATGATACACTGCATATTCCGTTATATTATAAGGTATTTTCAATCATACACTGCATATTACGTTGTATTATAAGGTATTTTCAATGATACACTGTATATTACGTTATATTATAAGGTATTTTCAATGATAAACTACATATTACGATATACTATAAGGTATTTTCAATGATACACTACAAATTACCATATGTTATAAGGTATTTTCAATGATACACTGCATATTACGTTATATTATAAAGCATTTTCAATGATAAACTACAAATGACGACATATTATAAGTTATTTTCAATGATAAACTACATATTATGGTATATGATAAGTTATTTTCAATGATAAACTACATATTACGTTATATTATAAGGTATTTTCAATGATACACTGCATATTACGTAGTATTATAAGGTATTTTCGACGATAAACTACATATTATGATATAATATAAGGTATTTTCAGTGATACTCTGCATATTACGATGTATTATAAGGTATTTTCAATGATACACTGCATATTCCGTTATATTATAAGGTATTTTCAATGATAAACTACATATTACGATATATTATAATATTAGGGTATATTATAAGGTATTTTCAATGATACACTACATATTACGATATACTATAACGTATTTTCAATGATACACTACAAATTACGTTGTATTATAAGGTATTTTCAATGATACACTGTATATTACGTTATATTATAAGGTATTTTCAATGATAAACTACATATTATGATATATTATAAGGTATTTTCAATGATACACTGCATATTACGTTATATTATAAGGCATTTTCAATGATAAACTACAAATGACGACATATTATAAGGTATTTTCAATGATACTCTGCTTATTACGTTATATTATAAGGTATTTTTAATGATACACTGCATATTACGTAGTATTATAAGGTATTTTCTACGATAAACTACATATTATGATATAATATAATGCATTTTCATGAATACTCTGCATATTACGTTGTATTATACTGTATTTTCAATGATACACTGCATATTCCGTTATATTATAAGGTATTTTCAATGATAAACTACATATTACGATATATTATAAGGTATTTTCAATGATACACTACATATTAGGTTATATTATAAGGTATTTTCAATGATACACTACAAATTACCATATATTATAAGGTATTTTCCGTGATACACTGCATATTACGTTATATTATAAGGTATTTTCAATGATAAACTACATATTACGTTGTATTATAAGGTATTTTCAATGATACACTGTATATTACGTTATATTATAAGGTATTTTCAATGATAAACTACATATTACGATATATTATAAGGTATTTTCAATGATACACTACAAATTACCATATATTATAAGGTATTTTCAATGATACACTGCATATTACGTTATATTATAAGGTATTTTCAATGATAAACTACATATTACGATATATTATAAGGTATTTTCAATGATACACTACATATTAGGTTATATTATAAGGTATTTTCAATGATACACTACAAATTACCATATATTATAAGGTATTTTCCGTGATACACTGCATATTACGTTATATTAGAAGGTATTTTCAATGATACACTGCATATTACGTTGTATTATAAGGTATTTTCAATGATACACTGTATATTACGTTATATTACAAGGTATTTTCGACGATAAACTACATATTATGATATAATATAATGCATTTTCATGGATACTCTGCATATTACGTTGTATTATACTGTATTTTCAATGATACACTGCATATTCGTTATATTATAAGGTATTTTCAATCATACACTGCATATTACGTTGTATTATAAGGTATTTTCAATGATACACTGTATATTACGTTATATTATAAGGTATTTTCAATGATAAACTACATATTACGATATATTATAAGGTATTTTCAATGATACACTACATATTACCATATGTTATAAGGTATTTTCAATGATACACTGCATATTACGTTATATTATAAGGCATTTTCAATGATAAACTACAAATGACGACATATTATAAGGTATTTTCAATGATAAACTACATATTATGGTATATGATAAGTTATTTTCAATGATAAACTACATATTACGATATATTATAAGGTATTTTCAATGATACACTGCATATTACGTAGTATTATAAGGTATTTTCGACGATAAACTACATATTATGATATAATATAAGGTATTTTCAGTGATACTCTGCATATTACGATGTATTATAAGGTATTTTCAATGATACACTGCATATTCCGTTATATTATAAGGTATTTTCAATGATAAACTACATATTACGATATATTATAATATTAGGGTATATTATAAGGTATTTTCAATGATACACTACATATTACGATATACTATAACGTATTTTCAATGATACACTACAAATTACGTTGTATTATAAGGTATTTTCAATGATACACTGTATATTACGTTATATTATAAGGTATTTTCAATGATAAACTACATATTATAATATAATATAAGGTATTTTCAATGATACACTGCATATTACGTTATATTATAAGGCATTTTCAATGATAAACTACAAATGGCGACATATTATAAGGTATTTTCAATGATACTCTGCTTATTACGTTATATTATAACGTATTTTCAATGATATTCTGCATATTACGATATATTATACGATATTTTCAATGATACACTACAAATTACCATATATTATAAGGTATTTTCAATGATACACTGCATATTACGTTATATTATAACGCATTTTCAATGATAAACTACAAATGACGACATATTATAAGGTATTTTCAATGATACTTTGCTTATTACGTTATATTATAAGGTATTTTCGACGATAAACTACATATTATGATATAATATAAGGTATTTTCAGTGATACACTGCATATTACGTTGTATTATAAGGTATTTTCAATAATACACGGCATATTACGTTATATTATAAGGTATTTTCAATGACACACTGCATATTACGTTATATGATAAGGAATTTTCAATGATAAACTACAAATTATGGTATATTATAAGGTATTTTCAATGATAAACTACATATTACGACATATTATAAGGTATTTTCAATGATACACTACATATTAGGTTATATTATAAGGTATTTTCAATGATACACTACAAATTACCATATATTATAAGGTATTTTCTGAGACTTGGGAACATGTATGGGAGGTGTGTATGAGGTTGGAGGAGGAGAGTGGATGGCAAGAGAGGATGGGGGAAGTGTTGGAAGATGAGGGGAGAGGGGAGAAATGGTTGAGAAGAGTGGAGGAGTGGAGGGAAGGGGAGAGTGAAAGAAGAATGGGTGGGGTTGTGAGTGGGTGGAGTGGGAGGGGGAAGGAAGGGGAAGGTAATGGAGTGAATGGTGAGCGACCGGAAGTGGGGGTCCAAGGGTAGGGTGGGGTAAGAAGTAGTTTTAAGGTATTTTTAAGGTAGTTTTAAGGTTTGCTTTTGTAAATAGGTTTCTCTCTCTCTCTATCTTATGTTTAGTTTGGTGTGTTTGTTATGATATAAGTTTAATTTTAATTTTTTTTTATGTTTTTAACTTTTTTAATTTTAATTTGAGCTTTAACTTTAATTTTAATTTCTAATCTTAATTTCAACCGTAATTGTAATGTTAAGGTTAATTGTAATTGTAAGTTTAAGTTTAAGTTTAGGTTTAAGTTAAGGTTAGGAGAAGGATGAAAGGGTTGTGGATAAAGAGGAGGATGTGTAAGCATTGTAACCCCTAGGGGAAATCAATAAAGTTATATATTATAAGGTATTTTCCGTGATACACTGCATATTACGTTATATTATAAAGTATTTTCAATGATAAACTACATATTACGTTGTATTACAAGGTATTTTCAATGATACACTGTATATTACGTTATATTATAAGGTATTTTCAATCATACACTGCATATTACGTTGTATTATAAGGTATTTTCTATGATACACTGTATATTACGTTATATTATAAGGTATTTTCAATGATAAACTACATATTACGATATACTATAAGGTATTTTCAATGATACACTACAAATTACCATATATTATAAGGTATTTTCAATGATACACTGCATATTACGTTATATTATAAGGTATTTTCAATCATACACTGCATATTACGTTGTATTATAAGGTATTTTCAATGATACACTGTATATTACGTTATATTATAAGGTATTTTCGACGATAAACTACATATTATGATATAATATAAGGTATTTTCAATGATACTCTGCATATTACGTTGTATTATAAGGTATTTTCAATGATACACTGCATATTCCGTTATATATAAGGTATTTTCAATGATAAACTACATATTACGATATATTATAAGGTATTTTCAATGATACACTACATATTAGGTTATATTATAAGGTATTTTCAATGATACACTACAAATTACCATATATTATAAGGTATTTTCCGTGATACACTGCATATTACGTTATATTAGAAGGTATTTTCAATGATACACTGCATATTACGTTGTATTATAAGGTATTTTCAATGATACACTGTATATTACGTTATATTACAAGGTATTTTCTACGATAAACTACATATTATGATATAATATAATGCATTTTCATGGATACTCTGCATATTACGTTGTATTATACTGAATTTTCAATGATACACTGCATATTCCGTTATATTATAAGGTATTTTCAATCATACACTGCATATTACGTTGTATTATAAGGTATTTTCAATGATACACTGTATATTACGTTATATTATAAGGTATTTTCAATGATAAACTACATATTACGATATATTATAAGGTATTTTCAATGATACACTACAAATTACCATATATTATAAGGTATTTTCCGTGATACACTGCATATTACGTTATATTATAAGGTATTTTCAATGATACACTGCATATTACGTTGTATTATAAGGTATTTTCAATGATACACTGCATATTACGTTATATTATAAGGCATTTTCAATGATAAACTACAAATGACGCCATATTATAAGGTATTTTCAATGATAAACTACATATTATGATATATTATAAGGTATTTTCAATGATACACTGCATATTACGTTATATTATAAGGCATTTTCAATGATAAACTACAAATGACGACATATTATAAGGTATTTTCAATGATACACTGCATATTACGTTATATTATAAGGTATTTTCAATGATACACTGCATATTACGTAGTATTATAAGGTATTTTCTACGATAAACTACATATTATGATATAATATAATGCATTTTCATGAATACTCTGCATATTACGTTGTATTATACTGTATTTTCAATGATACACTGCATATTACGTTATATTATAAGGTATTTTCAATGATAAACTACATATTATGATATAATATAAGGTATTTTCAATGATAAACTACATATTAGGTTATATTATAAGGTATTTTCAATGATACACTACAAATTACCATATATTATAAGGTATTTTCCGTGATACACTGCATATTACGTTATATTATAAGGTATTTTCAATGATAAACTACATATTACGTTGTATTATAAGGTATTTTCAATGATACACTGTATATTACGTTATATTATAAGGTATTTTCAATGATAAACTACATATTACGATATATTATAAGGTATTTTCAATGATACACTACAAATTACCATATATTATAAGGTATTTTCAATGATACACTGCATATTACGTTATATTATAAGGTATTTTCAATGATAAACTACATATTACGATATATTATAAGGTATTTTCAATGATACACTACATATTAGGTTATATTATAAGGTATTTTCAATGATAAACTACATATTACGACATATTATAGGTATTTTCAATGATACACTACAAATTACCATATATTATAAGGTATTTTCAATGATACACTGCATATTACGTTATATTATAAGGCATTTTCAATGATAAACTACAAATGACGCCATATTATAAGGTATTTTCAATGATAAACTACATATTATGGTATATGATAAGTTATTTTCAATGATAAACTACATATTACGACATATTATAGGTTATTTTCAATGATACACTGCATATTACGTTGTATTATAAGGTATTTTCAATGATACACTGTATATTACGTTATATTATAAGGTATTTTCAATGATAAACTACATATTACGATATATTATAAGGTATTTTCAATGATACACTACAAATTACCATATATTATAAGGTATTTTCCGTGATACACTGCATATTACGTTATATTATAAGGTATTTTCAATGATACACTGCATATTACGTTGTATTATAAGGTATTTTCAATGATACACTGTATATTACGTTATATTATAAGGTATTTTCGACGATAAACTACATATTATGATATAATATAATGCATTTTCATGGATACTCTGCATATTACGTTGTATTATACTGTATTTTCAATGATACACTGCATATTCCGTTATATTATAAAGGTATTTTCAATCATACACTGCATATTACGTTGTATTATAAGGTATTTTCAATGATACACTGTATATTACGTTATATTATAAGGTATTTTCAATGATAAACTACATATTACGATATATTATAAGGTATTTTCAATGATACACTACAAATTACCATATATTATAAGGTATTTTCAATGATACACTGCATATTACGTTATATTATAAGGCATTTTCAATGATAAACTACAAATGACGCCATATTATAAGGTATATTCAATGATAAACTACATATTATGGTATATGATAAGGTATTTTCAATGATAAACTACATATTACGATATATTATAAGGTATTTTCAATGATACACTGCATATTACGTAGTATTATAAGGTATTTTCGACGATAAACTACATATTATGATATAATATAAGGTATTTTCAGTGATACTCTGCATATTACGATGTATTATAAGGTATTCTCAATGATACACTGCATATTCCGTTATATTATAAGGTATTTTCAATGATAAAACTACAAATTACGATATATTATAATATTAGGGTATATTATAAGGTATTTTCAATGATACACTACATATTACGATATACTATAACGTATTTTCAATGATACACTACAAATTACGTTGTATTATAAGGTATTTTCAATGATACACTGTATATTACGTTATATTATAAGGTATTTTCAATGATAAACTACATATTATGATATATTATAAGGTATTTTCAATGATACACTGCATATTACGTTATATTATAAGGCATTTTCAATGATAAACTACAAATGACGACATATTATAAGGTATTTTCAATGATACTCTGCTTATTACGTTATATTATAAGGTATTTTCAATGATACACTGCATATTACGTAGTATTATAAGGTATTTTCAATGATAAACTACATATTATGATATAATATAATGCATTTTCATGAATACTCTGCATATTACGTTGTATTATACTGTATTTTCAATGATACACTGCATATTCCGTTATATTATAAGGTATTTTCAATGATAAACTACATATTACGATATATTATATAGGTATTTTCAATGATACACTACATATTAGGTTATATTATAAGGTATTTTCAATGATACACTACAAATTACCATATATTATTAAGTATTTTCCGTGATACACTGCATATTACGTTATATTATAAGGTATTTTCAATGATACACTGCATATTACGTTGTATTATAAGGTATTTTCAATGATACACTGTATATTACGTTATATTATAAGGTATTTTCAATGATAAACTACATATTACGATATACTATAAGGTATTTTCAATGATACACTACAAATTACCATATGTTATAAGGTATTTTCAATGATACACTGCATATTACGTTATATTATAAGGAATTTTCAATGATAAACTACAAATGACGACATATTATAAGTTATTTTCAATGATAAACTACATATTATGGTATATGATAAGTTATTTTCAATGATAAACTACATATTACGATATATTATAAGGTATTTTCAATGATACACTGCATATTACGTAGTATTATAAGGTATTTTCGACGATAAACTACATATTATGATATAATATAAGGTATTTTCAGTGATACTCTGCATATTACGATGTATTATAAGGTATTTTCAATGATACACTGCATATTCCGTTATATTATAAGGTATTTTCAATGATAAACTACATATTACGATATATTATAAGGTATTTTCAATGATACACTACATATTAGGTTATATTATAAGGTATTTTCAATGATACACTACAAATTACCATATATTATAAGGTATTTTCCGTGATACACTGCATATTACGTTATATTATAAGGTATTTTCAATCATACACTGCATATTACGTTGTATTATAAGGTATTTTCAATGATACACTGTATATTACGT
>CAKAJI010001058.1:95328-227519 GCA_916610255.1 Lasioglossum lativentre
TTTTCTATGATACACTGCATATTACGTTATATTATCACGTATTTTCAATGATAGACTGCATATTACTATATATTATAAGATATTTTCAATGATAGACTGCATATTACATTACATTATAATGTATTTTCAATGATACACTGCATATTACGTTACATTATAAGGTATTTTCAATGATATACTGCATATTACATTATATTGTAAGGTATTTTCAATAATACACTGTATATTACGTTATATTATAAGGTATTTTCAATGATAGACTGCATATTACTGTATATTATAAAATATTTTCGTTGATAGACTGCATATTACGTTATATTATAAGGTATTTTCAATGATACACTGCATGTTACTTTATATTATAAGGTATTTTCAATGATAGACTGCATATTACTGTATATTATAAAATATTTTCGTTGATAGACTGCATATTACGTTATATTATAAGGTATTTTCAATGATACACTGCATATTACTTTACATTATAAGGTATTTTCAATGATACAGTGCATACTACGTTATATTATAAGGTATTGTCAATGTTAGATTGCATATTACATTACATTATAAGGTATTTTCAATGATACACTGCATATTACGTTACATTATAAGGTATTTTCAATGATACACAGCGTATTACGTTATATTATAAGGTATTTTCAATGATACACTGCATATTACGTTATATTATAAGGTATTTTCAATGATACACAGCTTATTACGTTATATTATAAGGTATTTTCAATGCTACACTGCATATTACATTATATTATAAGGTATTTTCAATGATACACTGCATAATACATTACATTATAAGTTATATTCAATGATACAGTGCATACTACATATATTATAAGGTATTTTCAATGATAGACTGCATATTACTGTATATTATAAGATATTTTCTATGATAGACTGCATATTACGTTATATTATAATTTATTTTCAATGATACACTGCATATTACGTTATGTTTTAAGGAATTGCCAATGATAGACTGCATATTACGTTATATTATAAGGTATTGTCAATGATAGACTGCATATTACATTACATTATAAGGTATTTTCAATGATACAGTGCATACTACGTTATATTATGAGGTATTTTCAATGATACACTGCGTATTACTTTATATTATAAGATATTTTCAATGATACACAGCATATTGTATTATTTTATAAGGTATTTTCAATGATACACTGCATATTACGATGTATCATAAGGTATTTTCAATGATAGGCTGCATATTACTGTATATTATAAGATATTTTCCATGATAGACGGCATATTATGTTATATTATAAGGTATTTTCAATGATACACTGCATAGTACGTTATATTATAAGGTATGTTCAATGATACACAGCATATTACGTTATATTATAAGGTATTTTCAATGATAGACAGCATACTACTGTACATTATAAGATATTTTCGATGATAGACCGCATATTACATTACATTATAATGTATTTTCAATGATAGACTGCATATTACGTTATATTACAAGGTATTTTCAATGATACACTGCATATTACTTTACATTATAAGGTATTTTCAATGATACAGTGCATACTACGTTATATTATAAGGTATTGTCAATGTTAGATTGCATATTACATTACATTATAAGGTATTTTCAATGATACACTGCATATTACGTTACATTATAAGGTATTTTCAATGATACACAGCGTATTACGTTATATTATAAGGTATTTTCAATGATACACAGCATATTGTATTATTTTATAAGGTATTTTCAATGATACACTGCATATTACGATGTATTATATGGTATTTTCAATGATAGACTGCATATTACTGTATACTATAAGATATTTTCGATGATAGACTGCATATTATGTTATATTATATGGTATTTTCAATGATACACTGCATATTACGTTATATTATAAGGTATTTTCAATGATACACAGCGTATTACGTTATATTATAAGGTATTTTCAATGCTACACTGCATATTACATTATATTATAAGGTATTTTCAATGATAGACTGCATATTACTGTACATTATAAGATATTTTCGATGATAGACTGCATATTACGTTATATTATAAGGTATTGTCAATGATACACAGCGTATTACGTTATATTATAAGGTATTTTCAATGATCCACAGCATATTGCATTATTTTATAAGGTATTGTCAATGATAGACTGCATATTACATTATAGTATTAGGTATTTTCAATGATACACTGCATATTACGTTATATTATAAGGTATTTTCAATGATACACAGCGTATTACGTTATATTATAAGGTATTTTCACTGATACACTGCATATTGCATTATTTTGTAAGGTATTTTCAATGATACACTGCATATTACGTTATGTTTTAAGGAATTGTCAATGATAGACTGCATATTACATTATATTATAAGGTATTTTCAATGATACACTGCATATTACATTATATTATAAGGTATTTTCAATGATAGACTGCATATTATTGTATATTATAAGATATTTTCGATGATAGACTGCATATTACATTACATTATAAGGTATTTTCAGTGGTAGACTGCATATTACTTTATATTATAAGATATTTTCAATGATACACTGCATATTACGTTATATTATCAGGTATTTTCAATGATAGACTGCATATCACGTTATATTATCAGGTATTTTCAATGATAGACTGCATATCACGTTATATTATAAGGTATTTTCAATGATACACTGCATATTACTTTATTTTATAAGGTATTTTCAATGATACAATGCATATTACAATATATTATAAGGTATTTTCAATGATACACTGCATATTAGGTTATATTATAAAGTATTTTCAATGATATACTGCATATTACGTTATATTATAACGAATTTTCAATGATACAGGGCATATTATGTTATATTATAAGGTATTTTCAATGATACACTGCATATTACGATATATTATAATGTGATATCAATGATATACTGCATATTACGTTATATTATAAGGTATTTTCAATGATACAGGGCATATTATGTTATATTATAAGGTATTTTCAATGATACACTGCATATTACGATATATTATAATGTGATTTCAATGATATACTGCATATTACATTACATTATAAGGTATATTCAATGATACACTGCATATTACGTTATATTATAAGGTATTTTCAATGAAAGGCTACATATTACATTATATTATAAGGTATTTTCAATGATACACTGCATATTACTTTATTTTATAAGGTATTTTCAATGATACAATGCATATTACAATATATTATAAGGTATTTTCAATGATACACTGCATATTAGGTTATATTATAAAGTATTTTCAATGATAGACTGCATATCACGTTATATTATAAGGTATTTTCAATGAAACACTGCATATTGCGATATGTTATAAGGTAATTTCAAAGATACACTGCATATTACGTTATATTATAAGGTATTTTCAATGATACACTGCATATTACGTTATATTATCAGGTATTTTCAATGATACACTGCATATTACATTACATTATAAGGTATTTTCAATGATACACTGCATAGTACGTTATATTATAAGGTATTTTCAATGATACACTGCATATTACGTTACATTATAAGGTATTGTCAATGATACACAGCGTATTACGTTATATTATAAGGTATTTTCAATGATATACTGCATATTACGTTATATTATAAGGTATTTTCAATGATACACTGCATATTACTATATATTATAATGTGATTTCAATGATATACTGCATATTACATTACATTATAAGGTATTTTCAATGATACACTGCATATTACGTTATATTATAAGGTATTTTCAATGATAGACTGCATATTACTGTATATTATAAGATATTTTCGATGATAGACTGCATATTACATTACATTATAAGGTATTTTCAATGATACACTGCATATTACGTTATATTATAAGGTATTTTCAATGATACACTGCATATTACGTTATATTATAAGGTATTTTCAATGATACACTGCATATTACGTTATATTATAAGGTATTTTCAATGATAGACTGCATACTACTGTATATTATAAGATATTTTCAATGATACACTGCATGTTACTTTATATTATAAGGTATTTTCAATGATAGACTGCATACTACTGTATATTATAAGATATTTTCGATGATAGACTGCGTATTACGTTATATTACAAGGTATTTTGAATGATAGACTGCATATTACTGTATATTATAAGATATTTTCGATGATAGACTGCATATTACATTACATTATAAGGTATTTTCAATGATACACTGTATATTACGTTATATTATAAGGTATTTTCAATGATAGACTGCATATTACTGTATATTATAAGCTATTTTCAATGATAGACTGCATATTACGTTATATTATAAGGTATTTTCAATGATACACTGCATATTACTTTACATTATAAGGTATTTTCAATGATACAGTGCATACTACGTTATATTATAAGGTATTGTCAATGTTAGATTGCATATTACATTACATTATAAGGTATTTTCAATGATACACTGCATATTACGTTACATTATAAGGTATTTTCAATGATACACAGCATATTACATTATATTATAAGGTATTTTCAATGATACACAGCATATTGTATTATTTTATAAGGTATTTTCAATGATACACTGCATATTACGATGTATTATAAGGTATTTTCAATGATAGACTGCATATTACTGTATATTATAAGATATTTTCGATGATAGACTGCATATTATGTTATATTATAAGGTATTTTCAATGATACACTGCATATTACGTTATATTATATGGTATTTTCAATGATACACAGCGTATTACGTTATATTATAAGGTATTTTCAATGATACACTGCATATTACGTTATATTATAAGGTATTTTCAATGATAAACTGCATATTACGTTATGTTTTAAGGAATTGTCAATGATAGACTGCATATTACATTACATTATAAGGTATTTTCAATGATACACTGCATATTACGTTATATTACAAGGTATTTTCAATGATACACTGCATATTACTTTACATTATAAGGTATTTTCAATGATACAGTGCATACTACGTTATATTATAAGGTATTGTCAATGTTAGATTGCATATTACATTACATTATAAGGTATTTTCAATGATACACTGCATATTACGATGTATAATAAGGTATTTCAATGATAGACTGCATATTACTGTATATTATAAGATATTTTCGATGATAGACTGCATATTATGTTATATTATAAGGTATTTTCAATGATACACTGCATATTACGTTATATTATAAGGTATTTTCAATGATATACTGCATATTACATTATATTGTAAGGTATTTTCAATAATACACTGTATATTACATTATATTATAAGGTATTTTCAATGATACACTGCATATTACGTTATATTATAAGGTATTTTCAATGATACACTGCATATTACTTTACATTATAAGGTATTTTCAATGATACAGTGCATATTACTATATATTATAATGTGATTTCAATGATATACTGCATACTACTGTATATTATAAGATATTTTCGATGATAGACTGCGTATTACGTTATATTACAAGGTATTTTGAATGATAGACTGCATATTACTGTATATTATAAAGATATTTTCGATGATAGACTGCATATTACATTACATTATAAGGTATTTTCAATGATACACTGCATATTACTGTATATTATAAGATATTTTCGATGATAGACTGCATATTACATTACATTATAAGGTATTTTCAGTGGTAGACTGCATATTACTTTATATTATAAGATATTTTCAATGATACACTGCATATTACGTTATATTATCAGGTATTTTCAATGATAGACTGCATATCACGTTATATTATCAGCTATTTTCAATGATAGACTGCATATCACGTTATATTATAAGGTATTTTCAATGATACACTGCATATTACTTTATTTTATAAGGTATTTTTCAATGATACAATGCATATTACAATATATTATAAGGTATTTTCAATGATATACTGCATATTAGGTTATATTATAAAGTATTTTCAATGATATACTGCATATTACGTTTTATTATAACGAATTTTCAATGATACAGGGCATATTATGTTATATTATAAGGTATTTTCAATGATACACTGCATATTACGATATATTATAATGTGATATCAATGATATACTGCATATTACGTTATATTATAACGAATTTTCAATGATACAGGGCATATTATGTTATATAATAAGGTATTTTCAATGATACACTGCATATTACGATATATTATAATGTGATTTCAATGATATACTGCATATTACATTACATTATAAGGTATATTCAATGATACACTGCATATTACGTTATATTATAAGGTATTTTCAATGAAAGG
Organism: Lasioglossum lativentre; assembly: GCA_916610255.1. Lineage (NCBI taxonomy): Eukaryota > Metazoa > Arthropoda > Insecta > Hymenoptera > Halictidae > Lasioglossum > Lasioglossum lativentre. Next base: position 101,698 of record CAKAJI010001058.1, read on the forward strand.
CTACATATTACATTATATTATAAGGTATTTTCAATGATACACTGCATATTACTTTATTTTATAAGGTATTTTCAATGATACAAAGCATATTACAATATATTATATGTATTTTCAATGATACACTGCATATTAGGTTATATTATAAAGTATTTTCAATGATAGACTGCATATCACGTTATATTATAAGGTATTTTCAATGAAACACTGCATATTGCGATATGTTATAAGGTAATTTCAAAGATACACTGCATATTACGTTATATTATAAGGTATTTTCAATTATACACTGCATATTACGTTATATTATCAGGTATTTTCAATGATACACTGCATATTACATTACATTATAAGGTATTTTCAATGATACACTGCATATTACGTTACATTATAAGGTATTTTCATTGATACACTGCATATTACGTTACATTATAAGGTATTGTCAATGATACACAGCGTATTACGTTATATTATAAGGTATTTTCAATGATATACTGCATAATACGTTATATTATAAGGTATTTTCAATGATACACTGCATATTACTATATATTATAATGTGATTTCAATGATATACTGCATATTACATTACATTATAAGGTATATTCAATGATACACTGCATATTACGTTATATCATAAGGTATTTTCAATGATAGACTGCATATTACTGTATATTATAAGATATTTTCGATGATAGACTGCATATTACATTACATTATAAGGTATTTTCAATGATAGACTGCATATTACGTTATATTATAAGGTATTTTCAATGATACACTGCATATTACGTTATATTATAAGGTATTTTCAATGATACACTGCATATTACGTTATATTATAAGGTATTTTCAATGATAGACTGCATACTACTGTATATTATAAGATATTTTCAATGATACACTGCATGTTACTTTATATTATAAGGTATTTTCAATGATAGACTGCATACTACTGTATATTATAAGATATTTTCGATGATAGACTGCGTATTACGTTATATTACAAGGTATTTTGAATGATAGACTGCATATTACTGTATATTATAAGATATTTTCGATGATAGACTGCATATTACATTACATTATAAGGTATTTTCAATGATACACTGCATATTACGTTATATTATAAGGTATTTTCAATGATAGACTGCATATTACTGTATATTATAAAATATTTTCGTTGATAGACTGCATATTACGTTATATTATAAGGTATTTTCAATGATACACTGCATATTACTTTACATTATAAGGTATTTTCAATGATACAGTGCATACTACGTTATATTATAAGGTATTGTCAATGTTAGATTGCATATTACATTACATTATAAGGTATTTTCAATGATACACTGCATATTACGTTATATTATAAGGTATTTTCAATGATACACTGCATATTACATTATATTATAAGGTATTTTCAATGATACACAGCATATTGTATTATTTTATAAGGTATTTTCAATGATACACTGCATATTACGATGTATTATAAGGTATTTTCAATGATAGACTGCATATTACTGTATATTATAAGATATTTTCGATGATAGACTGCATATTATGTTATATTATAAGGTATTTTCAATGATACACTGCATATTACGTTATATTATAAGGTATTTTCAATGATACACTGCATATTACGTTATATTATAAGGTATTTTCAATGATACACTGAATATTACGTTATATTATAAGGTATTTTCAATGATACACTGCATATTACGTTATGTTTTAAGGAATTGTCAATGATAGACTGCATATTACATTACATTATAAGGTATTTTCAATGATACACTGCATATTACGTTATATTACAAGGTATTTTCAATGATACACTGCATATTACTTTACATTATAAGGTATTTTCAATGATACAGTGCATACTACGTTATATTATAAGGTATTGTCAATGTTAGATTGCATATTACATTACATTATAAGGTATTTTCAATGATACACTGCATATTACGTTATATTATAAGGTATTTTCAATGATAGACTGCATATTACTGTATATTATAAGATATTTTCGATGATAGACTGCATATTATGTTATATTATAAGGTATTTTCAATGCTAGACGGCGTAATACGTCATATTTATAGGTATTTTCAATGATACTGCATATTACATTATATTGTAAGGTATTTTCAATAATACACTGTATATTACGTTATATTATAAGGTATTTTCAATGATACACTGCATATTACGTTATATTACAAGGTATTTTCAATGATACACTGCATATTACTTTACATTATAAGGTATTTTCAATGATACAGTGCATATTACTATATATTATAATGTGATTTCAATGATATACTGCATACTACTGTATATTATAAGATATTTTCGATGATAGACTGCGTATTACGTTATATTACAAGGTATTTTGAATGATAGACTGCATATTACTGTATATTATAAGATATTTTCGATGATAGACTGAATATTACATTACATTATAAGGTATTTTCAATGATACACTGTATATTACGTTATATTATAAGGTATTTTCAATGATAGACTGCATATTACTGTATATTATAAAATATTTTCGTTGATAGACTGCATATTACGTTATATTATAAGGTATTTTCAATGATACACTGCATGTTACTTTATATTATAAGGTATTTTCAATGATAGACTGCATACTACTGTATATTATAAGATATTTCGATGATAGACTGCGTATTACGTTATATTACAAGGTATTTTGAATGATAGACTGCATATTACTGTATATTATAAGATATTTTCGATGATAGACTGCATATTACATTACATTATAAGGTATTTTCAATGATACACTGTATATTACGTTATATTATAAGGTATTTTCAATTATAGACTGCATATTACTGTATATTATAAAATATTTTCGTTGATAGACTGCATATTACGTTATATTATAAGGTATTTTCAATGATACACTGCTTATTACTTTAACATTATAAGGTATTTCAATGATACAGTGCATACTACGTTATATTATAAGGTATTGTCAATGTTAGAGTGCATATTACATTACATTATAATAAGGTACTTTCAATGATAGACTGCATATTACTGTATATTATAAGATATTTTCGATGATAGACTGCATATTACATTACACTATAAGGTATTTTCAGTGATACACTGAATATTACATTACATTATAAGGTATTTTCAATGATACACAGCATATTGTATTATTTTATAAGGTATTTTCAATGATACACTGCATATTACGATGTATTATAAGGTATTTTCAATGATAGACTGCATATTACTGTATATTATAAGATATTTTCGATGATAGACTGCATATTATGTTATATTATAAGGTATTTTCAATGATACACTGAATATTACATTACATTATAAGGTATTTTCAATGATACACTGCATATTACGTTATATTACAAGGTATTTTCAATGATACACTGCATATTACTTTACATTATAAGGTATTTTCAATGATACAGTGCATACTACGTTATATTATAAGGTATTGTCAATGTTAGATTGCATATTACATTACATATAAGGTATTTTCATTGATACACTGCATATTACGTTACATTATAAGGTATTGTCAATGATACACAGCGTATTACGTTATATTATAAGGTATTTTCAATGATATACTGCATATTACGTTATATTATAAGGTATTTTCAATGATACACTGCATATTACTATATATTATAATGTGATTTCAATGATATACTGCATATTACATTACATTATAAGGTATATTCAACGATACACTGCATATTACGTTATATCATAAGGTATTGTCAATGTTAGATTGCATATTACATTACATTATAAGGTATTTTCAATGATACACTGCATATTACGATGTATAATAAGGTATTTTCAATGATAGACTGCATATTACTGTATATTATAAGATATTTTCGATGATAGACTGCATATTATGTTATATTATAAGGTATTTTCAATGATACACTGCATATTACGTTATATTATAAGGTATTTTCAATGATATACTGCATATTACATTATATTGTAAGGTATTTTCAATAATACACTGTATATTACGTTATATTATAAGGTATTTTCAATGATACACTGCATATTACGTTATATTACAAGGTATTTTCAATGATACACTGCATATTACTTTACATTATAAGGTATTTTCAATGATACAGTGCATATTACTATATATTATAATGTGATTTCAATGATATACTGCATACTACTGTATATTATAAGATATTTTCGATGATAGACTGCGTATTACGTTATATTACAAGGTATTTTGAATGATAGACTGCATATTACTGTATATTATAAGATATTTTCGATGATAGACTGCATATTACATTACATTATAAGGTATTTTCAATGATACACTGTATATTACGTTATATTATAAGGTATTTTCAATGATAGACTGCATATTACTGTATATTATAAAATATTTTCGTTGATAGACTGCATATTACGTTATATTATAAGGTATTTTCAATGATACACTGCATATTACTTTACATTATAAGGTATTTTCAATGATACAGTGCATACTACGTTATATTATAAGGTATTGTCAATGTTAGATTGCATATTACATTACATTATAAGGTATTTTCAATGATACACTGCATATTACGTTACATTATAAGGTATTTTCAATGATACACTGCATATTACATTATATTATAAGGTATTTTCAATGATACACAGCATATTGTATTATTTTATAAGGTATTTTCAATGATACACTGCATATTACGATGTATTATAAGGTATTTTCAATGATAGACTGCATATTACTGTATATTATAAGATATTTTCGATGATAGACTGCATATTATGTTATATTATAAGGTATTTTCAATGATACACTGCATATTACGTTATATTATATGGTATTTTCAATGATACACAGCGTATTACGTTATATTATAAGGTATTTTCAATGATACACTGCATATTACGTTATATTATAAGGTATTTTCAATGATACACTGCATATTACGTTATGTTTTAAGGAATTGTCAATGATAGACTGCATATTACATTACATTATAAGGTATTTTCAATGATACACTGCATATTACGTTATATTACAAGGTATTTTCAATGATACACTGCATATTACTTTACATTATAAGGTATTTTCAATGATACAGTGCATACTACGTTATATTATAAGGTATTGTCAATGTTAGATTGCATATTACATTACATTATAAGGTATTTTCAATGATACACTGCATATTACGATGTATAATAAGGTATTTTCAATGATAGACTGCATATTACTGTATATTATAAGATATTTTCGATGATAGACTGCATATTATGTTATATTATAAGGTATTTTCAATGATACACTGCATATTACGTTATATTATATGGTATTTTCAATGATATACTGCATATTACATTATATTGTAAGGTATTTTCAATAATACACTGTATATTACGTTATATTATAAGGTATTTTCAATGATACACTGCATATTACGTTATATTACAAGGTATTTTCAATGATACACTGCATATTACTTTACATTATAAGGTATTTTCAATGATACAGTGCATATTACTATATATTATAATGTGATTTCAATGATATACTGCATACTACTGTATATTATAAGATATTTTCGATGATAGACTGCGTATTACGTTATATTACAAGGTATTTTGAATGATAGACTGCATATTACTGTATATTATAAGATATTTTCGATGATAGACTGAATATTACATTATATTATAAGGTATTTTCAATGATAGACTGCATATTATTGTATATTATAAGATATTTTCGATGATAGACTGCATATTACATTACATTATAAGGTATTTTCAGTGGTAGACTGCATATTACTTTATATTATAAGATATTTTCAATGATACACTGCATATTACGTTATATTATCAGGTATTTTCAATGATAGACTGCATATCACGTTATATTATCAGCTATTTTCAATGATAGACTGCATATCACGTTATATTATAAGGTATTTTCAATGATACACTGCATATTACTTTATTTTATAAGGTATTTTCAATGATACAATGCATATTACAATATATTATAAGGTATTTTCAATGATATACTGCATATTAGGTTATATTATAAAGTATTTTCAATGATATACTGCATATTACGTTATATTATAACGAATTTTCAATGATACAGGGCATATTATGTTATATTATAAGGTATTTTCAATGATACACTGCATATTACGATATATTATAATGTGATATCAATGATATACTGCATATTACGTTATATTATAACGAATTTTCAATGATACAGGGCATATTATGTTATATAATAAGGTATTTTCAATGATACACTGCATATTACGATATATTATAATGTGATTTCAATGATATACTGCATATTACATTACATTATAAGGTATATTCAATGATACACTGCATATTACGTTATATTATAAGGTATTTTCAATGAAAGGCTACATATTACATTATATTATAAGGTATTTTCAATGATACACTGCACATTACGATATATTATAAGGTATTTTCAATGATACAATGCATATTACAATATATTATAAGGTATTTTCAATGATACACTGCATATTAGGTTATATTATAAAGTATTTTCAATGATATACTGCATATCACGTTATATTTTAAGGTATTTTCAATGAAACACTGCATATTGCGATATGTTATAAGGTAATTTCAAAGATACACTGCATATTACATAATATTATAAGGTATTTTCAATTATACACTGCATATTACGTTATATTATCAGGTATTTTCAATGATACACTGCATATTACATTACATTATAAGGTATTTTCAATGATACACTGCATAGTACGTTACATTATAAGGTATTTTCAATGATACACTGCATATTACGTTACATTATAAGGTATTGTCAATGATACACAGCGTATTACGTTATATTATAAGGTATTTTCAATGATATACTGCATATTACGTTATATTATAAGGTATTTTCAATGATACACTGCATATTACTATATATTATAATGTGATTTCAATGATATACTGCATATTACATTACATTATAAGGTATTTTCAATGATACACTGCATATTACGTTATATCATAAGGTATTTTCAATGATAGACTGCATATTACTGTATATTATAAGATATTTTCGATGATAGACTGCATATTACATTACATTATAAGGTATTTTCAATGATACACTGCATATTACGTTATATTATAAGGTATTTTCAATGATACACTGCATATTACGTTGTATTATAAGGTATGTTCAATGATACACTGCATATTACGTTATATTATAAGGTATTTTCAATGATAGACTGCATACTACTGTATATTATAAGATATTTTCAATGATACACTGCATGTTACTTTATATTATAAGGTATTTTCAATGATAGACTGCATACTACTGTATATTATAAGATATTTTCGATGATAGACTGCGTATTACGTTATATTACAAGGTATTTTGAATGATAGACTGCATATTACTGTATATTATAAGATATTTTCGATGATAGACTGCATATTACATTACATTATAAGGTATTTTCAATGATACACTGCATATTACGTTATATTATAAGGTATTTTCAATGATAGACTGCATATTACTGTATATTATAAAATATTTTCGTTGATAGACTGCATATTACGTTATATTATAAGGTATTTTCAATGATACACTGCATATTACTTTACATTATAAGGTATTTTCAATGATACAGTGCATACTACGTTATATTATAAGGTATTGTCAATGTTAGATTGCATATTACATTACATTATAAGGTATTTTCAATGATACACTGCATATTACGTTATATTATAAGGTATTTTCAATGATACACTGCATATTACATTATATTATAAGGTATTTTCAATGATACACTGCATATTGTATTATTTTATAAGGTATTTTCAATGATACACTGCATATTACGATGTATTATAAGGTATTTTCAATGATAGACTGCATATTACTGTATATTATAAGATATTTTCGATGATAGACTGCATATTATGTTATATTATAAGGTATTTTCAATGATACACTGCATATTACGTTATATTATATGGTATTTTCAATGATACACTGCATATTACGTTATATTATAAGGTATTTTCAATGATACACTGCATATTACGTTATATTATAAGGTATTTTGAATGATAAACTGCATATTACGTTATGTTTTAAGGAATTGTCAATGATAGACTGCATATTACATTACATTATAAGGTATTTTCAATGATACACTGCATATTACGTTATATTACAAGGTATTTTCAATGATACACTGCATATTACTTTACATTATAAGGTATTTTCAATGATACAGTGCATACTACGTTATATTATAAGGTATTGTCAATGTTAGATTGCATATTACATTACATTATAAGGTATTTTCAATGATACACTGCATATTACGATGTATAATAAGGTATTTTCAATGATAGACTGCATATTACTGTATATTATAAGATATTTTCGATGATAGACTGCATATTATGTTATATTATAAGGTATTTTCAATGATACACTGCATATTACGTTATATTATATGGTATTTTCAATGATATACTGCATATTACATTATATTGTAAGGTATTTTCAATAATACACTGTATATTACGTTATATTATAAGGTATTTTCAATGATACACTGCATATTACGTTATATTACAAGGTATTTTCAATGATACACTGCATATTACTTTACATTATAAGGTAATTTTCAATGATACAGTGCATATTACTATATATTATAATGTGATTTCAATGATATACTGCATACTACTGTATATTATAAGATATTTTCGATGATAGACTGCGTATTACGTTATATTACAAGGTATTTTGAATGATAGACTGCATATTACTGTATATTATAAGATATTTTCGATGATAGACTGCATATTACATTACATTATAAGGTATTTTCAATGATACACTGTATATTACGTTATATTATAAGGTATTTTCAATGATAGACTGCATATTACTGTATATTATAAAATATTTTCGTTGATAGACTGCATATTACGTTATATTATAAGGTATTTTCAATGATACACTGCATGTTACTTTATATTATAAGGTATTTTCAATGATAGACTGCATACTACTGTATATTATAAGATATTTTCGATGATAGACTGCGTATTACGTTATATTACAAGGTATTTTGAATGATAGACTGCATATTACTGTATATTATAAGATATTTTCGATGATAGACTGCATATTACATTTCATTATAAGGTATTTTCAATGATACACTGTATATTACGTTATATTATAAGGTATTTTCAATTATAGACTGCATATTACTGTATATTATAAAATATTTTCGTTGATAGACTGCATATTACGTTATATTATAAGGTATTTTCAATGATACACTGCATATTACTTTACATTATAAGGTATTTTCAATGATACAGTGCATACTACGTTATATTATAAGGTATTGTCAATGTTAGAGTGCATATTACATTACATTATAATAAGGTACTTTCAATGATAGACTGCATATTACTGTATATTATAAGATATTTTCGATGATAGACTGCATATTACATTACACTATAAGGTATTTTCAGTGATACACTGAATATTACATTACATTATAAGGTATTTTCAATGATACACAGCATATTGTATTATTTTATAAGGTATTTTCAATGATACACTGCATATTACGATGTATTATAAGGTATTTTCAATGATAGACTGCATATTACTGTATATTATAAGATATTTTCGATGATAGACTGCATATTATGTTATATTATAAGGTATTTTCAATGATACACTGAATATTACATTACATTATAAGGTATTTTCAATGATACACTGCATATTACGTTATATTACAAGGTATTTTCAATGATACACTGCATATTACTTTACATTATAAGGTATTTTCAATGATACAGTGCATACTACGTTATATTATAAGGTATTGTCAATGTTAGATTGCATATTACATTACATTATAAGGTATTTTCATTGATACACTGCATATTACGTTACATTATAAGGTATTGTCAATGATACACAGCGTATTACGTTATATTATAAGGTATTTTCAATGATATACTGCATATTACGTTATATTATAAGGTATTTTCAATGATACACTGCATATTACTATATATTATAATGTGATTTCAATGATATACTGCATATTACATTACATTATAAGGTATATTCAACGATACACTGCATATTACGTTATATCATAAGGTATTTTCAATGATAGACTGCATATTACTGTATATTATAAGATATTTTCGATGATAGACTGCATATTACATTACATTATAAGGTATTTTCAATGATACACTGCATATTACGTTATATTATAAGGTATTTTCAATGATACACTGCATATTACGTTGTATTATAAGGTATGTTCAATGATACACTGCATATTACGTTATATTATAAGGTATTTTCAATGATAGACTGCATACTACTGTATATTATAAGATATTTTCAATGATACACTGCATGTTACTTTATATTATAAGGTATTTTCAATGATAGACTGCATACTACTGTATATTATAAGATATTTTCGATGATAGACTGCGTATTACGTTATATTACAAGGTATTTTGAATGATAGACTGCATATTACTGTATATTATAAGATATTTTCGATGATAGACTGCATATTACATTACATTATAAGGTATTTTCAATGATACACTGTATATTACGTTATATTATAAGGTATTTTCAATGATAGACTGCATATTACTGTATATTATAAAATATTTTCGTTGATAGACTGCATATTACGTTATATTATAAGGTATTTTCAATGATACACTGCATATTACGTTATATTACAAGGTATTTTCAATGATACACTGCATATTACTTTACACTATAAGGTATTTTCAATGATACAGTGCATACTACGTTATATTATAAGGTATTGTCAATGTTAGATTGCATATTACATTACATTATAAGGTATTTTCAATAATACACTGCATATTACGTTACATTATAAGGTATTTTCAATGATACACAGCGTATTACGTTATATTATAAGGTATTTTCAATGATACACTGCATATTGCATTATTTTGTAAGGTATTTTGAATGATAAACTGCATATTACGTTATGTTTTAAGGAATTGTCAATGATAGACTGCATATTACATTACATTATAAGGTATTTTCAATGATACACTGCATATTACGTTATATTACAAGGTATTTTCAATGATACACTGCATATTACTTTACATTATAAGGTATTTTCAATGATACAGTGCATACTACGTTATATTATAAGGTATTGTCAATGTTAGATTGCATATTACATTACATTATAAGGTATTTTCAATGATACACTGCATATTACGTTACATTATAAGGTATTTTCAATGATACACAGCGTATTACGTTATATTATAAGGTATTTTCAATGATACACAGCATATTGTATTATTTTATAAGGTATTTTCAATGATACACTGCATATTACGATGTATTATAAGGTATTTTCAATGATACACTGCATATTACGTTATATTATAAGGTATTTTCAATGATAGACTGCATATTATTGTATATTATAAGATATTTTCGATGATAGACTGCATATTACATTACATTATAAGGTATTTTATACACTGCATATTACGTTATATTACAAGGTATTTTCAATGATACACTGCATATTACTTTACATTATAAGGTATTTTCAATGATACAGTGCATACTACGTTATATTATAAGGTATTGTCAATGTTAGATTGCATATTACATTACATTATAAGGTATTTTCAATGATAGACTGCATATTACGTCATATTATAAGGTATTTTCAATGATACACAGCATAGTACGTTATATTATAAGGTATTTCAATGATAGACTGCATATTACTGTATATTATAAGATATTTTCGATGATAGACTGCATATTACATTACATTATAAGGTATTTTCAGCGATACTCTGCATATTACGTAATATTACAAGGTATTTTCAATGATACACTGCATATTACTTTACATTATAAGGTATTTTCAATGATACAGTGCATACTACGTTATATTATAAGGTATTGTCAATGTTAGATTGCATATTACATTACATTATAAGGTATTTTCAATGATACACTGCATATTACGTTACATTATAAGGTATTTTCAATGATACACAGCGTATTACGTTATATTATAAGGTATTTTCAATGATACACAGCATATTGTATTATTTTATAAGGTATTTTCAATGATACACTGCATATTACGATGTATTATAAGGTATTTTCAATGATAGACTGCATATTACTGTATATTATAAGATATTTTCGATGATAGACCGCATATTATGTTATATTATAAGGTATTTTCAATAATACACTGCATATTACGTTATATTATATGGTATTTTCAATGATACACAGCGTATTACGTTATATTATAAGGTATTTTCAATGATACACTGCATATTACGTTATATTATAAGGTATTTTCAATGATAGACTGCATATTATTGTATATTATAAGATATTTTCGATGATAGACTGCATATTACATTACATTATAAGTTATTTTCATTGATACACTGAATATTACATTACATTATAAGGTATTTTCAATGATACACTGCATATTACGTTATATTACAAGGTATTTTCAATGATACACTGCATATTACTTTACATTATAAGGTATTTTCAATGATACAGTGCATACTACGTTATATGATAAGGTATTGTCAATGTTAGATTGCATATTACATTACATTATAAGGTATTTTCAATGATACACTGCATATTACGTTACATTATAAAGTATTTTCAATGATACACAGCGTATTACGTTATATTATAAGGTATTTTCAATGATACACAGCATATTGTATTATTTTATAAGGTATTTTCAATGATACACTGCATATTACGATGTACTATAAGGTATTTTCAATGATAGACTGCATATTACTGTATATTATAAAATATTTTCGATGATAGACTGCATATTATGTTATATTATAAGGTATTTTCAATGATACACTGAATATTACGTTATATTATAAGGTATTTTCAATGATACACAGCGTATTACGTTATATTATAAGGTATTTTCAATGATACACTGCATATTACATTACATTATAAGGTATTTTCAATGATACAGTGCATACTACGTTATATTATAAGGTATTGTCAATGATACACAGCGTATTACGTTATATTATAAGGTATTTTCAATGATCCACAGCATATTGCATTATTTTATAAGGTATTGTCAATGATAGACTGCATATTACGTTATAGTATTAGGTATTTTCAATGATACACTGCATATTACGTTATATTATAAGGTATTTTCAATGATACACTGCATATTACGTTATATTATAAGGTATTTTCAATTATAAACTACGATATATTAGATGGTATTTTCAATGATACACTGCATATTACGTTATATTATAAGGTAATTTCAATGATACACTGTATATTACGTTATATTACATGGTATTTTCTATGATACACTGCACATTACGTTATATTATAAGGTATTTTCAATGATACACTGCATATTACGTTATATTATAAGGTATTTTCATTGATACACTGTATATTACGTTATATTACATGGTATTTTCAATGATACACTGCATATTACGTTATATTATAAGGTATTTTCAATGATAAACAACGATATATTAGAAGGTATTTTCAATGATACACTGCATATTACGTTATATTATAAGGTATTTTCAATGATACACTGTATATTACGTTATATTACATGGTATTTTTTATGATATACTGTATATTACGTTATATTATAAGGTATTTTCAATGATACACTGCATATTACGTTATATTATAAGGTATTTTCAATGATACACTGCATATTACGTTATATTATAAGGTATTTTCATTGATACACTGAATATTACGTTATATTATAAGGTATTTTCAATGATACACTGTATATTACGTTATATTACATGGTATTTTCTATGATACACTGCATATTACGTTATATTATAAGGTATTTTCAATGATACACTGCATATTACGTTATATTATAAGGTATTTTCAATGATACACTGCATATTACTTTATATTATAAGGTATTTTCAATGATAAACTACGATATATTAAAAGGTATTTTCAATGATACACTGCATATTACGTTATATTATAAAGAATTTTCAATGATACACTGTATATTACGTTATATTACATGGTATTTTCTATGATACACTGCATATTACGTTATATTATAAGGTATTTTCAATGATACACTGTATATTACATGGTATTTTCTATGATATACTGCATATTACGTTATATTATAAGGTATTTTCAATGATACACTGCATATTACGTTATATTATAAGGTATTTTCAATGATAAACTACGATATATTAGAAGGTATTTTCAATGATACACTGCATATTACGTTATATTATAAGGTATTTTCAATGATAAACAACGATATATTAGAAGGTATTTTCAATGATACACTGCATATTACGTTATATTATAAGGTATTTTCAATGATACACTGTATATTACGTTATATTACATGGTATTTTTTATGATATACTGTATATTTCGTTATATTATAAGGTATTTTCAATGATACACTGCATATTACTTTATATTATAAGGTATTTTCAATGATACACTGCATATTACGTTATATTATAAGGTATTTTCATTGATACACTGAATATTACGTTATATTATAAGGTATTTTCAATGATACACTGTATATTACGTTATATTACATGGTATTTTCTATGATACACTGCATATTACGTTATATTATAAGGTATTTTCAATGATACACTGCATATTACGTTATATTATAAGGTATTTTCAATGATACACTGCATATTACTTTATATTATAAGGTATTTTCAATGATAAACTACGATATATTAAAAGGTATTTTCAATGATACACTGCATATTACGTTATATTATAAGGTATTTTCAATGATACACTGCATATTATGTTATATTATAAGGTATTTTCAATGATACACTGTATATTACGTTATATTACATGGTATTTTCTATGATACACTGCATATTAGGATATGTTATAAGGTATTTTCAATGATACACAGCATATTACGTTATATTATAAGGTATTTTCTATGATACACTGCATATTAGGATATGTTATAAGGTATTTTCAATGATACACAGCATATTACGTTATATTACATGGTATTTTCTATGATACACTGCATATTACGTTATATTATAAGGTATATTCAATGATACACTGCATATTACGTTATATTATAAGTTATTTTCAATGATACACTGCATATTACGCTATATTATAATGTATTTTCAATGATACACTGCATATTACGTTATATTATATGGTATTTTCAATGATACACTGCATGTTACGTTATATTATAAGGTATTTTCAATGATACACTGCATATTACGTTATATTATAAGGTATTTTCAATGATACACTGCATATTACGTTACATTATAAGGTATTTTCAATGATAAACAACGTTATATTATAAGGTATTTTCATTGATACACTGCATATTACGTTATATTATAAGGTATTTTCAATGATACACTGTATATTACGTTATATTACATGGTATTTTCTATGATACACTGCATATTAGGATATGTTATAAGGTATTTTCAATGATACACAGCATATTACGTTATATTATAAGGTATTTTCTATGATACACTGCATATTAGGATATGTTATAAGGTATTTTCAATGATACACAGCATATTACGTTATATTACATGGTATTTTCTATGATACACTGCATATTACGTTATATTATAAGGTATATTCAATGATACACTGCATATTACGTTATATTATAAGTTATTTTCAATGATACACTGCATATTACGCTATATTATAATGTATTTTCAATGATACACTGCATATTACGTTATATTATATGGTATTTTCAATGATACACTGCATGTTACGTTATATTATAAGGTATTTTCAATGATACACTGCATATTACGTTATATTATAAGGTATTTTCTATGATACACTGCATATTAGGATATGTTATAAGGTATTTTCAATGATACACTGCATATTACGTTATATTATATGGTATTTTCAATGATACACTGCATATTACGATATGTAATAAGGTATTTTCAATGATACACTGCATATTACGTTATATTACATGGTATTTTCATTGATACACTGCATGTTACGTTATATTATAAGGTATTTTCAATGATACACTGTATATTACGTTATATTACATGGTATTTTCTATGATACACTGCATATTACGTTATATTATAAGGTATTTTCAATGATACACTGCATATTACGTTATATTATAAGGTATTTTCAAAGATACACTACAAATTACGATATGTTATAATGTATTTTCAATGATACACTGCATATTACGTTATATTACATGGTATTTTCAATGATACACTGTATATTACGTTATATTATAAGATATTTTCAATGATACCCTGCATATTACGTTATATTATAAGGTATTTTCAATGATACACTGCATATTACGTTATATTATAAGGTATTTTCAATGATACACTACATATTACGTTATATTACATGGTATTTTCTATGATATACTGCATATTACGTTATATTATAAGGTATTTTCAATGATACACTGCATATTACGTTATATTATAAGGTATTTTCAATGATACACTGCATATTACGTTATATTATAAGGTATTTTCATTGATACACTGCATATTACGTTATATTATAAGGTATTTTCAATGATACACTGTATATTACGTTATATTACATGGTATTTTCTATGATACACTGCATATTACGTTACATTATAAGGTATTTTCAATGATACACTGCATATTACGTTATATTATAAGGTATTTTCAATGATACACTGCATATTACGTTATATTATAAGGTATTTTCAATGATAAACTACGATATATTAGAAGGTATTTACAATGATGCACTGCATATTACGTTATATTATAAGGTATTTTCAATGATACACTGCATATTACGTTATATTATAAGGTATTTTCAATGATACACTGCATATTACGTTATATTATAAGGTATTTTCAATGATACACTGCATATTACGTTATATTATAAGGTATTTTCAATGATACACTGCATATTACGTTATATTATAAGGTATTTTCAATGATACACTGCATATTACGTTATATTATAAGGTATTTTCAATGATACACTGCATATTACGTTATATTATAAGGTATTTTCAATGATAAACTACGATATATTATAAGGTATTTTCATTGATACACTGCATATTACGTTATATTATAAGGTATTTTCAATGATACACTGTATATTACGTTATATTACATGGTATTTTCTATGATACACTGCATATTACGTTATATTATAAGGTATTTTCAATGATACACTGCATATTACGTTATATTATAAGGTATTTTCAATGATACACTGTATATTACATGGTATTTTCTATGATATACTGCATATTACGTTATATTATAAGGTATTTTCAATGATACACTGCATATTACGTTATATTATAAGGTATTCTCAATGATACACTGCATATTACGTTATATTATAAGGTATTTTCAATGATAAACTACGATATATTAGAAGGTATTTTCAATGATACACTGCATATTACGTTATATTATACGGTATTTTCAATGATAAACAACGATATATTAGAAGGTATTTTCAATGATACACTGCATATTACGTTATATTATAAGGTATTTTCAATGATACACTGCATATTACGTTATATTATAAGGTATTTTCAATGATAAACTACGATATATTAGAAGGTATTTTCAATGATACACTGCATATTACGTTATATTATAAGGTATTTTCAATGATACACTGCATATTACGTTATATTATAAGGTATTTTCAATGATACACTGCATATTACGTTATATTATAAGGTATTTTCAATGATACACTGCATATTACGTTATATTATAAGGTATTTTCAATGATACACTGCATATTACGTTATATTATAAGGTATTTTCAATGATACACTGCCAATTACGTTATATTATAAGGTATTTTCAATGATAAACTACGATATATTAGAAGGTATTTTCAATGATACACTGCATATTACGTTATATTATAAGGTAATTTCAATGATACACTGTATATTACGTTATATTACATGGTATTTTCTATGATACACTGCATATTACGTTATATTATAAGGTATTTTCAATGATACACTGCATATTACGTTATATTATAAGGTATTTTCAATGATACACTGCATATTACGTTATATTATAAGGTATTTTCAATGATACACTGCATATTACGTTATATTATAAGGTATTTTCAATGATAAACTACGATATATTAGAAGGTATTTTCAATGATACACTGCATATTACGTTATATTATACGGTATTTTCAATGATAAACAACGATATATTAGAAGGTATTTTCAATGATACACTGCATATTACGTTATATTATAAGGTATTTTCAATGATACACTGCATATTACGTTATATTATAAGGTATTTTCAATGATAAACTACGATATATTAGAAGGTATTTTCAATGATACACTGCATATTACGTTATATTATAAGGTATTTTCAATGATACACTGCATATTACGTTATATTATAAGGTATTTTCAATGATAAACTACGATATATTAGAAGGTATTTTCAATGATACACTGCATATTACGTTATATTATACGGTATTTTCAATGATAAACTACGATATATTAGAAGGTATTTTCAATGATACACTGCATATTACGTTATATTATAAGGTATTTTCAATGATACACTGCATATTACGTTATATTATAAGGTATTTTCAATGATAAACTACGATATATTAGAAGGTATTTTCAATGATACACTGCATATTACGTTATATTATAAGGTATTTTCAATGATACACTGCATATTACGTTATATTATAAGGTATTTTCAATGATACACTGCATATTACGTTATATTATAAGGTATTTTCAATGATACACTGCATATTACGTTATATTATAAGGTATTCTCAATGATACACTGCATATTACGTTATATTATAAGGTATTTTCAATGATAAACTACGATATATTAGAAGGTATTTTCAATGATACACTGCATATTACGTTATATTATACGGTATTTTCAATGATAAACAACGATATATTAGAAGGTATTTTCAATGATACACTGCATATTACGTTATATTATAAGGTATTTTCAATGATACACTGCATATTACGTTATATTATAAGGTATTTTCAATGATAAACTACGATATATTAGAAGGTATTTTCAATGATACACTGCATATTACGTTATATTATAAGGTATTTTCAATGATACACTGCATATTACGTTATATTATAAGGTATTTTCAATGATACACTGCATATTACGTTATATTATAAGGTATTTTCAATGATACACTGCATATTACGTTATATTATAAGGTATTTTCAATGATACACTGCATATTACGTTATATTATAAGGTATTTTCAATGATACACTGCATATTACGTTATATTATAAGGTATTTTCAATGATACACTGCATATTACGTTATATTATAAGGTATTTTCAATGATAAACTACGATATATTATAAGGTATTTTCATTGATACACTGCATATTACGTTATATTATAAGGTATTTTCAATGATACACTGTATATTACGTTATATTACATGGTATTTTCTATGATACACTGCATATTACGTTATATTATAAGGTATTTTCAATGATACACTGCATATTACGTTATATTATAAGGTATTTTCAATGATACACTGTATATTACGTTATATTACATGGTATTTTCTATGATACACTGCATATTACGTTATATTATAAGGTATTTTCAATGATACACTGCATATTACGTTATATTATAACGTATTTTCAATGATACACTGCCAATTACGTTATATTATAAGGTATTTTCAATGATAAACTACGATATATTAGAAGGTATTTTCAATGATACACTGCATATTACGTTATATTATAAGGTATTTTCAATGATACACTGTATATTACGTTATATTACATGGTATTTTCTATGATACACTGCATATTACGTTATATTATAAGGTATTTTCAATGATACACTGCATATTACGTTATATTATAAGGTATTTTCAATGATACACTGCATATTACGTTATATTATAAGGTATTTTCAATGATACACTGCATATTACGTTATATTATAAGGTATTTTCAATGATAAACTACGATATATTAGAAGGTATTTTCAATGATACACTGCATATTACGTTATATTATACGGTATTTTCAATGATAAACAACGATATATTAGAAGGTATTTTCAATGATACACTGCATATTACGTTATATTATAAGGTATTTTCAATGATACACTGCATATTACGTTATATTATAAGGTATTTTCAATGATAAACTACGATATATTAGAAGGTATTTTCAATGATACACTGCATATTACGTTATATTATAAGGTATTTTCAATGATACACTGCATATTACGTTATATTATAAGGTATTTTCAATGATACACTGCATATTACGTTATATTATAAGGTATTTTCAATGATACACTGCATATTACGTTATATTATAAGGTATTTTCAATGATACACTGCATATTACGTTATATTATAAGGTATTTTCAATGATACACTGCATATTACGTTATATTATAAGGTATTTTCAATGATACACTGCATATTACGTTATATTATAAGGTATTTTCAATGATAAACTACGATATATTATAAGGTATTTTCATTGATACACTGCATATTACGTTATATTATAAGGTATTTTCAATGATACACTGTATATTACGTTATATTACATGGTATTTTCTATGATACACTGCATATTACGTTATATTATAAGGTATTTTCAATGATACACTGCATATTACGTTATATTATAAGGTATTTTCAATGATACACTGTATATTACGTTATATTACATGGTATTTTCTATGATACACTGCATATTACGTTATATTATAAGGTATTTTCAATGATACACTGCATATTACCTTATAATATAACGTATTTTCAATGATACACTGCCAATTACGTTATATTATAAGGTATTTTCAATGATAAACTACGATATATTAGAAGGTATTTTCAATGATACACTGCATATTACGTTATATTATAAGGTAATTTCAATGATACACTGTATATTACGTTATATTACATGGTATTTTCTATGATACACTGCATATTACGTTATATTATAAGGTATTTTCAATGATACACTGCATATTACGTTATATTATAAGGTATTTTCAATGATACACTGTATATTACGTTATATTACATGGTATTTTTTATGATATACTGTATATTACGTTATATTATAAGGTATTTTCAATGATACACTGCATATTACGTTATATTATAAGGTATTTTCAATGATACACTGCATATTACGTTATATTATAAGGTATTTTCATTGATACACTGAATATTACGTTATATTATAAGGTATTTTCAATGATACACTGTATATTACGTTATATTACATGGTATTTTCTATGATACACTGCATATTACGTTATATTATAAGGTATTTTCAATGATACACTGCATATTACGTTATATTATAAGGTATTTTCAATGATACACTGCATATTACTTTATATTATAAGGTATTTTCAATGATAAACTACGATATATTAAAAGGTATTTTCAATGATACACTGCATATTACGTTATATTATAAGGTATTTTCAATGATACACTGCATATTATGTTATATTATAAGGTATTTTCAATGATACACTGTATATTACGTTATATTACATGGTATTTTCTATGATACACTGCATATTAGGATATGTTATAAGGTATTTTCAATGATACACAGAATATTACGTTATATTATAAGGTATTTTCTATGATACACTGCATATTAGGATATGTTATAAGGTATTTTCAATGATACACAGCATATTACGTTATATTACATGGTATTTTCTATGATACACTGCATATTACGTTATATTATAAGGTATATTCAATGATACACTGCATATTACGTTATATTATAAGTTATTTTCAATGATACACTGCATATTACGCTATATTATAATGTATTTTCAATGATACACTGCATATTACGTTATATTATATGGTATTTTCAATGATACACTGCATGTTACGTTATATTATAAGGTATTTTCAATGATACACTGCATATTACGTTATATTATAAGGTATTTTCAATGATACACTGTATATTACGTTATATTACATGGTATTTTCTATGATACACTGCATATTACGTTATATTATAAGGTATTTTCAATGATACACTGCATATTACGTTATATTATAAGGTATTTTCAATGATACACTGTATATTACGTTATATTACATGGTATTTTCTATGATACACTGCATATTACGTTATATTATAAGGTATTTTCAATGATACACTGCATATTACGTTATATTATAACGTATTTTCAATGATACACTGCCAATTACGTTATATTATAAGGTATTTTCAATGATAAACTACGATATATTAGAAGGTATTTTCAATGATACACTGCATATTACGTTATATTATAAGGTAATTTCAATGATACACTGTATATTACGTTATATTATATGGTATTTTCTATGATACACTGCATATTACGTTATATTATAAGGTATTTTCAATGATACACTGCATATTACGTTATATTATAAGGTATTTTCAATGATACACTGTATATTACGTTATATTACATGGTATTTTTTATGATATACTGTATATTACGTTATATTATAAGGTATTTTCAATGATACACTGCATATTACGTTATATTATAAGGTATTTTCAATGATACACTGCATATTACGTTATATTATAAGGTATTTTCATTGATACACTGAATATTACGTTATATTATAAGGTATTTTCAATGATACACTGTATATTACGTTATATTACATGGTATTTTCTATGATACACTGCATATTACGTTATATTATAAGGTATTTTCAATGATACACTGCATATTACGTTATATTATAAGGTATTTTCAATGATACACTGCATATTACTTTATATTATAAGGTATTTTCAATGATAAACTACGATATATTAAAAGGTATTTTCAATGATACACTGCATATTACGTTATATTATAAGGTATTTTCAATGATACACTGCATATTATGTTATATTATAAGGTATTTTCAATGATACACTGTATATTACGTTATATTACATGGTATTTTCTATGATACACTGCATATTAGGATATGTTATAAGGTATTTTCAATGATACACAGCATATTACGTTATATTATAAGTTATTTTCAATGATACACTGCATATTACGCTATATTATAATGTATTTTCAATGATACACTGCATATTACGTTATATTATATGGTATTTTCAATGATACACTGCATATTACGTTATATTATAAGGTATTTTCAATGATACACTGCATATTACGTTATATTATAAGGTATTTTCAATGATAAACTACGATATATTATAAGGTATTTTCATTGATACACTGCATATTACGTTATATTATAAGGTATTTTCAATGATACACTGCATATTACGTTATATTACATGGTATTTTCTATGATACACTGCATATTACGTTATATTATAAGGTATTTTCAATGATACACTGCATATTACGTTATATTATAAGGTATTTTCAATGATACACTGTATATTACATGGTATTTTCTATGATATACTGCATATTACGTTATATTATAAGGTATTTTCAATGATACACTGCATATTACGTTATATTATAAGGTATTCTCAATGATACACTGCATATTACGTTATATTATAAGGTATTTTCAATGATAAACTACGATATATTAGAAGGTATTTTCAATGATACACTGCATATTACGTTATATTATACGGTATTTTCAATGATAAACAACGATATATTAGAAGGTATTTTCAATGATACACTGCATATTACGTTATATTATAAGGTATTTTCAATGATACACTGCATATTACGTTATATTATAAGGTATTTTCAATGATAAACTACGATATATTAGAAGGTATTTTCAATGATACACTGCATATTACGTTATATTATAAGGTATTTTCAATGATACACTGCATATTACGTTATATTATAAGGTATTTTCAATGATACACTGCATATTACGTTATATTATAAGGTATTTTCAATGATACACTGCATATTACGTTATATTATAAGGTATTTTCAATGATACACTGCATATTACGTTATATTATAAGGTATTTTCAATGATACACTGCATATTACGTTATATTATAAGGTATTTTCAATGATACACTGCATATTACGTTATATTATAAGGTATTTTCAATGATAAACTACGATATATTATAAGGTATTTTCATTGATACACTGCATATTACGTTATATTATAAGGTATTTTCAATGATACACTGTATATTACGTTATATTACATGGTATTTTCTATGATACACTGCATATTACGTTATATTATAAGGTATTTTCAATGATACACTGCATATTACGTTATATTATAAGGTATTTTCAATGATACACTGTATATTACGTTATATTACATGGTATTTTCTATGATACACTGCATATTACGTTATATTATAAGGTATTTTCAATGATACACTGCATATTACGTTATATTATAACGTATTTTCAATGATACACTGCCAATTACGTTATATTATAAGGTATTTTCAATGATAAACTACGATATATTAGAAGGTATTTTCAATGATACACTGCATATTACGTTATATTATAAGGTAATTTCAATGATACACTGTATATTACGTTATATTACATGGTATTTTCTATGATACACTGCATATTACGTTATATTATAAGGTATTTTCAATGATACACTGCATATTACGTTATATTATAAGGTATTTTCAATGATACACTGCATATTACGTTATATTATAAGGTATTTTCAATGATACACTGCATATTACGTTATATTATAAGGTATTTTCAATGATAAACTACGATATATTAGAAGGTATTTTCAATGATACACTGCATATTACGTTATATTATAAGGTATTTTCAATGATAAACTACGATATATTAGAAGGTATTTTCAATGATACACTGCATATTACGTTATATTATAAGGTATTTTCAATGATACACTGCATATTACGTTATATTATAAGGTATTTTCAATGATACACTGCATATTACGTTATATTATAAGGTATTTTCAATGATACACTGCATATTACGTTATATTATAAGGTATTTTCAATGATACACTGCATATTACGTTATATTATAAGGTATTTTCAATGATACACTGCATATTACGTTATATTATAAGGTATTTTCAATGATACACTGCATATTACGTTATATTATAAGGTATTTTCAATGATAAACTACGATATATTATAAGGTATTTTCATTGATACACTGCATATTACGTTATATTATAAGGTATTTTCAATGATACACTGTATATTACGTTATATTACATGGTATTTTCTATGATACACTGCATATTACGTTATATTATAAGGTATTTTCAATGATACACTGCATATTACGTTATATTATAAGGTATTTTCAATGATACACTGTATATTACATGGTATTTTCTATGATATACTGCATATTACGTTATATTATAAGGTATTTTCAATGATACACTGCATATTACGTTATATTATAAGGTATTCTCAATGATACACTGCATATTACGTTATATTATAAGGTATTTTCAATGATAAACTACGATATATTAGAAGGTATTTTCAATGATACACTGCATATTACGTTATATTATACGGTATTTTCAATGATAAACAACGATATATTAGAAGGTTTTTTCAATGATACACCGCATATTACGTTATATTATAAGGTATTTTCAATGATACACTGCATATTACGTTATATTATAAGGTATTTTCAATGATAAACTACGATATATTAGAAGGTATTTTCAATGATACACTGCATATTACGTTATATTATAAGGTATTTTCAATGATACACTGCATATTACGTTATATTATAAGGTATTTTCAATGATACACTGCATATTACGTTATATTATAAGGTATTTTCAATGATACACTGCATATTACGTTATATTATAAGGTATTTTCAATGATACACTGCATATTACGTTATATTATAAGGTATTTTCAATGATACACTGCATATTACGTTATATTATAAGGTATTTTCAATGATACACTGCATATTACGTTATATTATAAGGTATTTTCAATGATAAACTACGATATATTATAAGGTATTTTCATTGATACACTGCATATTACGTTATATTATAAGGTATTTTCAATGATACACTGTATATTACGTTATATTACATGGTATTTTCTATGATACACTTCATATTACGTTATATTATAAGGTATTTTCAATGATACACTGCATATTACGTTATATTATAAGGTATTTTCAATGATACACTGTATATTACGTTATATTACATGGTATTTTCTATGATACACTGCATATTACGTTATATTATAAGGTATTTTCAATGATACACTGCATATTACCTTATAATATAACGTATTTTCAATGATACACTGCCAATTACGTTATATTATAAGGTATTTTCAATGATAAACTACGATATATTAGAAGGTATTTTCAATGATACACTGCATATTACGTTATATTATAAGGTAATTTCAATGATACACTGTATATTACGTTATATTACATGGTATTTTCTATGATACACTGCATATTACGTTATATTATAAGGTATTTTCAATGATACACTGCATATTACGTTATATTATAAGGTATTTTCAATGATACACTGTATATTACGTTATATTACATGGTATTTTTTATGATATACTGTATATTACGTTATATTATAAGGTATTTTCAATGATACACTGCATATTACGTTATATTATAAGGTATTTTCAATGATACACTGCATATTACGTTATATTATAAGGTATTTTCATTGATACACTGCATATTACGTTATATTATAAGGTATTTTCAATGATACACTGTATATTACGTTATATTACATGGTATTTTCTATGATACACTGCATATTACGTTATATTATAAGGTATTTTCAATGATACACTGCATATTACGTTATATTATAAGGTATTTTCAATGATACACTGCATATTACTTTATATTATAAGGTATTTTCAATGATAAACTACGATATATTAAAAGGTATTTTCAATGATACACTGCATATTACGTTATATTATAAGGTATTTTCAATGATACACTGCATATTACGTTATATTATAAGGTATTTTCAATGATACACTGTATATTACGTTATATTACATGGTATTTTCTATGATACACTGCATATTAGGATATGTTATAAGGTATTTTCAATGATACACAGCATATTACGTTATATTATAAGGTATTTTCTATGATACACTGCATATTAGGATATGTTATAAGGTATTTTCAATGATACACAGCATATTACGTTATATTACATGGTATTTTCTATGATACACTGCATATTACGTTATATTATAAGGTATATTCAATGATACACTGCATATTACGTTATATTATAAGTTATTTTCAATGATACACTGCATATTACGCTATATTATAATGTATTTTCAATGATACACTGCATATTACGTTATATTATATGGTATTTTCAATGATACACTGCATATTACGTTATATTATAAGGTATTTTCAATGATACACTGCATATTACGTTATATTATAAGGTATTTTCAATGATAAACTACGATATATTATAAGGTATTTTCATTGATACACTGCATATTACGTTATATTATAAGGTATTTTCAATGATACACTGTATATTACGTTATATTACATGGTATTTTCTATGATACACTGCATATTACGTTATATTATAAGGTATTTTCAATGATACACTGCATATTACGTTATATTATAAGGTATTTTCAATGATACACTGTATATTACATGGTATTTTCTATGATACACTGCATATTACGTTATATTATAAGGTATTTTCAATGATACACTGCATATTACGTTATATTATAAGGTATTCTCAATGATACACTGCATATTACGTTATATTATAAGGTATTTTCAATGATAAACTACGATATATTAGAAGGTATTTTCAATGATACACTGCATATTACGTTATATTATACGGTATTTTCAATGATAAACAACGATATATTAGAAGGTATTTTCAATGATACACTGCATATTACGTTATATTATAAGGTATTTTCAATGATACACTGCATATTACGTTATATTATAAGGTATTTTCAATGATAAACTACGATATATTAGAAGGTATTTTCAATGATACACTGCATATTACGTTATATTATAAGGTATTTTCAATGATACACTGCATATTACGTTATATTATAAGGTATTTTCAATGATACACTGCATATTACGTTATATTATAAGGTATTTTCAATGATACACTGCATATTACGTTATATTATAAGGTATTTTCAATGATACACTGCATATTACGTTATATTATAAGGTATTTTCAATGATACACTGCATATTACGTTATATTATAAGGTATTTTCAATGATACACTGCATATTACGTTATATTATAAGGTATTTTCAATGATAAACTACGATATATTATAAGGTATTTTCAATGATACACTGCATATTACGTTATATTATAAGGTATTTTCAATGATACACTGTATATTACGTTATATTACATGGTATTTTCTATGATACACTGCATATTACGTTATATTATAAGGTATTTTCAATGATACACTGCATATTACGTTATATTATAAGGTATTTTCAATGATACACTGTATATTACGTTATATTACATGGTATTTTCTATGATACACTGCATATTACGTTATATTATAAGGTATTTTCAATGATACACTGCATATTACGTTATAATATAACGTATTTTCAATGATACACTGCCAATTACGTTATATTATAAGGTATTTTCAATGATAAACTACGATATATTAGAAGGTATTTTCAATGATACACTGCATATTACGTTATATTATAAGGTAATTTCAATGATACACTGTATATTACGTTATATTACATGGTATTTTCTATGATACACTGCATATTACGTTATATTATAAGGTATTTTCAATGATACACTGCATATTACGTTATATTATAAGGTATTTTCAATGATACACTGCATATTACGTTATATTATAAGGTATTTTCAATGATACACTGCATATTACGTTATATTATAAGGTATTTTCAATGATAAACTACGATATATTAGAAGGTATTTTCAATGATACACTGCATATTACGTTATATTATAAGGTATTTTCAATGATAAACTACGATATATTAGAAGGTATTTTCAATGATACACTGCATATTACGTTATATTATAAGGTATTTTCAATGATACACTGCATATTACGTTATATTATAAGGTATTTTCAATGATACACTGCATATTACGTTATATTATAAGGTATTTTCAATGATACACTGCATATTACGTTATATTATAAGGTATTTTCAATGATACACTGCATATTACGTTATATTATAAGGTATTTTCAATGATGCACTGCACATTTCGTTATATTATAAGGTATTTTCAATGATACACTGCATATTACGTTATATAATAAGGTATTTTCAATGATAAACTACGATATATTATAAGGTATTTTCATTGATACACTGCATATTACGTTATATTATAAGGTATTTTCAATGATACACTGTATATTACGTTATATTACATGGTATTTTCTATGATACACTGCATATTACGTTATATTATAAGGTATTTTCAATGATACACTGCATATTACGTTATATTATAAGGTATTTTCAATGATACACTGTATATTACATGGTATTTTCTATGATATACTGCATATTACGTTATATTATAAGGTATTTTCAATGATACACTGCATATTACGTTATATTATAAGGTATTCTCAATGATACACTGCATATTACGTTATATTATAAGGTATTTTCAATGATAAACTACGATATATTAGAAGGTATTTTCAATGATACACTGCATATTACGTTATATTATACGGTATTTTCAATGATAAACAACGATATATTAGAAGGTATTTTCAATGATACACTGCATATTACGTTATATTATAAGGTATTTTCAATGATACACTGCATATTACGTTATATTATAAGGTATTTTCAATGATAAACTACGATATATTAGAAGGTATTTTCAATGATACACTGCATATTACGTTATATTATAAGGTATTTTCAATGATACACTGCATATTACGTTATATTATAAGGTATTTTCAATGATACACTGCATATTACGTTATATTATAAGGTATTTTCAATGATACACTGCATATTACGTTATATTATAAGGTATTTTCAATGATACACTGCATATTACGTTATATTATAAGGTATTTTCAATGATACACTGCATATTACGTTATATTATAAGGTATTTTCAATGATACACTGCATATTACGTTATATTATAAGGTATTTTCAATGATAAACTACGATATATTATAAGGTATTTTCATTGATACACTGCATATTACGTTATATTATAAGGTATTTTCAATGATACACTGTATATTACGTTATATTACATGGTATTTTCTATGATACACTGCATATTACGTTATATTATAAGGTATTTTCAATGATACACTGCATATTACGTTATATTATAAGGTATTTTCAATGATACACTGTATATTACGTTATATTACATGGTATTTTCTATGATACACTGCATATTACGTTATATTATAAGGTATTTTCAATGATACACTGCATATTACGTTATATTATAACGTATTTTCAATGATACACTGCCAATCACGTTATATTATAAGGTATTTTCAATGATAAACTACGATATATTAGAAGGTATTTTCAATGATACACTGCATATTACGTTATATTATAAGGTATTTTCAATGATACACTGTATATTACGTTATATTACATGGTATTTTCTATGATACACTGCATATTACGTTATATTATAAGGTATTTTCAATGATACACTGCATATTACGTTATATTATAAGGTATTTTCAATGATACACTGCATATTACGTTATATTATAAGGTATTTTCAATGATACACTGCATATTACGTTATATTATAAGGTATTTTCAATGATAAACTACGATATATTAGAAGGTATTTTCAATGATACACTGCATATTACGTTATATTATAAGGTATTTTCAATGATACACTGCATATTACGTTATATTATAAGGTATTTTCAATGATACACTGCATATTACGTTATATTATAAGGTATTTTCAATGATAAACTACGATATATTAGAAGGTATTTTCAATGATACACTGCATATTACGTTATATTATAAGGTAATTTCAATGATACACTGTATATTACGTTATATTACATGGTATTTTCTATGATACACTGCATATTACGTTATATTATAAGGTATTTTCAATGATACACTGCATATTACGTTATATTATAAGGTATTTTCAATGATACACTGCATATTACGTTATATTATAAGGTATTTTCAATGATAAACTACGATATATTAGAAGGTATTTTCAATGATACACTGCATATTACGTTATATTATAAGGTATTTTCAATGATACACTGCATATTACGTTATATTATATGGTATTTTCAATGATACACTGCATATTACGTTATATTATAAGGTATTTTCAATGATACACTGCATATTACGTTATATTATAAGGTATTTTCAATGATACACTGCATATTACGTTATATTATAAGGTATTTTCAATGATACACTGCATATTACGTTATATTATAAGGTATTTTCAATGATAAACTACGATATATTATAAGGTATTTTCAATGATACACTGCATATTACGTTATATTATAAGGTATTTTCAATGATACACTGTATATTACGTTATATTACATGGTATTTTCTATGATACACTGCATATTATGTTATATTATAAGGTATTTTCAATGATACACTGCATATTACGTTATATTATAAGGTATTTTCAATGATACACTGTATATTACATGGTATTTTCTATGATATACTGCATATTACGTTATATTATAAGGTATTTTCAATGATACACTGCATATTACGTTATATTATAAGGTATTCTCAATGATACACTGCATATTACGTTATATTATAAGGTATTTTCAATGATAAACTACGATATATTAGAAGGTATTTTCAATGATACACTGCATATTACGTTATATTATACGGTATTTTCAATGATAAACAACGATATATTAGAAGGTATTTTCAATGATACACTGCATATTACGTTATATTATAAGGTATTTTCAATGATACACTGCATATTACGTTATATTATAAGGTATTTTCAATGATACACTGCATATTACGTTATATTATAAGGTATTTTCAATGATACACTGCATATTACGTTATATTATAAGGTATTTTCAATGATAAACTACGATATATTATAAGGTATTTTCATTGATACACTGCATATTACGTTATATTATAAGGTATTTTCAATGATACACTGTATATTACGTTATATTACATGGTATTTTCTATGATACACTGCATATTACGTTATATTATAAGGTATTTTCAATGATACACTGCATATTACGTTATATTATAAGGTATTTTCAATGATACACTGTATATTACGTTATATTACATGGTATTTTCTATGATACACTGCAAATTACGTTATATTATAAGGTATTTTCAATGATAAACTACGATATATTAGAAGGTATTTTCAATGATACACTGCATATTACGTTATATTATAAGGTATTTTCAATGATACACTGCATATTACGTTATATTATAAGGTATTTTCAATGATACACTGCATATTACGTTATATTATAAGGTATTTTCAATGATAAACTACGATATATTATAAGGTATTTTCATTGATACACTGCATATTACGTTATATTATAAGGTATTTTCAATGATACACTGTATATTACGTTATATTACATGGTATTTTCTATGATACACTGCATATTATGTTATATTATATGGTATTTTCAATGATACACTGCATATTACGTTATATTATAAGGTATTTTCAATGATACACTGCATATTACGTTATATTATAAGGTATTTTCAATGATACACTGCATATTACGTTATATTATAAGGTATTTTCAATGATACACTGCATATTACGTTATATTATAAGGTATTTTCAATGATAAACTACGATATATTATAAGGTATTTTCTTTGATACACTGCATATTACGTTATATTATAAGGTATTTTCAATGATACACTGTATATTACGTTATATTACATGGTATTTTCTATGATACACTGCATATTACGTTATATTATAAGGTATTTTCAATGATACACTGCATATTACGTTATATTATAAGGTATTTTCAATGATACACTGTATATTACGTTATATTATAAGGTATTTTCAATGATACACTGCATATTACTATATATTATAATGTGATTTCAATGATATACTGCATATTACATTACATTATAAGGTATATTCAACGATACACTGCATATTACGTTATATCATAAGGTATTTTCAATGATAAACTACGATATATTATAAGGTATTTTCATTGATACACTGCATATTACGTTGTATTATAAGGTATTTTCAATGATACACTGTATATTACGTTATATTACATGGTATTTTCTATGATACACTGCATATTACGTTATATTATAATGTATTTTCAATGATACACTGCATATTACGTTATATTATAAGGTATTTTCAATGATACACTGCATATTACGTTATATTATAAGGTATTTTCAATGATACACTGCATATTACGTTATATTATAAGGTATTTTCATTGATACACTGCATATTACGTTATATTATAAGGTATTTTCAATGATACACTGTATATTACGTTATATTACATGGTATTTTCTATGATACACTGCATATTACGTTACATTATAAGGTATTTTCAATGATACACTGCATATTACGTTATATTATAAGGTATTTTCAATGATACACTGCATATGACGTTATATTATAAGGTATTTTCAATGATAAACTACGATATATTAGAAGGTATTTACAATGATGCACTGCATATTACGTTATATTATAAGGTATTCTCAATGATACACTGCATATTACGTTATATTATAAGGTATTTTCAATGATACACTGCATATTACGTTATATTATAAGGTATTTTCAATGATACACTGCATATTACGTTATATTATAAGGTATTTTCAATGATACACTGCATATTACGTTATATTATAAGGTATTTTCAATGATACACTGCATATTACGTTATATTATAAGGTATTTTCAATGATACACTACATATTACGTTATATTACATGGTATTTTCTATGATATACTGCATATTACGTTATATTATAAGGTATTTTCAATGATACACTGCATATTACGTTATATTATAAGGTATTTTCAATGATACACTGCATATTACGTTATATTATAAGGTATTTTCATTGATACACTGCATATTACGTTATATTATAAGGTATTTTCAATGATACACTGTATATTACGTTATATTACATGGTATTTTCTATGATACACTGCATATTACGTTACATTATAAGGTATTTTCAATGATACACTGCATATTACGTTATATTATAAGGTATTTTCAATGATACACTGCATATGACGTTATATTATAAGGTATTTTCAATGATAAACTACGATATATTAGAAGGTATTTACAATGATGCACTGCATATTACGTTATATTATAAGGTATTCTCAATGATACACTGCATATTACGTTATATTATAAGGTATTTTCAATGATAAACTACGATATATTAGAAGGTATTTTCAATGATACACTGCATATTACGTTATATTATACGGTATTTTCAATGATAAACAACGATATATTAGAAGGTATTTTCAATGATACACTGCATATTACGTTATATTATAAGGTATTTTCAATGATACACTGCATATTACGTTATATTATAAGGTATTTTCAATGATAAACTACGATATATTAGAAGGTATTTTCAATGATACACTGCATGTTACGTTATATTATAAGGTATTTTCAATGATACACTGCATATTACGTTATATTATAAGGTATTTTCTATGATACACTGCATATTAGGATATGTTATAAGGTATTTTCAATGATACACTGCATATTACGTTATATTATAAGGTATTTTCAATGATACACTGCATATTACGATATGTAATAAGGTATTTTCAATGATACACTGCATATTACGTTATATTACATGGCATTTTCATTGATACACTGCATGTTACGTTATATTATAAGGTATTTTCAATGATACACTGTATATTACGTTATATTACATGGTATTTTCTATGATACACTGCATATTACGTTATATTATAAGGTATTTTCAATGATACACTGCATATTACGTTATATTATAAGGTATTTTCAAAGATAAACTACAAATTACGATATGTTATAATGTATTTTCAATGATACACTGCATATTACGTTATATTACATGGTATTTTCAATGATACACTGCATATTACGTTATATTATAAGATATTTTCAATGATACCCTGCATATTACGTTATATTATAAGGTATTTTCAATGATACACTGCATATTACGTTATATTATAAGGTATTTTCAATGATACACTGCATATTACGTTATATTACATGGTATTTTCTATGATATACTGCATATTACGTTATATTATAAGGTATTTTCAATGATACACTGCATATTACGTTATATTATAAGGTATTTTCAATGATACACTGCATATTACGTTATATTATAAGGTATTTTCATTGATACACTGCATATTACGTTATATTATAAGGTATTTTCAATGATACACTGTATATTACGTTATATTACATGGTATTTTCTATGATACACTGCATATTACGTTACATTATAAGGTATTTTCAATGATACACTGCATATTACGTTATATTATAAGGTATTTTCAATGATACACTGCATATTACGTTATATTATAAGGTATTTTCAATGATAAACTACGATATATTAGAAGGTATTTACAATGATGCACTGCATATTACGTTATATTATAAGGTATTCTCAATGATACACTGCATATTACGTTATATTATAAGGTATTTTCAATGATAAACTACGATATATTAGAAGGTATTTTCAATGATACACTGCATATTACGTTATATTATACGGTATTTTCAATGATAAACAACGATATATTAGAAGGTATTTTCAATGATACACTGCATATTACGTTATATTATAAGGTATTTTCAATGATACACTGCATATTACGTTATATTATAAGGTATTTTCAATGATAAACTACGATATATTAGAAGGTATTTTCAATGATACACTGCATATTACGTTATATTATAAGGTATTTTCAATGATACACTGCATATTACGTTATATTATAAGGTATTTTCAATGATACACTGCATATTACGTTATATTAGAAGGTATTTTCAATGATACACTGCATATTACGTTATATTATAAGGTATTTTCAATGATACACTGCATATTACGTTATATTATATGGTATTTTCAATGATACACTGCATATTACGTTATATTATAAGGTATTTTCAATGATACACTGCATATTACGTTATATTATAAGGTATTTTCAATGATACACTGCATATTACGTTATATTATAAGGTATTTTCAATGATACACTGCATATTACGTTATATTATAAGGTATTTTCAATGATAAACTACGATATATTATAAGGTATTTTCATTGATACACTGCATATTACGTTATATTATAAGGTATTTTCAATGATACACTGTATATTACGTTATATTACATGGTATTTTCTATGATACACTGCATATTATGTTATATTATATGGTATTTTCAATGATACACTGCATATTACGTTATATTAGAAGGTATTTTCAATGATACACTGCATATTACGTTATATTATAAGGTATTTTCAATGATACACTGCATATTACGTTATATTATAAGGTATTTTCAATGATAAACTACGATATATTAGAAGGTATTTTCAATGATACACTGCATGTTACGTTATATTATAAGGTATTTTCAATGATACACTGCATATTACGTTATATTATAAGGTATTTTCTATGATACACTGCATATTAGGATATGTTATAAGGTATTTTCAATGATACACTGCATATTACGTTATATTATATGGTATTTTCAATGATACACTGCATATTACGATATGTAATAAGGTATTTTCAATGATACACTGCATATTACGTTATATTACATGGCATTTTCATTGATACACTGCATGTTACGTTATATTATAAGGTATTTTCAATGATACACTGTATATTACGTTATATTACATGGTATTTTCTATGATACACTGCATATTACGTTATATTATAAGGTATTTTCAATGATACACTGCATATTACGTTATATTATAAGGTATTTTCAAAGATAAACTACAAATTACGATATGTTATAATGTATTTTCAATGATACACTGCATATTACGTTATATTACATGGTATTTTCTATGATACACTGCATATTATGTTATATTATATGGTATTTTCAATGATACACTGCATATTACGTTATATTATAAGGTATTTTCAATGATACACTGCATATTACGTTATATTATAAGGTATTTTCAATGATACACTGCATATTACGTTATATTATAAGGTATTTTCAATGATACACTGCATATTACGTTATATTATAAGGTATTTTCAATGATAAACTACGATATATTATAAGGTATTTTCAATGATACACTGCATATTACGTTATATTATAAGGTATTTTCAATGATACACTGTATATTACGTTATATTACATGGTATTTTCTATGATACACTGCATATTACGTTATATTATAAGGTATTTTCAATGATACACTGCATATTACGTTATATTATAAGGTATTTTCAATGATACACTGTATATTACGTTATATTACATGGTATTTTCTATGATACACTGCATATTACGTTATATTATAAGGTATTTTCAATGATACACTGCATATTACGTTATATTATAACGTATTTTCAATGATACACTGCATATTACGTTATATTATAAGGTATTTTCAATGATACACTGCATATTACGTTATATTATAAGGTATTTTCAATGATAAACTACGATATATTATAAGGTATTTTCATTGATACACTGCATATTACGTTATATTATAAGGTATTTTCAATGATACACTGCATATTACTATATATTATAATGTGATTTCAATGATATACTGCATATTACATTACATTATAAGGTATATTCAACGATACACTGCATATTACGTTATATCATAAGGTATTTTCAATGATAAACTACGATATATTATAAGGTATTTTCATTGATACACTGCATATTACGTTATATTATAAGGTATTTTCAATGATACACTGTATATTACGTTATATTACATGGTATTTTCTATGATACACTGCATATTACATTATATTATAAGGTATTTTCAATGATACACTGCATATTACGTTATATTATAAGGTATTTTCAATGATACACTGTATATTACGTTATATTACATGGTATTTTCTATGATACACTGCATATTACGTTATATTATAAGGTATTTTCAATGATACACTGCATATTACGTTATAATATAACGTATTTTCAATGATACACTGCAAATTACGTTATATTATAAGGTATTTTCAATGATAAACTACGATATATTAGAAGGTATTTTCAATGATACACTGCATATTACGTTATATTATAAGGTATTTTCAATGATACACTGTATATTACGTTATATTACATGGTATTTTCTATGATACACTGCATATTACGTTATATTATAAGGTATTTTCAATGATACACTGCATATTACGTTATATTATAAGGTATTTTCAATTATACACTGCATATTACGTTATATTATAAGGTATTTTCAATGATAAACTACGATATATTAGAAGGTATTTTCAATGATACACTGCATATTACGTTATATTATAAGGTATTTTCAATGATACACTGCATATTACGTTATATTATATGGTATTTTCAATGATACACTGCATATTACGTTATATTATAAGGTATTTTCAATGATACACTGCATATTACGTTATATTATAAGGTATTTTCAATGATACACTGCATATTACGTTATATTATAAGGTATTTTCAATGATACACTGCATATTACGTTATATTATAAGGTATTTTCAATGATAAACTACGATATATTATAAGGTATTTTCATTGATACACTGCATATTACGTTATATTATAAGGTATTTTCAATGATACACTGTATATTACGTTATATTACATGGTATTTTCTATGATACACTGCATATTATGTTATATTATATGGTATTTTCAATGATACACTGCATATTACGTTATATTATAAGGTATTTTCAATGATACACTGCATATTACGTTATATTATAAGGTATTTTCAATGATACACTGCATATTACGTTATATTATAAGGTATTTTCAATGATACACTGCATATTACGTTATATTATAAGGTATTTTCAATGATAAACTACGATATATTATAAGGTATTTTCATTGATACACTGCATATTACGTTATATTATAAGGTATTTTCAATGATACACTGTATATTACGTTATATTACATGGTATTTTCTATGATACACTGCATATTACGTTATATTATAAGGTATTTTCAATGATACACTGCATATTACGTTATATTATAAGGTATTTTCAATGATACACTGCATATTACGTTATATTACATGGTATTTTCTATGATACACTGCATATTACGTTATATTATAAGGTATTTTCAATGATACACTGCATATTACGTTATATTATAACGTATTTTCAATGATACACTGCATATTACGTTATATTATAAGGTATTTTCAATGATACACTGCATATTACGTTATATTATAAGGTATTTTCAATGATAAACTACGATATATTATAAGGTATTTTCATTGATACACTGCATATTACGTTATATTATAAGGTATTTTCAATGATACACTGCATATTACTATATATTATAATGTGATTTCAATGATATACTGCATATTACATTACATTATAAGGTATATTCAACGATACACTGCATATTACGTTATATCATAAGGTATTTTCAATGATAAACTACGATATATTATAAGGTATTTTCATTGATACACTGCATATTACGTTATATTATAAGGTATTTTCAATGATACACTGTATATTACGTTATATTACATGGTATTTTCTATGATACACTGCATATTACGTTATATTATAAGGTATTTTCAATGATACACTGCATATTACGTTATATTATAAGGTATTTTCAATGATACACTGTATATTACGTTATATTACATGGTATTTTCTATGATACACTGCATATTACGTTATATTATAAGGTATTTTCAATGATACACTGCATATTACGTTATATTATAACGTATTTTCAATGATACACTGCAAATTACGTTATATTATAAGGTATTTTCAATGATAAACTACGATATATTAGAAGGTATTTTCAATGATACACTGCATATTACGTTATATTATAAGGTATTTTCAATGATACACTGTATATTACGTTATATTACATGGTATTTTCTATGATACACTGCATATTACGTTATATTAAAAGGTATTTTCAATGATACACTGCATATTACGTTATATTATAAGGTATTTTCAATGATACACTGCATATTACGTTATATTATAAGGTATTTTCAATGATAAACTACGATATATTAGAAGGTATTTTCAATGATACACTGCATATTACGTTATATTATAAGGTATTTTCAATGATACACTGCATATTACGTTATATTATAAGGTATTTTCAATGATACACTGCATATTACGTTATATTATAAGGTATTTTCAATGATAAACTACGATATATTAGAAGGTATTTTCAATGATACACTGCATATTACGTTATATTATAAGGTAATTTCAATGATACACTGTATATTACGTTATATTACATGGTATTTTCTATGATACACTGCATATTACGTTATATTATAAGGTATTTTCAATGATGCACTGCATATTACGTTATATTATAAGGTATTTTCAATGATACACTGCATATTACGTTATATTATAAGGTATTTTCAATGATACACTGCATATTACGTTATATTATAAGGTATTTTCAATGATACACTGCATATTACGTTATATTATAAGGTATTTTCAATGATACACTGCATATTACGTTATATTATAAGGTATTTTCAATGATACACTGCATATTACGTTATATTATAAGGTATTTTCAATGATAAACTACGATATATTATAAGGTATTTTCATTGATACACTGCATATTACGTTATATTATAAGGTATTTTCAATGATACACTGTATATTACGTTATATTACATGGTATTTTCTATGATACACTGCATATTACGTTATATTATAAGGTATTTTCAATGATACACTGCATATTACGTTATATTATAAGGTATTTTCAATGAGACACTGTATATTACGTTATATTACATGGTATTTTCTATGATACACTGCAAATTACGTTATATTATAAGGTATTTTCAATGATAAACTACGATATATTAGAAGGTATTTTCAATGATACACTGCATATTACGTTATATTATAAGGTAATTTCAATGATACACTGTATATTACGTTATATTACATGGTATTTTCTATGATACACTGCATATTACGTTATATTATAAGGTATTTTCAATGATACACTGCATATTACGTTATATTATAAGGTATTTTCAATGATACACTGCATATTACGTTATATTATAAGGTATTTTCAATGATAAACTACGATATATTAGAAGGTATTTTCAATGATACACTGCATATTACCTTATAATATAACGTAATTTCAATGATACACTGTATATTACGTTATATTACATGGTATTTTCTATGATACACTGCATATTACGTTATATTATAAGGTATTTTCAATGATACACTGCATATTACGTTATATTATAAGGTATTTTCAATGATACACTGCATATTACGTTATATTATAAGGTATTTTCAATGATAAACTACGATATATTAGAAGGTATTT
Source organism: Lasioglossum lativentre (assembly GCA_916610255.1). Lineage (NCBI taxonomy): Eukaryota > Metazoa > Arthropoda > Insecta > Hymenoptera > Halictidae > Lasioglossum > Lasioglossum lativentre. The sequence continues at coordinate 143,888 of CAKAJI010001058.1, forward strand.
TCAATGATACACTGCATATTACGTTATATTATAAGGTATTTTCAATGATACACTGTATATTACGTTATATTACATGGTATTTTCTATGATACACTGCATATTACGTTATATTATAAGGTATTTTCAATGATACACTGCATATTACCTTATAATATAACGTATTTTCAATGATACACTGCAAATTACGTTATATTATAAGGTATTTTCAATGATAAACTACGATATATTAGAAGGTATTTTCAATGATACACTGCATATTACGTTATATTATAAGGTAATTTCAATGATACACTGTATATTACGTTATATTACATGGTATTTTCTATGATACACTGCATATTACGTTATATTAAAAGGTATTTTCAATGATACACTGCATATTACGTTATATTATAAGGTATTTTCAATGATACACTGCATATTACGTTATATTATAAGGTATTTTCAATGATAAACTACGATATATTAGAAGGTATTTTCAATGATACACTGCATATTACGTTATATTATAAGGTATTTTCAATGATACACTGCATATTACGTTATATTATATGGTATTTTCAATGATACACTGCATATTACGATATGTAATAAGGTATTTTCAATGATACACTGCATATTACGTTATATTACATGGCATTTTCATTGATACACTGCATGTTACGTTATATTATAAGGTATTTTCAATGATACACTGTATATTACGTTATATTACATGGTATTTTCTATGATACACTGCATATTACGTTATATTATAAGGTATTTTCAATGATACACTGCATATTACGTTATATTATAAGGTATTTTCAAAGATAAACTACAAATTACGATATGTTATAATGTATTTTCAATGATACACTGCATATTACGTTATATTACATGGTATTTTCAATGATACACTGTATATTACGTTATATTATAAGATATTTTCAATGATACCCTGCATATTACGTTATATTATAAGGTATTTTCAATGATACACTGCATATTACGTTATATTATAAGGTATTTTCAATGATACACTACATATTACGTTATATTACATGGTATTTTCTATGATACACTGCATATTACGTTATATTATAAGGTATTTTCAATGATACACTGCATATTACGTTATATTATAAGGTATTTTCAATGATACACTGCATATTACGTTATATTATAAGGTATTTTCATTGATACACTGCATATTACGTTATATTATAAGGTATTTTCAATGATACACTGTATATTACGTTATATTACATGGTATTTTCTATGATACACTGCATATTACGTTACATTATAAGGTATTTTCAATGATACACTGCATATTACGTTATATTATAAGGTATTTTCAATGATACACTGCATATTACGTTATATTATAAGGTATTTTCAATGATAAACTACGATATATTAGAAGGTATTTACAATGATGCACTGCATATTACGTTATATTATAAGGTATTCTCAATGATACACTGCATATTACGTTATATTATAAGGTATTTTCAATGATAAACTACGATATATTAGAAGGTATTTTCAATGATACACTGCATATTACGTTATATTATACGGTATTTTCAATGATAAACAACGATATATTAGAAGGTATTTTCAATGATACGCTGCATATTACGTTATATTATAAGGTATTTTCAATGATACACTGCATATTACGTTATATTATAAGGTATTTTCAATGATAAACTACGATATATTAGAAGGTATTTTCAATGATACACTGCATATTACGTTATATTATAAGGTATTTTCAATGATACACTGCATATTACGTTATATTATAAGGTATTTTCAATGATACACTGTATATTACGTTATATTACATGGTATTTTCTATGATACACTGCATATTACGTTATATTATAAGGTATTTTCAATGATACACTGCATATTACGTTATATTATAAGGTATTTTCAATGATACACTGTATATTACGTTATATTACATGGTATTTTCTATGATACACTGCATATTACGTTATATTATAAGGTATTTTCAATGATACACTGCATATTACGTTATATTATAACGTATTTTCAATGATACACTGCATATTACGTTATATTATAAGGTATTTTCAATGATACACTGCATATTACGTTATATTATAAGGTATTTTCAATGATAAACTACGATATATTATAAGGTATTTTCATTGATACACTGCATATTACGTTATATTATAAGGTATTTTCAATGATACACTGCATATTACTATATATTATAATGTGATTTCAATGATATACTGCATATTACATTACATTATAAGGTATATTCAACGATACACTGCATATTACGTTATATCATAAGGTATTTTCAATGATAAACTACGATATATTATAAGGTATTTTCATTGATACACTGCATATTACGTTATATTATAAGGTATTTTCAATGATACACTGTATATTACGTTATATTACATGGTATTTTCTATGATACACTGCATATTACGTTATATTATAAGGTATTTTCAATGATACACTGCATATTACGTTATATTATAAGGTATTTTCAATGATACACTGTATATTACGTTATATTACATGGTATTTTCTATGATACACTGCATATTACGTTATATTATAAGGTATTTTCAATGATACACTGCATATTACGTTATATTATAACGTATTTTCAATGATACACTGCAAATTACGTTATATTATAAGGTATTTTCAATGATAAACTACGATATATTAGAAGGTATTTTCAATGATACACTGCATATTACGTTATATTATAAGGTAATTTGAATGATACACTGTATATTACGTTATATTACATGGTATTTTCTATGATACACTGCATATTACGTTATATTAAAAGGTATTTTCAATGATACACTGCATATTACGTTATATTATAAGGTATTTTCAATTATACACTGCATATTACGTTATATTATAAGGTATTTTCAATGATAAACTACGATATATTAGAAGGTATTTTCAATGATACACTGCATATTACGTTATATTATAAGGTATTTTCAATGATACACTGCATATTACGTTATATTATATGGTATTTTCAATGATACACTGCATATTACGTTATATTATAAGGTATTTTCAATGATACACTGCATATTACGTTATATTATAAGGTATTTTCAATGATACACTGCATATTACGTTATATTATAAGGTATTTTCAATGATACACTGCATATTACGTTATATTATAAGGTATTTTCAATGATAAACTACGATATATTATAAGGTATTTTCATTGATACACTGCATATTACGTTATATTATAAGGTATTTTCAATGATACACTGTATATTACGTTATATTACATGGTATTTTCTATGATACACTGCATATTATGTTATATTATATGGTATTTTCAATGATACACTGCATATTACGTTATATTATAAGGTATTTTCAATGATACACTGCATATTACGTTATATTATAAGGTATTTTCAATGATACACTGCATATTACGTTATATTATAAGGTATTTTCAATGATACACTGCATATTACGTTATATTATAAGGTATTTTCAATGATAAACTACGATATATTATAAGGTATTTTCATTGATACACTGCATATTACGTTATATTATAAGGTATTTTCAATGATACACTGTATATTACGTTATATTACATGGTATTTTCTATGATACACTGCATATTACGTTATATTATAAGGTATTTTCAATGATACACTGCATATTACGTTATATTATAAGGTATTTTCAATGATACACTGTATATTACGTTATATTACATGGTATTTTCTATGATACACTGCATATTACGTTATATTATAAGGTATTTTCAATGATACACTGCATATTACGTTATATTATAACGTATTTTCAATGATACACTGCATATTACGTTATATTATAAGGTATTTTCAATGATACACTGCATATTACGTTATATTATAAGGTATTTTCAATGATAAACTACGATATATTATAAGGTATTTTCATTGATACACTGCATATTACGTTATATTATAAGGTATTTTCAATGATACACTGCATATTACTATATATTATAATGTGATTTCAATGATATACTGCATATTACATTACATTATAAGGTATATTCAACGATACACTGCATATTACGTTATATCATAAGGTATTTTCAATGATAAACTACGATATATTATAAGGTATTTTCATTGATACACTGCATATTACGTTATATTATAAGGTATTTTCAATGATACACTGTATATTACGTTATATTACATGGTATTTTCTATGATACACTGCATATTACGTTATATTATAAGGTATTTTCAATGATACACTGCATATTACGTTATATTATAAGGTATTTTCAATGATAAACTACGATATATTAGAAGGTATTTTCAATGATACACTGCATGTTACGTTATATTATAAGGTATTTTCAATGATACACTGCATATTACGTTATATTATAAGGTATTTTCTATGATACACTGCATATTAGGATATGTTATAAGGTATTTTCAATGATACACTGCATATTACGTTATATTAAAAGGTATTTTCAATGATACACTGCATATTACGATATGTAATAAGGTATTTTCAATGATACACTGCATATTACGTTATATTACATGGCATTTTCATTGATACACTGCATGTTACGTTATATTATAAGGTATTTTCAATGATACACTGTATATTACGTTATATTACATGGTATTTTCTATGATACACTGCATATTACGTTATATTATAAGGTATTTTCAATGATACACTGCATATTACGTTATATTATAAGGTATTTTCAAAGATAAACTACAAATTACGATATGTTATAATGTATTTTCAATGATACACTGCATATTACGTTATATTACATGGTATTTTCAATGATACACTGTATATTACGTTATATTATAAGATATTTTCAATGATACCCTGCATATTACGTTATATTATAAGGTATTTTCAATGATACACTGCATATTACGTTATATTATAAGGTATTTTCAATGATACACTACATATTACGATATATTACATGGTATTTTCTATGATACACTGCATATTACGTTATATTATAAGGTATTTTCAATGATACACTGCATATTACGTTATATTATAAGGTATTTTCAATGATACACTGCATATTACGTTATATTATAAGGTATTTTCATTGATACACTGCATATTACGTTATATTATAAGGTATTTTCAATGATACACTGTATATTACGTTATATTACATGGTATTTTCTATGATACACTGCATATTACGTTACATTATAAGGTATTTTCAATGATACACTGCATATTACGTTATATTATAAGGTATTTTCAATGATACACTGTATATTACGTTATATTACATGGTATTTTCTATGATACACTGCATATTATGTTATATTATATGGTATTTTCAATGATACACTGCATATTACGTTATATTATAAGGTATTTTCAATGATACACTGCATATTACGTTATATTATAAGGTATTTTCAATGATACACTGCATATTACGTTATATTATAAGGTATTTTCAATGATACACTGCATATTACGTTATATTATAAGGTATTTTCAATGATAAACTACGATATATTATAAGGTATTTTCATTGATACACTGCATATTACGTTATATTATAAGGTATTTTCAATGATACACTGTATATTACGTTATATTACATGGTATTTTCTATGATACACTGCATATTACGTTATATTATAAGGTATTTTCAATGATACACTGCATATTACGTTATATTATAAGGTATTTTCAATGATACACTGTATATTACGTTATATTACATGGTATTTTCTATGATACACTGCATATTACGTTATATTATAAGGTATTTTCAATGATACACTGCATATTACGTTATATTATAACGTATTTTCAATGATACACTGCATATTACGTTATATTATAAGGTATTTTCAATGATACACTGCATATTACGTTATATTATAAGGTATTTTCAATGATAAACTACGATATATTATAAGGTATTTTCATTGATACACTGCATATTACGTTATATTATAAGGTATTTTCAATGATACACTGCATATTACTATATATTATAATGTGATTTCAATGATATACTGCATATTACATTACATTATAAGGTATATTCAACGATACACTGCATATTACGTTATATCATAAGGTATTTTCAATGATAAACTACGATATATTATAAGGTATTTTCATTGATACACTGCATATTACGTTATATTATAAGGTATTTTCAATGATACACTGTATATTACGTTATATTACATGGTATTTTCTATGATACACTGCATATTACGTTATATTATAAGGTATTTTCAATGATACACTGCATATTACGTTATATTATAAGGTATTTTCAATGATACACTGTATATTACGTTATATTACATGGTATTTTCTATGATACACTGCATATTACGTTATATTATAAGGTATTTTCAATGATACACTGCATATTACGTTATATTATAACGTATTTTCAATGATACACTGCAAATTACGTTATATTATAAGGTATTTTCAATGATAAACTACGATATATTAGAAGGTATTTTCAATGATACACTGCATATTACGTTATATTATAAGGTAATTTCAATGATACACTGTATATTACGTTATATTACATGGTATTTTCAATGATACACTGCATATTACGTTATATTAAAAGGTATTTTCAATGATACACTGCATATTACGTTATATTATAAGGTATTTTCAATTATACACTGCATATTACGTTATATTATAAGGTATTTTCAATGATAAACTACGATATATTAGAAGGTATTTTCAATGATACACTGCATATTACGTTATATTATAAGGTATTTTCAATGATACACTGCATATTACGTTATATTATATGGTATTTTCAATGATACACTGCATATTACGTTATATTATAAGGTATTTTCAATGATACACTGCATATTACGTTATATTATAAGGTATTTTCAATGATACACTGCATATTACGTTATATTATAAGGTATTTTCAATGATACACTGCATATTACGTTATATTATAAGGTATTTTCAATGATAAACTACGATATATTATAAGGTATTTTCATTGATACACTGCATATTACGTTATATTATAAGGTATTTTCAATGATACACTGTATATTACGTTATATTACATGGTATTTTCTATGATACACTGCATATTATGTTATATTATATGGTATTTTCAATGATACACTGCATATTACGTTATATTATAAGGTATTTTCAATGATACACTGCATATTACGTTATATTATAAGGTATTTTAAATGATACACTGCATATTACGTTATATTATAAGGTATTTTCAATGATACACTGCATATTACGTTATATTATAAGGTATTTTCAATGATAAACTACGATATATTATAAGGTATTTTCATTGATACACTGCATATTACGTTATATTATAAGGTATTTTCAATGATACACTGTATATTACGTTATATTACATGGTATTTTCTATGATACACTGCATATTACGTTATATTATAAGGTATTTTCAATGATACACTGCATATTACGTTATATTATAAGGTATTTTCAATGATACACTGTATATTACGTTATATTACATGGTATTTTCTATGATACACTGCATATTACGTTATATTATAAGGTATTTTCAATGATACACTGCATATTACGTTATATTATAACGTATTTTCAATGATACACTGCATATTACGTTATATTATAAGGTATTTTCAATGATACACTGCATATTACGTTATATTATAAGGTATTTTCAATGATAAACTACGATATATTATAAGGTATTTTCATTGATACACTGCATATTACGTTATATTATAAGGTATTTTCAATGATACACTGCATATTACTATATATTATAATGTGATTTCAATGATATACTGCATATTACATTACATTATAAGGTATATTCAACGATACACTGCATATTACGTTATATCATAAGGTATTTTCAATGATAAACTACGATATATTATAAGGTATTTTCATTGATACACTGCATATTACGTTATATTATAAGGTATTTTCAATGATACACTGTATATTACGTTATATTACATGGTATTTTCTATGATACACTGCATATTACGTTATATTATAAGGTATTTTCAATGATACACTGCATATTACGTTATATTATAAGGTATTTTCAATGATACACTGTATATTACGTTATATTACATGGTATTTTCTATGATACACTGCATATTACGTTATATTATAAGGTATTTTCAATGATACACTGCATATTACGTTATAATATAACGTATTTTCAATGATACACTGCAAATTACGTTATATTATAAGGTATTTTCAATGATAAACTACGATATATTATAAGGTATTTTCAATGATACACTGCATATTACGTTATATTATAAGGTAATTTCAATGATACACTGTATATTACGTTATATTACATGGTATTTTCTATGATACACTGCATATTACGTTATATTAAAAGGTATTTTCAATGATACACTGCATATTACGTTATATTATAAGGTATTTTCAATGATACACTGCATATTACGTTATATTATAAGGTATTTTCAATGATAAACTACGATATATTAGAAGGTATTTTCAATGATACACTGCATATTACGTTATATTATAAGGTATTTTCAATGATACACTGCATATTACGTTATATTATAAGGTATTTTCAATGATACACTGCATATTACGTTATATTATAAGGTATTTTCAATGATAAACTACGATATATTAGAAGGTATTTTCAATGATACACTGCATATTACGTTATATTATAACGTAATTTCAATGATACACTGTATATTACGTTATATTACATGGTATTTTCTATGATACACTGCATATTACGTTATATTATAAGGTATTTTCAATGATGCACTGCATATTACGTTATATTATAAGGTATTTTCAATGATACACTGCATATTACGTTATATTATAAGGTATTTTCAATGATACACTGCATATTACGTTATATTATAAGGTATTTTCAATGATACACTGCATATTACGTTATATTATAAGGTATTTTCAATGATACACTGCATATTACGTTATATTATAAGGTATTTTCAATGATACACTGCATATTACGTTATATTATAAGGTATTTTCAATGATAAACTACGATATATTATAAGGTATTTTCATTGATACACTGCATATTACGTTATATTATAAGGTATTTTCAATGATACACTGTATATTACGTTATATTACATGGTATTTTCTATGATACACTGCATATTACGTTATATTATAAGGTATTTTCAATGATACACTGCATATTACGTTATATTATAAGGTATTTTCAATGAGACACTGTATATTACGTTATATTACATGGTATTTTCTATGATACACTGCAAATTACGTTATATTATAAGGTATTTTCAATGATAAACTACGATATATTAGAAGGTATTTTCAATGATACACTGCATATTACGTTATATTATAAGGTAATTTCAATGATACACTGTATATTACGTTATATTACATGGTATTTTCTATGATACACTGCATATTACGTTATATTATAAGGTATTTTCAATGATACACTGCATATTACGTTATATTATAAGGTATTTTCAATGATACACTGCATATTACGTTATATTATAAGGTATTTTCAATGATAAACTACGATATATTAGAAGGTATTTTCAATGATACACTGCATAATACCTTATAATATAACGTAATTTCAATGATACACTGTATATTACGTTATATTACATGGTATTTTCTATGATACACTGCATATTACGTTATATTATAAGGTATTTTCAATGATACACTGCATATTACGTTATATTATAAGGTATTTTCAATGATACACTGCATATTACGTTATATTATAAGGTATTTTCAATGATAAACTACGATATATTAGAAGGTATTTTCAATGATACACTGCATATTACGTTATATTATAAGGTATTTTCAATGATACACTGTATATTACGTTATATTACATGGTATTTTCTATGATACACTGCATATTACGTTATATTATAAGGTATTTTCAATGATACACTGCATATTACCTTATAATATAACGTATTTTCAATGATACACTGCAAATTACGTTATATTATAAGGTATTTTCAATGATAAACTACGATATATTAGAAGGTATTTTCAATGATACACTGCATATTACGTTATATTATAAGGTAATTTCAATGATACACTGTATATTACGTTATATTACATGGTATTTTCTATGATACACTGCATATTACGTTATATTAAAAGGTATTTTCAATGATACACTGCATATTACGTTATATTATAAGGTATTTTCAATGATACACTGCATATTACGTTATATTATAAGGTATTTTCAATGATAAACTACGATATATTAGAAGGTATTTTCAATGATACACTGCATATTACGTTATATTATAAGGTATTTTCAATGATACACTGCATATTACGTTATATTATATGGTATTTTCAATGATACACTGCATATTACGTTATATTATAAGGTATTTTCAATGATACACTGCATATTACGTTATATTATAAGGTATTTTCAATGATACACTGCATATTACGTTATATTATAAGGTATTTTCAATGATACACTGCATATTACGTTATATTATAAGGTATTTTCAATGATAAACTACGATATATTATAAGGTATTTTCATTGATACACTGCATATTACGTTATATTATAAGGTATTTTCAATGATACACTGTATATTACGTTATATTACATGGTATTTTCTATGATACACTGCATATTATGTTATATTATATGGTATTTTCAATGATACACTGCATATTACGTTATATTATAAGGTATTTTCAATGATACACTGCATATTACGTTATATTATAAGGTATTTTCAATGATACACTGCATATTACGTTATATTATAAGGTATTTTCAATGATACACTGCATATTACGTTATATTATAAGGTATTTTCAATGATAAACTACGATATATTATAAGGTATTTTCATTGATACACTGCATATTACGTTATATTATAAGGTATTTTCAATGATACACTGTATATTACGTTATATTACATGGTATTTTCTATGATACACTGCATATTACGTTATATTATAAGGTATTTTCAATGATACACTGCATATTACGTTATATTATAAGGTATTTTCAATGATACACTGTATATTACGTTATATTACATGGTATTTTCTATGATACACTGCATATTACGTTATATTATAAGGTATTTTCAATGATACACTGCATATTACGTTATATTATAACGTATTTTCAATGATACACTGCATATTACGTTATATTATAAGGTATTTTCAATGATACACTGCATATTACGTTATATTATAAGGTATTTTCAATGATACACTGCATATTACGTTATATTATAACGTATTTTCAATGATACACTGCATATTACGTTATATTATAAGGTATTTTCAATGATAAACTACGATATATTAGAAGGTATTTTCAATGATACACTGCATATTACGTTATATTATAAGGTAATTTCAATGATACACTGTATATTACGTTATATTACATGGTATTTTCTATGATACACTGCATATTACGTTATATTATAAGGTATTTTCAATGATGCACTGCATATTACGTTATATTATAAGGTATTTTCAATGATACACTGCATATTACGTTATATTATAAGGTATTTTCAATGATACACTGCATATTACGTTATATTATAAGGTATTTTCAATGATACACTGCATATTACGTTATATTATAAGGTATTTTCAATGATACACTGCATATTACGTTATATTATAAGGTATTTTCAATGATACACTGCATATTACGTTATATTATAAGGTATTTTCAATGATAAACTACGATATATTATAAGGTATTTTCATTGATACACTGCATATTACGTTATATTATAAGGTATTTTCAATGATACACTGTATATTACGTTATATTACATGGTATTTTCTATGATACACTGCATATTACGTTATATTAGAAGGTATTTTCAATGATACACTGCATATTACGTTATATTATAAGGTATTTTCAATGATACACTGTATATTACGTTATATTACATGGTATTTTCTATGATACACTGCATATTACGTTATATTATAAGGTATTTTCAATGATACACTGCATATTACGTTATATTATAAGGTATTTTCAATGATACACTGCATATTACGTTATATTATAAGGTATTTTCAATGATAAACTACGATATATTAGAAGGTATTTTCAATGATACACTGCATATTACGTTATATTATAAGGTAATTTCAATGATACACTGTATATTACGTTATATTACATGGTATTTTCTATGATACACTGCATATTACGTTATATTATAAGGTATTTTCATTGATACACTGCATATTACGTTATATTATAAGGTATTTTCAATGATACACTGTATATTACGTTATATTACATGGTATTTTCTATGATACACTGCATATTACGTTATATTATAAGGTATTTTCAATGATACACTGCATATTACGTTATATTATAAGGTATTTTCAATGATAAACTACGATATATTAGAAGGTATTTTCAATGATACACTGCATATTACGTTATATTATAAGGTAATTTCAATGATACACTGTATATTACGTTATATTACATGGTATTTTCTATGATACACTGCATATTACGTTATATTAAAAGGTATTTTCAATGATACACTGCATATTACGTTATATTATAAGGTATTTTCAATGATACACTGCATATTACGTTATATTATAAGGTATTTTCAATGATAAACTACGATATATTAGAAGGTATTTTCAATGATACACTGCATATTACGTTATATTATAAGGTATTTTCAATGATACACTGCATATTACGTTATATTATAAGGTATTTTCAATGATACACTGCATATTACGTTATATTATAAGGTATTTTCAATGATACACTGCATATTACGTTATATTATAAGGTATTTTCAATGATACACTGCATATTACGTTATATTATAAGGTATTTTCAATGATACACTGCATATTACGTTATATTATAAGGTATTTTCAATGATACACTGCATATTACGTTATATTATAAGGTATTTTCAATGATACACTGCATATTACGTTATATTATAAGGTATTTTCAATGATAAACTACGATATATTATAAGGTATTTTCATTGATACACTGCATATTACGTTATATTATAAGGTATTTTCAATGATACACTGTATATTACGTTATATTACATGGTATTTTCTATGATACACTGCATATTACGTTATATTATAAGGTATTTTCAATGATACACTGCATATTACGTTATATTATAAGGTATTTTCAATGATACACTGTATATTACGTTATATTACATGGTATTTTCTATGATACACTGCATATTACGTTATATTATAAGGTATTTTCAATGATACACTGCATATTACGTTATAATATAACGTATTTTCAATGATACACTGCAAATTACGTTATATTATAAGGTATTTTCAATGATAAACTACGATATATTAGAAGGTATTTTCAATGATACACTGCATATTACGTTATATTATAAGGTAATTTCAATGATACACTGTATATTACGTTATATTACATGGTATTTTCTATGATACACTGCATATTACGTTATATTATAAGGTATTTTCAATGATACACTGCATATTACGTTATATTATAAGGTATTTTCAATGATAAACTACGATATATTAGAAGGTATTTTCAATGATACACTGCATATTACGTTATATTATAAGGTATTTTCAATGATACACTGCATATTACGTTATATTATAAGGTATTTTCAATGATACACTGCATATTACGTTATATTATAAGGTATTTTCAATGATACACTGCATATTACGTTATATTATAAGGTATTTTCAATGATAAACTACGATATATTATAAGGTATTTTCATTGATACACTGCATATTACGTTATATTATAAGGTATTTTCAATGATACACTGTATATTACGTTATATTACATGGTATTTTCTATGATACACTGCATATTATGTTATATTATAAGGTATTTTCAATGATACACTGCATATTACGTTATATTATAAGGTATTTTCAATGATACACTGTATATTACATGGTATTTTCTATGATATACTGCATATTACGTTATATTATAAGGTATTTTCAATGATACACTGCATATTACGTTATATTATAAGGTATTCTCAATGATACACTGCATATTACGTTATATTATAAGGTATTTTCAATGATAAACTACGATATATTAGAAGGTATTTTCAATGATACACTGCATATTACGTTATATTATACGGTATTTTCAATGATAAACAACGATATATTAGAAGGTATTTTCAATGATACACTGCATATTACGTTATATTATAAGGTATTTTCAATGATACACTGCATATTACGTTATATTATAAGGTATTTTCAATGATAAACTACGATATATTAGAAGGTATTTTCAATGATACACTGCATATTCCGTTATATTATAAGGTATTTTCAATGATACACTGCATATTACGTTATATTATAAGGTATTTTCAATGATACACTGCATATTACGTTATATTATAAGGTATTTTCAATGATACACTGCATATTACGTTATATTATAAGGTATTTTCAATGATAAACTACGATATATTATAAGGTATTTTCATTGATACACTGCATATTACGTTATATTATAAGGTATTTTCAATGATACACTGTATATTACGTTATATTACATGGTATTTTCTATGATACACTGCATATTACGTTATATTATAAGGTATTTTCAATGATACACTGCATATTACGTTATATTATAAGGTATTTTCAATGATACACTGTATATTACGTTATATTACATGGTATTTTCTATGATACACTGCATATTACGTTATATTATAAGGTATTTTCAATGATACACTGCATATTACGTTATATTATAACGTATTTTCAATGATACACTGCAAATTACGTTATATTATAAGGTATTTTCAATGATAAACTACGATATATTAGAAGGTATTTTCAATGATACACTTCATATTACGTTATATTATAAGGTATTTTCAATGATACACTGTATATTACGTTATATTACATGGTATTTTCTATGATACACTGCATATTACGTTATATTATAAGGTATTTTCAATGATACACTGCATATTACGTTATATTATAAGGTATTTTCAATGATACACTGCATATTACGTTATATTATAAGGTATTTTCAATGATAAACTACGATATATTAGAAGGTATTTTCAATGATACACTGCATATTACCTTATAATATAACGTAATTTCAATGATACACTGTATATTACGTTATATTACATGGTATTTTCTATGATACACTGCATATTACGTTATATTATAAGGTATTTTCAATGATACACTGCATATTACGTTATATTATAAGGTATTTTCAATGATACACTGCATATTACGTTATATTATAAGGTATTTTCAATGATAAACTACGATATATTAGAAGGTATTTTCAATGATACACTGCATATTACGTTATATTATAAGGTATTTTCAATGATACACTGCATATTACGTTATATTATATGGTATTTTCAATGATACACTGCATATTACGTTATATTATAAGGTATTTTCAATGATACACTGCATATTACGTTATATTATAAGGTATTTTCAATGATACACTGCATATTACGTTATATTATAAGGTATTTTCAATGATACACTGCATATTACGTTATATTATAAGGTATTTTCAATGATAAACTACGATATATTATAAGGTATTTTCATTGATACACTGCATATTACGTTATATTATAAGGTATTTTCAATGATACACTGTATATTACGTTATATTACATGGTATTTTCTATGATACACTGCATATTATGTTATATTATATGGTATTTTCAATGATACACTGCATATTACGTTATATTATAAGGTATTTTCAATGATACACTGCATATTACGTTATATTATAAGGTATTTTCAATGATAAACTACGATATATTATAAGGTATTTTCATTGATACACTGCATATTACGTTATATTATAAGGTATTTTCAATGATACACTGTATATTACGTTATATTACATGGTATTTTCTATGATACACTGCATATTACGTTATATTATAAGGTATTTTCAATGATACACTGCATATTACGTTATATTATAAGGTATTTTCAATGATACACTGTATATTACGTTATATTACATGGTATTTTCTATGATACACTGCATATTACGTTATATTATAAGGTATTTTCAATGATACACTGCATATTACGTTATATTATAACGTATTTTCAATGATACACTGCAAATTACGTTATATTATAAGGTATTTTCAATGATAAACTACGATATATTAGAAGGTATTTTCAATGATACACTTCATATTACGTTATATTATAAGGTAATTTCAATGATACACTGTATATTACGTTATATTACATGGTATTTTCTATGATACACTGCATATTACGTTATATTATAAGGTATTTTCAATGATACACTGCATATTACGTTATATTATAAGGTATTTTCAATGATACACTGCATATTACGTTATATTATAAGGTATTTTCAATGATAAACTACGATATATTAGAAGGTATTTTCAATGATACACTGCATATTACGTTATATTATAAGGTAATTTCAATGATACACTGTATATTACGTTATATTACATGGTATTTTCTATGATACACTGCATATTACGTTATATTATAAGGTATTTTCAATGATACACTGCATATTACGTTATATTATAAGGTATTTTCAATGATACACTGCATATTACGTTATATTATAAGGTATTTTCAATGATAAACTACGATATATTAGAAGGTATTTTCAATGATACACTGCATATTACGTTATATTATAAGGTATTTTCAATGATACACTGCATATTACGTTATATTATATGGTATTTTCAATGATACACTGCATATTACGTTATATTATAAGGTATTTTCAATGATACACTGCATATTACGTTATATTATAAGGTATTTTCAATGATACACTGCATATTACGTTATATTATAAGGTATTTTCAATGATACACTGCATATTACGTTATATTATAAGGTATTTTCAATGATAAACTACGATATATTATAAGGTATTTTCATTGATACACTGCATATTACGTTATATTATAAGGTATTTTCAATGATACACTGTATATTACGTTATATTACATGGTATTTTCTATGATACACTGCATATTATGTTATATTATATGGTATTTTCAATGATACACTGCATATTACGTTATATTATAAGGTATTTTCAATGATACACTGCATATTACGTTATATTATAAGGTATTTTCAATGATACACTGCATATTACGTTATATTATAAGGTATTTTCAATGATACACTGCATATTACGTTATATTATAAGGTATTTTCAATGATAAACTACGATATATTATAAGGTATTTTCATTGATACACTGCATATTACGTTATATTATAAGGTATTTTCAATGATACACTGTATATTACGTTATATTACATGGTATTTTCTATGATACACTGCATATTACGTTATATTATAAGGTATTTTCAATGATACACTGCATATTACGTTATATTATAAGGTATTTTCAATGATACACTGTATATTACGTTATATTACATGGTATTTTCTATGATACACTGCATATTACGTTATATTATAAGGTATTTTCAATGATACACTGCATATTACGTTATATTATAAGGTATTTTCAATGATACACTGCATATTACGTTATATTATAAGGTATTTTCAATGATACACTGCATATTACGTTATATTATAAGGTATTTTCAATGATACACTGTATATTACGTTATATTACATGGTATTTTCTATGATACACTGCATATTACGTTATATTATAAGGTATTTTCAATGATACACTGCATATTACGTTATATTATAAGGTATTTTCAATGATACACTGCATATTACGTTATATTATAAGGTATTTTCAATGATACACTGCATATTACGTTGTATTATAAGGTATTTTCAATGATAAACTACGATATATTATAAGGTATTTTCAATGATACACTGCATATTACGTTATATTATAAGGTATTTTCAATGATACACTGTATATTACGTTATATTACATGGTATTTTCTATGATACACTGCATATTACGTTATATTATAAGGTATTTTCAATGATACACTGCATATTACGTTATATTATAAGGTATTTTCAATGATACACTGTATATTACGTTATATTACATGGTATTTTCTATGATACACTGCATATTACGTTATATTATAAGGTATTTTCAATGATACACTGCATATTACGTTATAATATAACGTATTTTCAATGATACACTGCAAATTACGTTATATTATAAGGTATTTTCAATGATAAACTACGATATATTAGAAGGTATTTTCAATGATACACTGCATATTACGTTATATTATAAGGTAATTTCAATGATACACTGTATATTACGTTATATTACATGGTATTTTCTATGATACACTGCATATTACGTTATATTATAAGGTATTTTCAATGATACACTGCATATTACGTTATATTATAAGGTATTTTCAATGATACACTGCATATTACGTTATATTATAAGGTATTTTCAATGATAAACTACGATATATTAGAAGGTATTTTCAATGATACACTGCATATTACGTTATATTATAAGGTATTTTCAATGATACACTGCATATTACGTTATATTATAAGGTATTTTCAATGATACACTGCATATTTCGTTATATTATAAGGTATTTTCAATGATAAACTACGATATATTAGAAGGTATTTTCAATGATACACTGCATATTACGTTATATTATAAGGTATTTTCAATGATACACTGTATATTACGGTATATTACATGGTATTTTCTATGATACACTGCATATTACGTTATATTATAAGGTATTTTCAATGATACACTGCATATTACGTTATATTATAAGGTATTTTCAATGATACACTGCATATTACGTTATATTATAAGGTATTTTCAATGATAAACTACGATATATTAGAAGGTATTTTCAATGATACACTGCATATTACGTTATATTATAAGGTATTTTCAATGATACACTGCATATTACGTTATATTATAAGGTATTTTCAATGATACACTGCATATTACGTTATATTATAAGGTATTTTCAATGATACACTGCATATTACGTTATATTATAAGGTATTTTCAATGATACACTGCATATTACGTTATATTATAAGGTATTTTCAATGATACACTGCATATTACGTTATATTATAAGGTATTTTCAATGATAAACTACGATATATTATAAGGTATTTTCATTGATACACTGCATATTACGTTATATTATAAGGTATTTTCAATGATAAACTACGATATATTATAAGGTATTTTCATTGATACACTGCATATTACGTTATATTATAAGGTATTTTCAATGATACACTGTATATTACGTTATATTACATGGTATTTTCTATGATACACTGCATATTACGTTATATTATAAGGTATTTTCAATGATACACTGCATATTACGTTATATTATAAGGTATTTTCAATGATACACTGTATATTACGTTATATTACATGGTATTTTCTATGATACACTGCATATTACGTTATATTATAAGGTATTTTCAATGATACACTGCATATTACGTTATATTATAAGGTATTTTCAATGATACACTGCATATTACGTTATATTATAAGGTATTTTCAATGATAAACTACGATATATTAGAAGGTATTTTCAATGATACACTGCATATTACGTTATATTATAAGGTATTTTCAATGATACACTGCATATTACGTTATATTATAAGGTATTTTCAATGATACACTGCATATTTCGTTATATTATAAGGTATTTTCAATGATAAACTACGATATATTAGAAGGTATTTTCAATGATACACTGCATATTACGTTATATTATAAGGTAATTTCAATGATACACTGTATATTACGGTATATTACATGGTATTTTCTATGATACACTGCATATTACGTTATATTATAAGGTATTTTCAATGATACACTGCATATTACGTTATATTATAAGGTATTTTCAATGATACACTGCATATTACGTTATATTATAAGGTATTTTCAATGATAAACTACGATATATTAGAAGGTATTTTCAATGATACACTGCATATTACGTTATATTATAAGGTATTTTCAATGATACACTGCATATTACGTTATATTATAAGGTATTTTCAATGATACACTGCATATTACGTTATATTATAAGGTATTTTCAATGATACACTGCATATTACGTTATATTATAAGGTATTTTCAATGATACACTGCATATTACGTTATATTATAAGGTATTTTCAATGATACACTGCATATTACGTTATATTATAAGGTATTTTCAATGATAAACTACGATATATTATAAGGTATTTTCATTGATACACTGCATATTACGTTATATTATAAGGTATTTTCAATGACACACTGTATATTACGTTATATTACATGGTATTTTCAATGATACACTGCATATTACGTTATATTATAAGGTATTTTCAATGATACACTGTATATTACATGGTATTTTCTATGATATACTGCATATTACGTTATATTATAAGGTATTTTCAATGATACACTGCATATTACGTTATATTATAAGGTATTTTCAATGATACACTGCATATTACGTTATATTATAAGGTATTTTCAATGATAAACTACGATATATTAGAAGGTATTTTCATTGATACACTGCATATTACGTTATATTATACGGTATTTTCAATGATAAACAACGATATATTAGAAGGTATTTTCAATGATACACTGCATATTACGTTATATTATAAGGTATTTTCAATGATACACTGCATATTACGTTATATTATAAGGTATTTTCAATGATACACTGCATATTACGTTATATTATAAGGTATTTTCAATGATACACTGCATATTACGTTATATTATAAGGTATTTTCAATGATAAACTACGATATATTAGAAGGTATTTTCAATGATACACTGCATATTACGTTATATTATAAGGTATTTTCAATGATAAACAACGATATATTAGAAGGTATTTTCAATGATACACTGCATATTACGTTATATTATAAGGTATTTTCAATGATACACTGCATATTACGTTACATTATAAGGTATTTTCAATGATACACTGCATATTACGTTACATTATAAGGTATTTTCAATGATAAACTACGATATATTAGATGGTATTTTCAATGATACACTGCATATTACGTTATATTATAAGGTAATTTCAATGATACACTGTATATTACGTTATATTACATGGTATTTTCTATGATACACTGCACATTACGTTATATTATAAGGTATTTTCAATGATACACTGCATATTACGTTATATTATAAGGTATTTTCAATGATACACTGCATATTACGTTATATTATAAGGTATTTTCAATGATACACTGTATTATAATATTACGTTATATTATAAGGTATTTTCAATGATACACTGCATATTACGTTATATTATAAGGTATTTTCAATGATACACTGCATATTACGTTATATTATAAGGTATTTTCAATGATACACTGCATATTACGTTATATTATAAGGTATTTTCAATGATAAACTACGATATATTAGAAGGTATTTTCAATGATACACTGCATATTACGTTATATTATAAGGTATTTTCAATGATACACTGCATATTACGTTATATTATAAGGTATTTTCAATGATAAACTACGATATATTAGAAGGTATTTTCAATGATACACTGCATATTACGTTATATTATAAGGTATTTTCAATGATACACTGCATATTACGTTATATTATAAGGTATTTTCAATGATACACTGCATATTACGTTATATTATAAGGTATTTTCAATGATAAACTACGATATATTAGAAGGTATTTTCAATGATACACTGCATATTACGTTATATTATAAGGTATTTTCAATGATACACTGCATATTACGTTATATTATAAGGTATTTTCAATGATACACTGCATATTACGTTATATTATAAGGTATTTTCAATGATACACTGCATATTACGTTATATTATAAGGTATTTTCAATGATACACTGCATATTACGTTATATTATAAGGTATTTTCAATGATACACTGCATATTACGTTATATTATAAGGTATTTTCAATGATAAACTACGATATATTATAAGGTATTTTCATTGATACACTGCATATTACGTTATATTATAAGGTATTTTCAATGATACACTGTATATTACGTTATATTACATGGTATTTTCTATGATACACTGCATATTACGTTATATTATAAGGTATTTTCAATGATACACTGCATATTACGTTATATTATAAGGTATTTTCAATGATACACTGTATATTACATGGTATTTTCTATGATATACTGCATATTACGTTATATTATAAGGTATTTTCAATGATACACTGCATATTACGTTATATTATAAGGTATTTTCAATGATACACTGCATATTACGTTATATTATAAGGTATTTTCAATGATAAACTACGATATATTAGAAGGTATTTTCATTGATACACTGCATATTACGTTATATTATACGGTATTTTCAATGATAAACAACGATATATTAGAAGGTATTTTCAATGATACACTGCATATTACGTTATATTATAAGGTATTTTCAATGATACACTGCATATTACGTTATATTATAAGGTATTTTCAATGATACACTGCATATTACGTTATATTATAAGGTATTTTCAATGATACACTGCATATTACGTTATATTATAAGGTATTTTCAATGATAAACTACGATATATTAGAAGGTATTTTCAATGATACACTGCATATTACGTTATATTATAAGGTATTTTCAATGATAAACAACGATATATTAGAAGGTATTTTCAATGATACACTGCATATTACGTTATATTATAAGGTATTTTCAATGATACACTGCATATTACGTTACATTATAAGGTATTTTCAATGATAAACTACGATATATTAGATGGTATTTTCAATGATACACTGCATATTACGTTATATTATAAGGTAATTTCAATGATACACTGTATATTACGTTATATTACATGGTATTTTCTATGATACACTGCACATTACGTTATATTATAAGGTATTTTCAATGATACACTGCATATTACGTTATATTATAAGGTATTTTCATTGATACACTGCATATTACGTTATATTATAAGGTATTTTCAATGATACACTGTATTATAATATTACGTTATATTATAAGGTATTTTCAATGATACACTGCATATTACGTTATATTATAAGGTATTTTCAATGATACACTGCATATTACGTTATATTATAAGGTATTTTCAATGATACACTGCATATTACGTTATATTATAAGGTATTTTCAATGATAAACTACGATATATTAGAAGGTATTTTCAATGATACACTGCATATTACGTTATATTATAAGGTATTTTCAATGATACACTGCATATTACGTTATATTATAAGGTATTTTCAATGATAAACTACGATATATTAGAAGGTATTTTCAATGATACACTGCATATTACGTTATATTATAAGGTATATTCAATGATAAACAACGATATATTAGAAGGTATTTTCAATGATACACTGCATATTACGTTATATTATAAGGTATTTTCAATGATACACTGTATATTACGTTATATTACATGGTATTTTTTATGGTATACTGTATATTACGTTATATTATAAGGTATTTTCAATGATACACTGCATATTACGTTATATTATAAGGTATTTTCAATGATACACTGCATATTACGTTATATTATAAGGTATTTTCATTGATACACTGAATATTACGTTATATTATAAGGTATTTTCAATGATACACTGTATATTACGTTATATTACATGGTATTTTCTATGATACACTGCATATTACGTTATATTATATGGTATTTTCAATGATGCACTGCATATTACGTTATATTATAAGGTATTTTCAATGATACACTGCATATTACGTTATATTATAAGGTATTTTCAATGATACACTGCATATTACGTTATATTATAAGGTATTTTCAATGATAAACTACGATATATTAGAAGGTATTTTCAATGATACACTGCATATTACGTTATATTATAAGGTATTTTCATTGATACACTGCATATTACGTTATATTATAAGGTATTTTCAATGATACACTGTATATTACGTTATATTACATGGTATTTTCAATGATACACTGCATATTACGTTATATTATAAGGTATTTTCAATGATACACTGCATATTACGTTATATTATAAGGTATTTTCAATGATACACTGCATATTACGTTATATTATAAGGTATTTTCAATGATACACTGTATATTACATGGTATTTTCTATGATATACTGCATATTACGTTATATTATAAGGTATTTTCAATGATACACTGCATATTACGTTATATTATAAGGTATTTTCAATGATACACTGCATATTACGTTGTATTATAAGGTATTTTCAATGATAAACTACGATATATTAGAAGGTATTTTCAATGATACACTGCATATTACGTTATATTATCAGGTATTTTCAATGATACACTGTATATTACGTTATATTACATGGTATTTTTTATGATATACTGTATATTACGTTATATTATAAGGTATTTTCAATGATACACTGCATATTACGTTATATTATAAGGTATTTTCAATGATACACTGCATATTACGTTATATTATAAGGTATTTTCATTGATACACTGAATATTACGTTATATTATAAGGTATTTTCAATGATACACTGTATATTACGTTATATTACATGGTATTTTCTATGATACACTGCATATTACGTTATATTATAAGGTATTTTCAATGATACACTGCATATTACGTTATATTATAAGGTATTTTCAATGATACTCTGCATATTACTTTATATTATAAGGTATTTTCAATGATAAACTACGATATATTAAAAGGTATTTTCAATGATACACTGCATATTACGTTATATTATAAGGTATTTTCAATGATACACTGCATATTACGTTACATTATAAGGTATTTTCAATGATAAACAACGATATATTAGAAGGTATTTTCAATGATACACTGCATATTACGTTATATTATAAGGTATTTTCAATGATACACTGTATATTACGTTATATTACATGGTATTTTCTATGATATACTGCATATTACGTTATATTATAAGGTATTTTCAATGATACACTGCATATTACGTTATATTATAAGGTATTTTCAATGATACACTGCATATTACGCTATATTATAAGGTATTTTCAATGATACACTGCATATTACGTTATATTATAAGGTATTTTCAATGATAAACTACGATATATTATAAGGTATTTTCATTGATACACTGCATATTACGTTATATTATAAGGTATTTTCAATGATACACTGTATATTACGTTATATTACATGGTATTTTCTATGATACACTGCATATTACGTTATATTATAAGGTATTTTCAATGATACACTGCATATTACGTTATATTATAAGGTATTTTCAATGATACACTGTATATTACATGGTATTTTCTATGATATACTGCATATTACGTTATATTATAAGGTATTTTCAATGATACACTGCATATTACGTTATATTATAAGGTATTTTCAATGATACACTGCATATTACGTTATATTATAAGGTATTTTCAATGATAAACAACGATATATTAGAAGGTATTTTCAATGATACACTGCATATTACGTTATATTATAAGGTATTTTCAATGATACACTGTATATTACGTTATATTACATGGTATTTTTTATGATATACTGTATATTACGTTATATTATAAGGTATTTTCAATGATACACTGCATATTACGTTATATTATAAGGTATTTTCAATGATACACTGCATATTACGTTATATTATAAGGTATTTTCATTGATACACTGAATATTACGTTATATTATAAGGTATTTTCAATGATGCACTGTATATTACGTTATATTACATGGTATTTTCTATAATACACTGCATATTACGTTATATTATAAGGTATTTTCAATGATACACTGCATATTACGTTATATTATAAGGTATTTTCAATGATACACTGCATATTACGTTACATTATAAGGTATTTTCAATGATAAACTACGATATATTAGATGGTATTTTCAATGATACACTGCATATTACGTTATATTATAAGGTATTTTCATTGATACACTGCATATTACGTTATATTATAAGGTATTTTCAATGATACACTGTATATTACGTTATATTACATGGTATTTTCAATGATACACTGCATATTACGTTATATTATAAGGTATTTTCAATGATACACTGCATATTACGTTATATTACATGGTATTTTCTATGATACACTGCATATTACGTTATATTATAAGGTATTTTCAATGATACACTGCATATTACGTTATATTATAAGGTATTTTCAATGATACACTGTATATTACATGGTATTTTCTATGATATACTGCATATTACGTTATATTATAAGGTATTTTCAATGATACACTGCATATTACGTTATATTATAAGGTATTTTCAATGATACACTGCATATTACGTTATATTATAAGGTATTTTCAATGATAAACAACGATATATTAGAAGGTATTTTCAATGATACACTGCATATTACGTTATATTATAAGGTATTTTCAATGATACACTGTATATTACGTTATATTACATGGTATTTTTTATGATATACTGTATATTACGTTATATTATAAGGTATTTTCAATGATACACTGCATATTACGTTATATTATAAGGTATTTTCAATGATACACTGCATATTACGTTATATTATAAGGTATTTTCATTGATACACTGAATATTACGTTATATTATAAGGTATTTTCAATGATGCACTGTATATTACGTTATATTACATGGTATTTTCTATAATACACTGCATATTACGTTATATTATAAGGTATTTTCAATGATGCACTGCATATTACGTTATATTATAAGGTATTTTCAATGATACACTGCATATTACGTTACATTATAAGGTATTTTCAATGATAAACTACGATATATTAGATGGTATTTTCAATGATACACTGCATATTACGTTATATTATAAGGTATTTTCATTGATACACTGCATATTACGTTATATTATAAGGTATTTTCAATGATACACTGTATATTACGTTATATTACATGGTATTTTCAATGATACACTGCATATTACGTTATATTATAAGGTATTTTCAATGATACACTGCATATTACGTTATATTATAAGGTATTTTCAATGATACACTGCATATTACGTTATATTATAAGGTATTTTCAATGATACACTGTATATTACATGGTATTTTCTATGATATACTGCATATTACGTTATATTATAAGGTATTTTCAATGATACACTGCATATTACGTTATATTATAAGGTATTTTCAATGATACACTACGATATATTAGAAGGTATTTTCAATGATACACTGCATATTACGTTGTATTATAAGGTATTTTCAATGATAAACAACGATATATTACAAGGTATTTTCAATGATACACAGCATATTACGTTATATTATAAGGTATTTTCAATGATACACTGTATATTACGTTATATTACATGGTATTTTTTATGATATACTGTATAGTACGTTATATTATAAGGTATTTTCATTGATACACTGCATATTACGTTATATTATAAGGTATTTTCAATGATACACTGTATATTACGTTATATTACATGGTATTTTCAATGATACACTGCATATTACGTTATATTATAAGGTATTTTCAATGATACACTGCATATTACGTTATATTATAAGGTATTTTCAATGATACACTGCATATTACGTTATATTATAAGGTATTTTCAATGATACACTGTATATTACATGGTATTTTCTATGATATACTGCATATTACGTTATATTATAAGGTATTTTCAATGATACACTGCATATTACGTTATATTATAAGGTATTTTCAATGATACACTGCATATTACGTTATATTATAAGGTATTTTCAATGATAAACTACGATATATTAGAAGGTATTTTCAATGATACACTGCATATTACGTTGTATTATAAGGTATTTTCAATGATAAACAACGATATATTAGAAGGTATTTTCAATGATACACTGCATATTACGTTATATTATAAGGTATTTTCAATGATACACTGTATATTACGTTATATTACATGGTATTTTTTATGATATACTGTATATTACGTTATATTATAAGGTATTTTCAATGATACACTGCATATTACGTTATATTATAAGGTATTTTCAATGATACACTGCATATTACGTTATATTATAAGGTATTTTCATTGATACACTGAATATTACGTTATATTATAAGGTATTTTCAATGATACACTGTATATTACGTTATATTACATGGTATTTTCTATGATACACTGCATATTACGTTATATTATAAGGTATTTTCAATGATACACTGCATATTACGTTATATTATAAGGTATTTTCAATGATACTCTGCATATTACTTTATATTATAAGGTATTTTCAATGATAAACTACGATATATTATAAGGTATTTTCAATGATACACTGCATATTACGTTATATTATAAGGTATTTTCAATGATACACTGCATATTACGTTACATTATAAGGTATTTTCAATGATAAACAACGATATATTAGAAGGTATTTTCAATGATACACTGCATATTACGTTATATTATAAGGTATTTTCAATGATACACTGTATATTACGTTATATTACATGGTATTTTCTATGATATACTGCATATTACGTTATATTATAAGGTATTTTCAATGATACACTGCATATTACGTTATATTATAAGGTATTTTCAATGATACACTGCATATTACGTTATATTATAAGGTATTTTCAATGATACACTGCATATTACGTTATATTATAAGGTATTTTCAATGATAAACTACGATATATTATAAGGTATTTTCATTGATACACTGCATATTACGTTATATTATAAGGTATTTTCAATGATACACTGTATATTACGTTATATTACATGGTATTTTCTATGATACACTGCATATTACGTTATATTATAAGGTATTTTCAATGATACACTGCATATTACGTTATATTATAAGGTATTTTCAATGATACACTGTATATTACATGGTATTTTCTATGATATACTGCATATTACGTTATATTATAAGGTATTTTCAATGATACACTGCATATTACGTTATATTATAAGGTATTTTCAATGATACACTGCATATTACGTTATATTATAAGGTATTTTCAATGATAAACAACGATATATTAGAAGGTATTTTCAATGATACACTGCATATTACGTTATATTATAAGGTATTTTCAATGATACACTGTATATTACGTTATATTACATGGTATTTTTTATGATATACTGTATATTACGTTATATTATAAGGTATTTTCAATGATACACTGCATATTACGTTATATTATAAGGTATTTTCAATGATACACTGCATATTACGTTATATTATAAGGTATTTTCATTGATACACTGAATATTACGTTATATTATAAGGTATTTTCAATGATGCACTGTATATTACGTTATATTACATGGTATTTTCTATAATACACTGCATATTACGTTATATTATAAGGTATTTTCAATGATGCACTGCATATTACGTTATATTATAAGGTATTTTCAATGATACACTGCATATTACGTTATATTATAAGGTATTTTCAATGATAAACTACGATATATTAGATGGTATTTTCAATGATACACTGCATATTACGTTATATTATAAGGTATTTTCAATGATAAACTACGATATATTAGAAGGTATTTTCAATGATACACTGCATATTACGTTATATTATAAGGTATTTTCAATGATAAACAACGATATATTAGAAGGTATTTTCAATGATACACTGCATATTACGTTATATTATAAGGTATTTTCAATGATACACTGCATATTACGTTACATTATAAGGTATTTTCAATGATAAACTACGATATATTAGATGGTATTTTCAATGATACACTGCATATTACGTTATATTATAAGGTAATTTCAATGATAGACTGTATATTACGTTATATTACATGGTATTTTCTATGATACACTGCACATTACGTTATATTATAAGGTATTTTCAATGATACACTGCATATTACGTTATATTATAAGGTATTTTCATTGATACACTGCATATTACGTTATATTATAAGGTATTTTCAATGATACACTGTATATTACGTTATATTACATGGTATTTTCAATGATACGCTGTATAGTACGTTATATTATAAGGTATTTTCAATGATACACTACAAATTACGTTATATTATAAGGTATTTTCAATGATACACTGCATATTACGTTATATTATAAGGTATTTTCAATGATACACTGTATATTACATGGTATTTTCTATGATATACTGCATATTACGTTATATTATAAGGTATTTTCAATGATACACTGCATATTACGTTATATTATAAGGTATTTTCAATGATACACTGCATATTACGTTATATTATAAGGTATTTTCAATGATAAACTACGATATATTAGAAGGTATTTTCAATGATACACTGCATATTACGTTGTATTATAAGGTATTTTCAATGATAAACAACGATATATTACAAGGTATTTTCAATGATACACAGCATATTACGTTATATTATAAGGTATTTTCAATGATACACTGTATATTACGTTATATTACATGGTATTTTTTATGATATACTGTATAGTACGTTATATTATAAGGTATTTTCAATGATACACTGCATATTACGTTATATTATAAGGTATTTTCAATGATACACTGCATATTACGTTATATTATAAGGTATTTTCAATGATACACTGAATATTACGTTATATTATAAGGTATTTTCAATGATACACTGCCTATTACGTTATATTATAAGGTATTTTCAATGATACACTGTATATTACATGGTATTTTCTATGATATACTGCATATTACGTTATATTATAAGGTATTTTCAATGATACACTGCATATTACGTTATATTATAACGTATTTTCAATGATACACTGCATATTACGTTATATTATAAGGTATTTTCAATGATACACTGCATATTACGTTATATTATAAGGTATTTTCAATGATACACTGTATATTACGTTATATTACATGGTATTTTCTATGATACACTGCATATTACGTTATATTATAAGGTATTTTCAATGATACACTGCATATTACGTTATATTATAAGGTATTTTCAATGATACACTGTATATTACGTTATATTACATGGTATTTTCTATGATACACTGCATATTACGTTATATTATAAGGTATTTTCAATGATACACTGCATAGTACGTTATATTATAAGGTATTTTCAATGATACACTGCATATTACGTTATATTATAAGGTATTTTCAATGATACACTGCATATTACGTTGTATTATAAGGTATTTTCAATGATAAACTACGATATATTATAAGGTATTTTCATTGATACACTGCATATTACGTTATATTATAAGGTATTTTCAATGATACACTGTATATTACGTTATATTACATGGTATTTTCTATGATACACTGCATATTACGTTATATTATAAGGTATTTTCAATGATAAACAACGATATATTAGAAGGTATTTTCAATGATACACTGCATATTACGTTATATTATAAGGTATTTTCAATGATACACTGTATATTACGTTATATTACATGGTATTTTTTATGATATACTGTATATTACGTTATATTATAAGGTATTTTCAATGATACACTGCATATTACGTTATATTATAAGGTATTTTCAATGATACACTGCATATTACGTTATATTATAAGGTATTTTCATTGATACACTGAATATTACGTTATATTATAAGGTATTTTCAATGATGCACTGTATATTACGTTATATTACATGGTATTTTCTATAATACACTGCATATTACGTTATATTATAAGGTATTTTCAATGATGCACTGCATATTACGTTATATTATAAGG
Source organism: Lasioglossum lativentre (assembly GCA_916610255.1). Lineage (NCBI taxonomy): Eukaryota > Metazoa > Arthropoda > Insecta > Hymenoptera > Halictidae > Lasioglossum > Lasioglossum lativentre. The sequence continues at coordinate 175,972 of CAKAJI010001058.1, forward strand.
TATTTTCAATGATACACTGCATATTACGTTATATTATAAGGTATTTTCAATGATAAACTACGATATATTAGATGGTATTTTCAATGATACACTGCATATTACGTTATATTATAAGGTATTTTCAATGATAAACTACGATATATTAGAAGGTATTTTCAATGATACACTGCATATTACGTTATATTATAAGGTATTTTCAATGATAAACAACGATATATTAGAAGGTATTTTCAATGATACACTGCATATTACGTTATATTATAAGGTATTTTCAATGATACACTGCATATTACGTTACATTATAAGGTATTTTCAATGATAAACTACGATATATTAGATGGTATTTTCAATGATACACTGCATATTACGTTATATTATAAGGTAATTTCAATGATAGACTGTATATTACGTTATATTACATGGTATTTTCTATGATACACTGCACAGTACGTTATATTATAAGGTATTTTCAATGATACACTGCATATTACGTTATATTATAAGGTATTTTCATTGATACACTGCATATTACGTTATATTATAAGGTATTTTCAATGATACACTGTATATTACGTTATATTACATGGTATTTTCAATGATACACTGCATATTACGTTATATTATAAGGTATTTTCAATGATACACTGCATATTACGTTATATTATAAGGTATTTTCAATGATACACTGCATATTACGTTATATTATAAGGTATTTTCAATGATACACTGTATATTACATGGTATTTTCTATGATATACTGCATATTACGTTATATTATAAGGTATTTTCAATGATACACTGCATATTACGTTATATTATAAGGTATTTTCAATGATACACTGCATATTACGTTATATTATAAGGTATTTTCAATGATAAACTACGATATATTAGAAGGTATTTTCAATGATACACTGTATATTACGTTATATTACATGGTATTTTTTATGATATACTGTATAGTACGTTATATTATAAGGTATTTTCAATGATACACTGCATATTACGTTATATTATAAGGTATTTTCAATGATACACTGCATATTACGTTATATTATAAGGTATTTTCATTGATACACTGAATATTACGTTATATTATAAGGTATTTTCAATGATACACTGCCTATTACGTTATATTATAAGGTATTTTCAATGATACACTGTATATTACATGGTATTTTCTATGATATACTGCATATTACGTTATATTATAAGGTATTTTCAATGATACACTGCATATTACGTTATATTATAACGTATTTTCAATGATACACTGCATATTACGTTATATTATAAGGTATTTTCAATGATACACTGCATATTACGTTATATTATAAGGTATTTTCAATGATACACTGTATATTACGTTATATTACATGGTATTTTCTATGATACACTGCATATTACGTTATATTATAAGGTATTTTCAATGATACACTGCATATTACGTTATATTATAAGGTATTTTCAATGATACACTGTATATTACGTTATATTACATGGTATTTTCTATGATACACTGCATATTACGTTATATTATAAGGTATTTTCAATGATACACTGCATAGTACGTTATATTATAAGGTATTTTCAATGATACACTGCATATTACGTTATATTATAAGGTATTTTCAATGATACACTGCATATTACGTTGTATTATAAGGTATTTTCAATGATAAACTACGATATATTATAAGGTATTTTCAATGATACACTGCATATTACGTTATATTATAAGGTATTTTCAATGATACACTGTATATTACGTTATATTACATGGTATTTTCTATGATACACTGCATATTACGTTATATTATAAGGTATTTTCAATGATACACTGCATATTACGTTATATTATAAGGTATTTTCAATGATACACTGTATATTACGTTATATTACATGGTATTTTCTATGATACACTGCATATTACGTTATATTATAAGGTATTTTCAATGATACACTGCATATTACGTTATATTATAACGTATTTTCAATGATACACTGCAAATTACGTTATATTATAAGGTATTTTCAATGATAAACTACGATATATTAGAAGGTATTTTCAATGATACACTGCATATTACGTTATATTATAAGGTAATTTCAATGATACACTGTATATTACGTTATATTACATGGTATTTTCTATGATACACTGCATATTACGTTATATTATAAGGTATTTTCAATGATACACTGCATATTACGTTATATTATAAGGTATTTTCAATGATACACTGCATATTACGTTATATTATAAGGTATTTTCAATGATAAACTACGATATATTAGAAGGTATTTTCAATGATACATTGCATATTACGTTATATTATAAGGTATTTTCAATGATACACTGCATATTACGTTATATTATAAGGTATTTTCAATGATACACTGCATATTTCGTTATATTATAAGGTATTTTCAATGATAAACTACGATATATTAGAAGGTATTTTCAATGATACACTGCATATTACGTTATATTATAAGGTAATTTCAATGATACACTGTATATTACGGTATATTACATGGTATTTTCTATGATACACTGCATATTACGTTATATTATAAGGTATTTTCAATGATACACTGCATATTACGTTATATTATAAGGTATTTTCAATGATACACTGCATATTACGTTATATTATAAGGTAATTTCAATGATACACTGTATATTACGTTATATTACATGGTATTTTCTATGATACACTGCATATTACGTTATATTATAAGGTATTTTCAATGATACACTGCATATTACGTTATATTATAAGGTATTTTCAATGATACACTGTATATTACATGGTATTTTCTATGATATACTGCATATTACGTTATATTATAAGGTATTTTCAATGATACACTGCATATTACGTTATATTATAAGGTATTTTCAATGATACACTGCATATTACGTTATATTATAAGGTATTTTCAATGATACACTGCATATTACGTTTTATTATAAGGTATTTTCAATGATACACTGCATATTACGTTATATTATAAGGTATTTTCAATGATAAACTACGATATATTAGAAGGTATTTTCAATGATACACTGCATATTACGTTATATTATAAGGTATTTTCAATGATACACTGCATATTACGTTATATTATAAGGTATTTTCAATGATAAACTACGATATATTAGAAGGTATTTTCAATGATACACTGCATATTACGTTATATTATAAGGTATTTTCAATGATAAACAACGATATATTAGAAGGTATTTTCAATGATACACTGCATATTACGTTATATTATAAGGTATTTTCAATGATACACTGTATATTACGTTATATTACATGGTATTTTTTATGATATACTGTATATTACGTTATATTATAAGGTATTTTCAATGATGCACTGCATATTACGTTATATTATAAGGTATTTTCAATGATACACTGCATATTACGTTATATTATAAGGTATTTTCATTGATACACTGAATATTACGTTATATTATAAGGTATTTTCAATGATACACTGTATATTACGTTATATTACATGGTATTTTCTATGATACACTGCATATTACGTTATATTATAAGGTATTTTCAATGATGCACTGCATATTACGTTATATTATAATGTATTTTCAATGATACACTGCATATTACGTTATATTATAAGGTATTTTCAATGATACACTGCATATTACGTTATATTATAAGGTATTTTCAATGATAAACTACGATATATTAGAAGGTATTTTCAATGATACACTGCATATTACGTTATATTATAAGGTATTTTCAATGATAAACAACGATATATTAGAAGGTATTTTCAATGATACACTGCATATTACGTTATATTATAAGGTATTTTCAATGATACACTGAATATTACGTTACATTATAAGGTATTTTCAATGATAAACTACGATATATTAGATGGTATTTTCAATGATACACTGCATATTACGTTATATTATAAGGTAATTTCAATGATACACTGTATATTACGTTATATTACATGGTATTTTCTATGATACACTGCACATTACGTTATATTATAAGGTATTTTCAATGATACACTGCATATTACGTTATATTATAAGGTATTTTCAATGATACACTGCATATTACGTTATATTATAAGGTATTTTCAATGATGCAGTGTATCATTGAAAATACCTTATAATATTACGTTATATTATAAGGTATTTTCAATGATACACTGCATATTACGTTATATTATAAGGTATTTTCAATGATACACTGCATATTACGTTATATTATAAGGTATTTTCAATGATACACTGCATATTACGTTATATTATAAGGTATTTTCAATGATAAACTACGATATATTAGAAGGTATTTTCAATGATACACTGCATATTACGTTATATTATAAGGTATTTTCAATGATACACTGCATATTACGTTATATTATAAGGTATTTTCAATGATAAACTACGATATATTAGAAGGTATTTTCAATGATACACTGCATATTACGTTATATTATAAGGTATTTTCAATGATAAACAACGATATATTAGAAGGTATTTTCAATGATACACTGCATATTACGTTATATTATAAGGTATTTTCAATGATACACTGTATATTACGTTATATTACATGGTATTTTTTATGATATACTGTATATTACGTTATATTATAAGGTATTTTCAATGATACACTGCATATTACGTTATATTATAAGGTATTTTCAATGATACACTGCATATTACGTTATATTATAAGGTATTTTCATTGATACACTGAATATTACGTTATATTATAAGGTATTTTCAATGATACACTGTATATTACGTTATATTACATGGTATTTTCTATGATACACTGCATATTACGTTATATTATAAGGTATTTTCAATGATGCACTGCATATTACGTTATATTATAAGGTATTTTCAATGATACACTGCATATTACGTTATATTATAAGGTATTTTCAATGATACACTGCATATTACGTTATATTATAAGGTATTTTCAATGATAAACTACGATATATTAGAAGGTATTTTCAATGATACACTGCATATTACGTTATATTATAAGGTATTTTCATTGATACACTGCATATTACGTTATATTATAAGGTATTTTCAATGATACACTGTATATTACGTTATATTACATGGTATTTTCAATGATACACTGCATATTACGTTATATTATAAGGTATTTTCAATGATACACTGCATATTACGTTATATTATAAGGTATTTTCAATGATACACTGCATATTACGTTATATTATAAGGTATTTTCAATGATACACTGTATATTACATGGTATTTTCTATGATATACTGCATATTACGTTATATTATAAGGTATTTTCAATGATACACTGCATATTACGTTATATTATAAGGTATTTTCAATGATACACTGCATATTACGTTATATTATAAGGTATTTTCAATGATAAACTACGATATATTAGAAGGTATTTTCAATGATACACTGCATATTACGTTGTATTATAAGGTATTTTCAATGATAAACAACGATATATTAGAAGGTATTTTCAATGATACACTGCATATTACGTTATATTATAAGGTATTTTCAATGATACACTGTATATTACGTTATATTACATGGTATTTTTTATGATATACTGTATATTACGTTATATTATAAGGTATTTTCAATGATACACTGCATATTACGTTATATTATAAGGTATTTTCAATGATACACTGCATATTACGTTATATTATAAGGTATTTTCATTGATACACTGAATATTACGTTATATTATAAGGTATTTTCAATGATACACTGTATATTACGTTATATTACATGGTATTTTCTATGATACACTGCATATTACGTTATATTATAAGGTATTTTCAATGATACACTGCATATTACGTTATATTATAAGGTATTTTCAATGATACTCTGCATATTACTTTATATTATAAGGTATTTTCAATGATAAACTACGATATATTAAAAGGTATTTTCAATGATACACTGCAAATTACGTTATATTATAAGGTATTTTCAATGATACACTGCATATTACGTTACATTATAAGGTATTTTCAATGATAAACAACGATATATTAGAAGGTATTTTCAATGATACACTGCATATTACATTATATTATAAGGTATTTTCAATGATACACTGTATATTACGTTATATTACATGGTATTTTCTATGATATACTTCATATTACGTTATATTATAAGGTATTTTCAATGATACACTGCATATTACGTTATATTATAAGGTATTTTCAATGATACACTGCATATTACGTTATATTATAAGGTATTTTCAATGATACACTGCATATTACGTTATATTATAAGGTATTTTCAATGATAAACTACGATATATTATAAGGTATTTTCATTGATACACTGCATATTACGTTATATTATAAGGTATTTTCAATGATACACTGTATATTACGTTATATTACATGGTATTTTCTATGATACACTGCATATTACGTTATATTATAAGGTATTTTCAATGATACACTGCATATTACGTTATATTATAAGGTATTTTCAATGATACACTGTATATTACATGGTATTTTCTATGATATACTGCATATTACGTTATATTATAAGGTATTTTCAATGATACACTGCATATTACGTTATATTATAAGGTATTTTCAATGATACACTGCATATTACGTTATATTATAAGGTATTTTCAATGATAAACAACGATATATTACAAGGTATTTTCAATGATACACTGCATATTACGTTATATTATAAGGTATTTTCAATGATACACTGTATATTACGTTATATTACATGGTATTTTTTATGATATACTGTATATTACGTTATATTATAAGGTATTTTCAATGATACACTGCATATTACGTTATATTATAAGGTATTTTCAATGATACACTGCATATTACGTTATATTATAAGGTATTTTCATTGATACACTGAATATTACGTTATATTATAAGGTATTTTCAATGATGCACTGTATATTACGTTATATTACATGGTATTTTCTATAATACACTGCATATTACGTTATATTATAAGGTATTTTCAATGATGCACTGCATATTACGTTATATTATAAGGTATTTTCAATGATACACTGCATATTACGTTATATTATAAGGTATTTTCAATGATACACTGCATATTACGTTATATTATAAGGTATTTTCAATGATAAACTACGATATATTAGAAGGTATTTTCAATGATACACTGCATATTACGTTATAATATAAGGTATTTTCAATGATAAACAACGATATATTAGAAGGTATTTTCAATGATACACTGCATATTACGTTATATTATAAGGTATTATCAATGATACACTGCATATTACGTTACATTATAAGGTATTTTCAATGATACACTACGATATATTAGATGGTATTTTCAATGATACACTGCATATTACGTTATATTATAAGGTAATTTCAATGATAGACTGTATATTACGTTATATTACATGGTATTTTCTATGATACACTGCACATTACGTTATATTATAAGGTATTTTCAATGATACACTGCATATTACGTTATATTATAAGGTATTTTCATTGATACACTGCATATTACGTTATATTATAAGGTATTTTCAATGATACACTGTATATTACGTTATATTACATGGTATTTTCAATGATACACTGCATATTACGTTATATTATAAGGTATTTTCAATGATACACTGCATATTACGTTATATTATAAGGTATTTTCAATGATACACTGTATATTACATGGTATTTTCTATGATATACTGCATATTACGTTATATTATAAGGTATTTTCAATGATACACTGCATATTACGTTATATTATAAGGTATTTTCAATGATACACTGCATATTACGTTATATTATAAGGTATTTTCAATGATAAACTACGATATATTAGAAGGTATTTTCAATGATACACTGCATATTACGTTGTATTATAAGGTATTTTCAATGATAAACAACGATATATTACAAGGTATTTTCAATGATACACAGCATATTACGTTATATTATAAGGTATTTTCAATGATACACTGTATATTACGTTATATTACATGGTATTTTTTATGATATACTGTATAGTACGTTATATTATAAGGTATTTTCAATGATACACTGCATATTACGTTATATTATAAGGTATTTTCAATGATACACTGCATATTACGTTATATTATAAGGTATTTTCATTGATACACTGAATATTACGTTATATTATAAGGTATTTTCAATGATACACTGCATATTACGTTATATTATAAGGTATTTTCAATGATACACTGTATATTACATGGTATTTTCTATGATATACTGCATATTACGTTATATTATAAGGTATTTTCAATGATACACTGCATATTACGTTATATTATAAGGTATTTTCAATGATACACTGCATATTACGTTATATTATAAGGTATTTTCAATGATAAACAACGATATATTAGAAGGTATTTTCAATGATACACTGCATATTACGTTATATTATAAGGTATTTTCAATGATACACTGTATATTACGTTATATTACATGGTATTTTTTATGATATACTGTATATTACGTTATATTATAAGGTATTTTCAATGATACACTGCATATTACGTTATATTATAAGGTATTTTCAATGATACACTGCATATTACGTTACATTATAAGGTATTTTCAATGATACACTACGATATATTAGATGGTATTTTCAATGATACACTGCATATTACGTTATATTATAAGGTAATTTCAATGATAGACTGTATATTACGTTATATTACATGGTATTTTCTATGATACACTGCACATTACGTTATATTATAAGGTATTTTCAATGATACACTGCATATTACGTTATATTATAAGGTATTTTCATTGATACACTGCATATTACGTTATATTATAAGGTATTTTCAATGATACACTGTATATTACGTTATATTACATGGTATTTTCAATGATACACTGCATATTACGTTATATTATAAGGTATTTTCAATGATACACTGCATATTACGTTATATTATAAGGTATTTTCAATGATACACTGCATATTACGTTATATTATAAGGTATTTTCAATGATACACTGTATATTACATGGTATTTTCTATGATATACTGCATATTACGTTATATTATAAGGTATTTTCAATGATACACTGCATATTACGTTATATTATAAGGTATTTTCAATGATACACTGCATATTACGTTATATTATAAGGTATTTTCAATGATAAACTACGATATATTAGAAGGTATTTTCAATGATACACTGCATATTACGTTGTATTATAAGGTATTTTCAATGATAAACAACGATATATTACAAGGTATTTTCAATGATACACAGCATATTACGTTATATTATAAGGTATTTTCAATGATACACTGTATATTACGTTATATTACATGGTATTTTTTATGATATACTGTATAGTACGTTATATTATAAGGTATTTTCAATGATACACTGCATATTACGTTATATTATAAGGTATTTTCAATGATACACTGCATATTACGTTATATTATAAGGTATTTTCATTGATACACTGAATATTACGTTATATTATAAGGTATTTTCAATGATACACTGCATATTACGTTATATTATAAGGTATTTTCAATGATACACTGTATATTACATGGTATTTTCTATGATATACTGCATATTACGTTATATTATAAGGTATTTTCAATGATACACTGCATATTACGTTATATTATAAGGTATTTTCAATGATACACTGCATATTACGTTATATTATAAGGTATTTTCAATGATAAACAACGATATATTAGAAGGTATTTTCAATGATACACTGCATATTACGTTATATTATAAGGTATTTTCAATGATACACTGTATATTACGTTATATTACATGGTATTTTTTATGATATACTGTATATTACGTTATATTATAAGGTATTTTCAATGATACACTGCATATTACGTTATATTATAAGGTATTTTCAATGATACACTGCATATTACGTTATATTATAAGGTATTTTCATTGATACACTGAATATTACGTTATATTATAAGGTATTTTCAATGATACACTGTATATTACGTTATATTACATGGTATTTTCTATGATACACTGCATATTACGTTATATTATAAGGTATTTTCAATGATACACTGCATATTACGTTATATTATAAGGTATTTTCAATGATACTCTGCATATTACTTTATATTATAAGGTATTTTCAATGATAAACTACGATATATTAAAAGGTATTTTCAATGATACACTGCATATTACGTTATATTATAAGGTATTTTCAATGATACACTGCATATTACGTTATATTATAAGGTATTTTCAATGATACACTGCATATTACGTTATATTATAAGGTATTTTCAATGATACACTGCATATTACGTTATATTATAAGGTATTTTCAATGATAAACTACGATATATTATAAGGTATTTTCAATGATACACTGCATATTACGTTATATTATAAGGTATTTTCAATGATACACTGTATATTACGTTATATTACATGGTATTTTCTATGATACACTGCATATTACGTTATATTATAAGGTATTTTCAATGATACACTGCATATTACGTTATATTATAAGGTATTTTCAATGATACACTGTATATTACATGGTATTTTCTATGATATACTGCATATTACGTTATATTATAAGGTATTTTCAATGATACACTGCATATTACGTTATATTATAAGGTATTTTCAATGATACACTGTATATTACGTTATATTACATGGTATTTTTTATGATATACTGTATATTACGTTATATTATAAGGTATTTTCAATGATACACTGCATATTACGTTATATTATAAGGTATTTTCAATGATACACTGTATATTACATGGTATTTTCTATGATATACTGCATATTACGTTATATTATAAGGTATTTTCAATGATACACTGCATATTACGTTATATTATAAGGTATTTTCAATGATACACTGCATATTACGTTATATTATAAGGTATTTTCAATGATAAACAACGATATATTAGAAGGTATTTTCAATGATAGACTGCATATTACGTTATATTATAAGGTATTTTCAATGATACACTGTATATTACATGGTATTTTCTATGATATACTGCATATTACGTTATATTATAAGGTATTTTCAATGATACACTGCATATTACGTTATATTATAAGGTATTTTCAATGATACACTGCATATTACGTTATATTATAAGGTATTTTCAATGATAAACAACGATATATTAGAAGGTATTTTCAATGATACACTGCATATTACGTTATATTATAAGGTATTTTCAATGATACACTGTATATTACGTTATATTACATGGTATTTTTTATGATATACTGTATATTACGTTATATTATAAGGTATTTTCAATGATACACTGCATATTACGTTATATTATAAGGTATTTTCAATGATACACTGTATATTACATGGTATTTTCTATGATATACTGCATATTACGTTATATTATAAGGTATTTTCAATGATACACTGCATATTACGTTATATTATAAGGTATTTTCAATGATACACTGCATATTACGTTATATTATAAGGTATTTTCAATGATAAACAACGATATATTAGAAGGTATTTTCAATGATAGACTGTATATTACGTTATATTACATGGTATTTTCTATGATACACTGCACATTACGTTATATTATAAGGTATTTTCAATGATACACTGCATATTACGTTATATTATAAGGTATTTTCATTGATACACTGCATATTACGTTATATTATAAGGTATTTTCAATGATACACTGTATATTACGTTATATTACATGGTATTTTCAATGATACACTGCATATTACGTTATATTATAAGGTATTTTCAATGATACACTGCATATTACGTTATATTATAAGGTATTTTCAATGATACTCTGCATATTACGTTATATTATAAGGTATTTTCAATGATACACTGTATATTACATGGTATTTTCTATGATATACTGCATATTACGTTATATTATAAGGTATTTTCAATGATACACTGCATATTACGTTATATTATAAGGTATTTTCAATGATACACTGCATATTACGTTATATTATAAGGTATTTTCAATGATAAACTACGATATATTAGAAGGTATTTTCAATGATACACTGCATATTACGTTGTATTATAAGGTATTTTCAATGATAAACAACGATATATTACAAGGTATTTTCAATGATACACTGCATATTACGTTATATTATTAGATATTTTCAATGATACACTGTATATTACGTTATATTACATGGTATTTTTTATGATATACTGTATATTACGTTATATTATAAGGTATTTTCAATGATACACTGCATATTACGTTATATTATAAGGTATTTTCAATGATACACTGCATATTACGTTATATTATAAGGTATTTTCATTGATACACTGAATATTACGTTATATTATAAGGTATTTTCAATGATACACTGCATATTACGTTATATTATAAGGTATTTTCAATGATACACTGCATATTACGTTATATTATAAGGTATTTTCAATGATACACTGCATATTACGTTATATTATAAGGTATTTTCAATGATACACTGTATATTACATGGTATTTTCTATGATATACTGCATATTACGTTATATTATAAGGTATTTTCAATGATACACTGCATATTACGTTATATTATAAGGTATTTTCAATGATACACTGCATATTACGTTATATTATAAGGTATTTTCAATGATAAACTACGATATATTAGAAGGTATTTTCAATGATACACTGCATATTACGTTGTATTATAAGGTATTTTCAATGATAAACAACGATATATTACAAGGTATTTTCAATGATACACTGCATATTACGTTATATTATAAGGTATTTTCAATGATACACTGTATATTACGTTATATTACATGGTATTTTTTATGATATACTGTATATTACGTTATATTATAAGGTATTTTCAATGATACACTGCATATTACGTTATATTATAAGGTATTTTCAATGATACACTGCATATTACGTTATATTATAAGGTATTTTCAATGATACACTGCATATTACGTTATATTATAAGGTATTTTCAATGATACACTGTATATTACATGGTATTTTCTATGATATACTGCATATTACGTTATATTATAAGGTATTTTCAATGATACACTGCATATTACGTTATATTATAAGGTATTTTCAATGATACACTGCATATTACGTTATATTATAAGGTATTTTCAATGATACACTGCATATTACGTTATATTATAAGGTATTTTCATTGATACACTGAATATTACGTTATATTATAAGGTATTTTCAATGATACACTGCATATTACGTTATATTATAAGGTATTTTCAATGATACACTGTATATTACATGGTATTTTCTATGATATACTGCATATTACGTTATATTATAAGGTATTTTCAATGATACACTGCATATTACGTTATATTATAAGGTATTTTCAATGATACACTGCATATTACGTTATATTATAAGGTATTTTCAATGATAAACAACGATATATTAGAAGGTATTTTCAATGATACACTGCATATTACGTTATATTATAAGGTATTTTCAATGATACACTGTATATTACGTTATATTACATGGTATTTTTTATGATATACTGTATATTACGTTATATTATAAGCTATTTTCAATGATACACTGCATATTACGTTATATTATAAGGTATTTTCAATGATACACTGCATATTACGTTATATTATAAGGTATTTTCATTGATACACTGAATATTACGTTATATTATAAGGTATTTTCAATGATACACTGTATATTACGTTATATTACATGGTATTTTCTATGATACACTGCATATTACGTTATATTATAAGGTATTTTCAATGATACACTGCATATTACGTTATATTATAAGGTATTTTCAATGATACTCTGCATATTACTTTATATTATAAGGTATTTTCAATGATAAACTACGATATATTAAAAGGTATTTTCAATGATACACTGCATATTACGTTATATTATAAGGTATTTTCAATGATACACTGCATATTACGTTATATTATAAGGTATTTTCAATGATACACTGCATATTACGTTATATTATAAGGTATTTTCAATGATAAACTACGATATATTATAAGGTATTTTCATTGATACACTGCATATTACGTTATATTATAAGGTATTTTCAATGATAAACAACGATATATTAGAAGGTATTTTCAATGATACACTGCATATTACGTTATATTATAAGGTATTTTCAATGATACACTGCATATTACGTTATATTATAAGGTATTTTCAATGATACACTGCATATTACGTTACATTATAAGGTATTTTCAATGATAAACTACGATATATTAGATGGTATTTTCAATGATACACTGCATATTACGTTATATTATAAGGTAATTTCAATGATAGACTGTATATTACGTTATATTACATGGTATTTTCTATGATACACTGCACATTTCGTTATATTATAAGGTATTTTCAATGATACACTGCATATTACGTTATATTATAAGGTATTTTCAATGATACACTGCATATTACGTTATATTATAAGGTATTTTCAATGATACACTGTATATTACGTTATATTACATGGTATTTTCAATGATACACTGCATATTACGTTATATTATAAGGTATTTTCAATGATACACTGCATATTACGTTATATTATAAGGTATTTTCAATGATACACTGCATATTACGTTATATTATAAGGTATTTTCAATGATACACTGTATATTACATGGTATTTTCTATGATATACTGCATATTACGTTATATTATAAGGTATTTTCAATGATACACTGCATATTACGTTATATTAGAAGGTATTTTCAATGATACACTGCATATTACGTTATATTATAAGGTATTTTCAATGATAAACTACGATATATTAGAAGGTATTTTCAATGATACACTGCATATTACGTTATATTATAAGGTATTTTCAATGATAAACAACGATATATTACAAGGTATTTTCAATGATACACTGCATATTACGTTATATTATAAGGTATTTTCAATGATACACTGCATATTACGTTATATTATAAGGTATTTTCAATGATACACTGCATATTACGTTATATTATAAGGTATTTTCATTGATACACTGAATATTACGTTATATTATAAGGTATTTTCAATGATACACTGTATATTACGTTATATTACATGGTATTTTCTATGATACACTGCATATTACGTTATATTACATGGTATTTTTTATGATATACTGTATATTACGTTATATTATAAGGTATTTTCAATGATACACTGCATATTACGTTATATTATAAGGTATTTTCAATGATACACTGCATATTACGTTATATTATAAGGTATTTTCAATGATACACTGCATATTACGTTATATTATAAGGTATTTTCAATGATACACTGCATATTACGTTATATTATAAGGTATTTTCAATGATAAACTACGATATAATAGAAGGTATTTTCAATGATACACTGCATATTACGTTGTATTATAAGGTATTTTCAATGATAAACAACGATATATTACAAGGTATTTTCAATGATACACTGCATATTACGTTATATTATAAGGTATTTTCAATGATACACTGTATATTACGTTATATTACATGGTATTTTTTATGATATACTGCATATTACGTTATATTATAAGGTATTTTCATTGATACACTGCATATTACGTTATATTATAAGGTATTTTCAATGATACACTGTATATTACGTTATATTACATGGTATTTTCAATGATACACTGCATATTACGTTATATTATAAGGTATTTTCAATGATACACTGCATATTACGTTATATTATAAGGTATTTTCAATGATACACTGCATATTACGTTATATTATAAGGTATTTTCAATGATACACTGTATATTACGTTATATTATAAGGTATTTTCAATGATACACTGCATATTACGTTATATTATAAGGTAATTTCAATGATACACTGCATATTACGTTATATTATAAGGTATTTTCAATGATACACTGCATATTACGTTATATTATAAGGTATTTTCAATGATACACTGCATATTACGTTATATTATAAGGTATTTTCAATGATAAACAACGATATATTAGAAGGTATTTTCAATGATACACTGCATATTACGTTATATTATAAGGTATTTTCAATGATACACTGCATATTACGTTATATTATAAGGTATTTTCAATGATACACTGTATATTACGTTATATTACATGGTATTTTCTATGATATACTGCATATTACGTTATATTATAAGGTATTTTCAATGATACACTGCATATTACGTTATATTATAAGGTATTTTCAATGATACACTGCATATTACGTTATATTATAAGGTATTTTCAATGATAAACTACGATATATTAGAAGGTATTTTCAATGATACACTGCATATTACGTTGTATTATAAGGTATTTTCAATGATAAACAACGATATATTACAAGGTATTTTCAATGATACACTGCATATTACGTTATATTATAAGGTATTTTCAATGATACACTGCATATTACGTTATATTATAAGGTATTTTCAATGATACACTGCATATTACGTTATATTATAAGGTATTTTCATTGATACACTGAATATTACGTTATATTATAAGGTATTTTCAATGATACACTGTATATTACGTTAGATTACATGGCATTTTCTATGATACACTGCATATTACGTTATATTACATGGTATTTTTTATGATATACTGTATATTACGTTATATTATAAGGTATTTTCAATGATACACTGCATATTACGTTATATTATAAGGTATTTTCAATGATACACTGCATATTACGTTATATTATAAGGTATTTTCAATGATACACTGCATATTACGTTATATTATAAGGTATTTTCAATGATACACTGCATATTACGTTATATTATAAGGTATTTTCAATGATAAACTACGATATATTAGAAGGTATTTTCAATGATACACTGCATATTACGTTGTATTATAAGGTATTTTCAATGATAAACAACGATATATTACAAGGTATTTTCAATGATACACTGCATATTACGTTATATTATAAGGTATTTTCAATGATACACTGTATATTACGTTATATTACATGGTATTTTTTATGATATACTGCATATTACGTTATATTATAAGGTATTTTCATTGATACACTGCATATTACGTTATATTATAAGGTATTTTCAATGATACACTGTATATTACGTTATATTACATGGTATTTTCAATGATACACTGCATATTACGTTATATTATAAGGTATTTTCAATGATACACTGCATATTACGTTATATTATAAGGTATTTTCAATGATACACTGCATATTACGTTATATTATAAGGTATTTTCAATGATACACTGTATATTACGTTATATTATAAGGTATTTTCAATGATACACTGCATATTACGTTATATTATAAGGTAATTTCAATGATACACTGCATATTACGTTATATTATAAGGTATTTTCAATGATACACTGCATATTACGTTATATTATAAGGTATTTTCAATGATACACTGCATATTACGTTATATTATAAGGTATTTTCAATGATAAACAACGATATATTAGAAGGTATTTTCAATGATACACTGCATATTACGTTATATTATAAGGTATTTTCAATGATACACTGTATATTACGTTATATTACATGGTATTTTTTATGATATACTGTATATTACGTTATATTATAAGGTATTTTCAATGATACACTGCATATTACGTTATATTATAAGGTATTTTCAATGATACACTGCATATTACGTTATATTATAAGGTATTTTCATTGATACACTGAATATTACGTTATATTATAAGGTATTTTCAATGATACACTGTATATTACGTTATATTACATGGTATTTTCTATGATACACTGCATATTACGTTATATTATAAGGTATTTTCAATGATACACTGCATATTACGTTACATTATAAGGTATTTTCAATGATAAACTACGATATATTAGATGGTATTTTCAATGATACACTGCATATTACGTTATATTATAAGGTAATTTCAATGATAGACTGTATATTACGTTATATTACATGGTATTTTCTATGATACACTGCACATTTCGTTATATTATAAGGTATTTTCAATGATACACTGCATATTACGTTATATTATAAGGTATTTTCAATGATACACTGTATATTACGTTATATTACATGGTATTTTTTATGATATACTGCATATTACGTTATATTATAAGGTATTTTCATTGATACACTGCATATTACGTTATATTATAAGGTATTTTCAATGATACACTGTATATTACGTTATATTACATGGTATTTTCAATGATACACTGCATATTACGTTATATTATAAGGTATTTTCAATGATACACTGCATATTACGTTATATTATAAGGTATTTTCAATGATACACTGCATATTACGTTATATTATAAGGTATTTTCAATGATACACTGTATATTACGTTATATTATAAGGTATTTTCAATGATACACTGCATATTACGTTATATTATAAGGTAATTTCAATGATACACTGCATATTACGTTATATTATAAGGTATTTTCAATGATACACTGCATATTACGTTATATTATAAGGTATTTTCAATGATACACTGCATATTACGTTATATTATAAGGTATTTTCAATGATAAACTACGATATATTAGAAGGTATTTTCAATGATACACTGCATATTACGTTATATTATAAGGTATTTTCAATGATACACTGTATATTACGTTATATTACATGGTATTTTTTATGATATACTGTATATTACTTTATATTATAAGGTATTTTCAATGATACACTGCATATTACGTTATATTATAAGGTATTTTCAATGATACACTGCATATTACGTTATATTATAAGGTATTTTCATTGATACACTGAATATTACGTTATATTATAAGGTATTTTCAATGATACACTGTATATTACGTTATATTACATGGTATTTTCTATGATACACTGCATATTACGTTATATTAGAAGGTATTTTCAATGATACACTGCATATTACGTTATATTATAAGGTATTATCAATTATAAACTACGATATATTAGATGGTATTTTCAATGATACACTGCATATTACGTTATATTATAAGGTAATTTCAATGATAGACTGTATATTACGTTATATTACATGGTATTTTCTATGATACACTGCACATTTCGTTATATTATAAGGTATTTTCAATGATACACTGCATATTACGTTATATTATAAGGTATTTTCATTGATACACTGCATATTACGTTATATTATAAGGTATTTTCAATGATACACTGTATATTACGTTATATTACATGGTATTTTCAATGATACACTGCATATTACGTTATATTATAAGGTATTTTCAATGATACACTGCATATTACGTTATATTATAAGGTATTTTCAATGATACACTGCATATTACGTTATATTATAAGGTATTTTCAATGATACACTGTATATTACATGGTATTTTCTATGATATACTGCATATTACGTTATATTATAAGGTATTTTCAATGATACACTGCATATTACGTTATATTATAAGGTATTTTCAATGATACACTGCATATTACGTTATATTATAAGGTATTTTCAATGATAAACTACGATATATTAGAAGGTATTTTCAATGATACACTGCATATTACGTTGTATTATAAGGTATTTTCAATGATAAACAACGATATATTACAAGGTATTTTCAATGATACACTGCATATTACGTTATATTATAAGGTATTTTCAATGATACACTGCATATTACGTTATATTATAAGGTATTTTCAATGATACACTGCATATTACGTTATATTATAAGGTATTTTCATTGATACACTGAATATTACGTTATATTATAAGGTATTTTCAATGATACACTGTATATTACGTTAGATTACATGGCATTTTCTATGATACACTGCATATTACGTTATATTACATGGTATTTTTTATGATATACTGTATATTACGTTATATTATAAGGTATTTTCAATGATACACTGCATATTACGTTATATTATAAGGTATTTTCAATGATACACTGCATATTACGTTATATTATAAGGTATTTTCAATGATACACTGCATATTACGTTATATTATAAGGTATTTTCAATGATACACTGCATATTACGTTATATTATAAGGTATTTTCAATGATAAACTACGATATAATAGAAGGTATTTTCAATGATACACTGCATATTACGTTGTATTATAAGGTATTTTCAATGATAAACAACGATATATTACAAGGTATTTTCAATGATACACTGCATATTACGTTATATTATAAGGTATTTTCATTGATACACTGCATATTACGTTATATTATAAGGTATTTTCAATGATACACTGTATATTACGTTATATTACATGGTATTTTCAATGATACACTGCATATTACGTTATATTATAAGGTATTTTCAATGATACACTGCATATTACGTTATATTATAAGGTATTTTCAATGATACACTGCATATTACGTTATATTATAAGGTATTTTCAATGATACACTGTATATTACGTTATATTATAAGGTATTTTCAATGATACACTGCATATTACGTTATATTATAAGGTAATTTCAATGATACACTGCATATTACGTTATATTATAAGGTATTTTCAATGATACACTGCATATTACGTTATATTATAAGGTATTTTCAATGATACACTGCATATTACGTTATATTATAAGGTATTTTCAATGATACACTGCATATTACGTTATATTATAAGGTATTTTCATTGATACACTGAATATTACGTTATATTATAAGGTATTTTCAATGATACACTGTATATTACGTTAGATTACATGGCATTTTCTATGATACACTGCATATTACGTTATATTACATGGTATTTTTTATGATATACTGTATATTACGTTATATTATAAGGTATTTTCAATGATACACTGCATATTACGTTATATTATAAGGTATTTTCAATGATACACTGCATATTACGTTATATTATAAGGTATTTTCAATGATACACTGCATATTACGTTATATTATAAGGTATTTTCAATGATACACTGCATATTACGTTATATTATAAGGTATTTTCAATGATAAACTACGATATATTAGAAGGTATTTTCAATGATACACTGCATATTACGTTATATTATAAGGTATTTTCAATGATAAACAACGATATATTACAAGGTATTTTCAATGATACACTGCATATTACGTTATATTATAAGGTATTTTCAATGATACACTGTATATTACGTTATATTACATGGTATTTTTTATGATATACTGCATATTACGTTATATTATAAGGTATTTTCATTGATACACTGCATATTACGTTATATTATAAGGTATTTTCAATGATACACTGTATATTACGTTATATTACATGGTATTTTCAATGATACACTGCATATTACGTTATATTATAAGGTATTTTCAATGATACACTGCATATTACGTTATATTATAAGGTATTTTCAATGATACACTGCATATTACGTTATATTATAAGGTATTTTCAATGATACACTGTATATTACGTTATATTATAAGGTATTTTCAATGATACACTGCATATTACGTTATATTATAAGGTAATTTCAATGATACACTGCATATTACGTTATATTATAAGGTATTTTCAATGATACACTGCATATTACGTTATATTATAAGGTATTTTCAATGATACACTGCATATTACGTTATATTATAAGGTATTTTCAATGATAAACAACGATATATTAGAAGGTATTTTCAATGATACACTGCATATTACGTTATATTATAAGGTATTTTCAATGATACACTGTATATTACGTTATATTACATGGTATTTTTTATGATATACTGTATATTACGTTATATTATAAGGTATTTTCAATGATACACTGCATATTACGTTATATTATAAGGTATTTTCAATGATACACTGCATATTACGTTATATTATAAGGTATTTTCATTGATACACTGAATATTACGTTATATTATAAGGTATTTTCAATGATACACTGTATATTACGTTATATTACATGGTATTTTCTATGATACACTGCATATTACGTTATATTATAAGGTATTTTCAATGATACACTGCATATTACGTTATATTATAAGGTATTTTCAATGATACTCTGCATATTACTTTATATTGTAAGGTATTTTCAATGATAAACTACGATATATTAAAAGGTATTTTCAATGATACACTGCATATTACGTTATATTCTAAGGTATTTTCAATGATACACTGCATATTACGTTACATTATAAGGTATTTTCAATGATAAACAACGATATATTAGAAGGTATTTTCAATGATACACTGCATATTACGTTACATTATAAGGTATTTTCAATGATACACTGTATATTACGTTATATTACATGGTATTTTCTATGATATACTGCATATTACGTTATATTATAAGGTATTTTCAATGATACACTGCATATTACGTTATATTATAAGGTATTTTCAATGATACACTGCATATTACGTTATATTATAAGGTATTTTCAATGATACACTGCATATTACGTTATATTATAAGGTATTTTCAATGATAAACTACGATATATTATAAGGTATTTTCATTGATACACTGCATATTACGTTATATTATAAGGTATTTTCAATGATACACTGTATATTACGTTATATTACATGGTATTTTCTATGATACACTGCATATTACGTTATATTATAAGGTATTTTCAATGATACACTGCATATTACGTTATATTATAAGGTATTTTCAATGATACACTGTATATTACATGGTATTTTCTATGATATACTGCATATTACGTTATATTATAAGGTATTTTCAATGATACACTGCATATTACGTTATATTATAAGGTATTTTCAATGATACACTGCATATTACGTTATATTATAAGGTATTTTCAATGATAAACAACGATATATTAGAAGGTATTTTCAATGATACACTGCATATTACGTTATATTATAAGGTATTTTCAATGATACACTGTATATTACGTTATATTACATGGTATTTTTTATGATATACTGTATATTACGTTATATTATAAGGTATTTTCAATGATACACTGCATATTACGTTATATTATAAGGTATTTTCAATGATACACTGTATATTACATGGTATTTTCTATGATATACTGCATATTACGTTATATTATAAGGTATTTTCAATGATACACTGCATATTACGTTATATTATAAGGTAATTTCAATGATACACTGCATATTACGTTATATTATAAGGTATTTTCAATGATAAACAACGATATATTAGAAGGTATTTTCAATGATAGACTGTATATTACGTTATATTACATGGTATTTTCTATGATACACTGCACATTACGTTATATTATAAGGTATTTTCAATGATACACTGCATATTACGTTATATTATAAGGTATTTTCATTGATACACTGCATATTACGTTATATTATAAGGTATTTTCAATGATACACTGTATATTACGTTATATTACATGGTATTTTCAATGATACACTGCATATTACGTTATATTATAAGGTATTTTCAATGATACACTGCATATTACGTTATATTATAAGGTATTTTCAATGATACACTGCATATTACGTTATATTATAAGGTATTTTCAATGATACACTGTATATTACATGGTATTTTCTATGATATACTGCATATTACGTTATATTATAAGGTATTTTCAATGATACACTGCATATTACGTTATATTATAAGGTATTTTCAATGATACACTGTATATTACATGGTATTTTCTATGATATACTGCATATTACGTTATATTATAAGGTATTTTCAATGATACACTGTATATTACGTTATATTACATGGTATTTTTTATGATATACTGTATATTACGTTATATTATAAGGTATTTTCAATGATACACTGCATATTACGTTATATTATAAGGTATTTTCAATGATACACTGCATATTACGTTATATTATAAGGTATTTTCATTGATACACTGAATATTACGTTATATTATAAGGTATTTTCAATGATACACTGCATATTACGTTATATTATAAGGTATTTTCAATGATACACTGCATATTACGTTATATTATAAGGTATTTTCAATGATACACTGCATATTACGTTATATTATAAGGTATTTTCAATGATACACTGTATATTACATGGTATTTTCTATGATATACTGCATATTACGTTATATTATAAGGTATTTTCAATGATACACTGCATATTACGTTATATTATAAGGTATTTTCAATGATACACTGCATATTACGTTATATTATAAGGTATTTTCAATGATAAACAACGATATATTACAAGGTATTTTCAATGATACACTGTATATTACGTTATATTACATGGTATTTTCAATGATACACTGCATATTACGTTATATTATAAGGTATTTTCAATGATACACTGCATATTACGTTATATTATAAGGTATTTTCAATGATACACTGCATATTACGTTATATTATAAGGTATTTTCAATGATACACTGTATATTACATGGTATTTTCTATGATATACTGCATATTACGTTATATTATAAGGTATTTTCAATGATACACTGCATATTACGTTATATTATAAGGTATTTTCAATGATACACTGCATATTACGTTATATTATAAGGTATTTTCAATGATACACTGCATATTACGTTATATTATAAGGTATTTTCAATGATAAACTACGATATATTAGAAGGTATTTTCAATGATACACTGCATATTACGTTGTATTATAAGGTATTTTCAATGATAAACAACGATATATTACAAGGTATTTTCAATGATACACTGCATATTACGTTATATTATAAGGTATTTTCAATGATAAACTACGATATATTAGAAGGTATTTTCAATGATACACTGCATATTACGTTGTATTATAAGGTATTTTCAATGATAAACAACGATATATTACAAGGTATTTTCAATGATACACTGCATATTACGTTATATTATAAGGTATTTTCAATGATACACTGTATATTACGTTATATTACATGGTATTTTTTATGATATACTGTATATTACGTTATATTATAAGGTATTTTCAATGATACACTGCATATTACGTTATATTATAAGGTATTTTCAATGATACACTGTATATTACGTTATATTACATGGTATTTTTTATGATATTCTGTATATTACGTTATATTATAAGGTATTTTCAATGATACACTGCATATTACGTTATATTATAAGGTATTTTCAATGATACACTGTATATTACGTTATATTACATGGTATTTTTTATGATATACTGTATATTACGTTATATTATAAGGTATTTTCAATGATACACTGCATATTACGTTATATTATAAGGTATTTTCAATGATACACTGCATATTACGTTATATTATAAGGTATTTTCAATGATACACTGTATATTACGTTATATTACATGGTATTTTTTATGATATACTGTATATTACGTTATATTATAAGGTATTTTCAATGATACACTGCATATTACGTTATATTATAAGGTATTTTCAATGATACACTGCATATTACGTTATATTATAAGGTATTTTCATTGATACACTGAATATTACGTTATATTATAAGGTATTTTCAATGATACACTGCATATTACGTTATATTATAAGGTATTTTCAATGATACACTGCATATTACGTTATATTATAAGGTATTTTCAATGATACACTGCATATTACGTTATATTATAAGGTATTTTCAATGATACACTGTATATTACATGGTATTTTCTATGATATACTGCATATTACGTTATATTATAAGGTATTTTCAATGATACACTGCATATTACGTTATATTATAAGGTATTTTCAATGATACACTGCATATTACGTTATATTATAAGGTATTTTCAATGATAAACTACGATATATTAGAAGGTATTTTCAATGATACACTGCATATTACGTTATATTATAAGGTATTTTCAATGATACACTGTATATTACGTTATATTACATGGTATTTTTTATGATATACTGTATATTACGTTATATTATAAGGTATTTTCAATGATACACTGCATATTACGTTATATTATAAGGTATTTTCATTGATACACTGAATATTACGTTATATTATAAGGTATTTTCAATGATACACTGCATATTACGTTATATTATAAGGTATTTTCAATGATACACTGCATATTACGTTATATTATAAGGTATTTTCAATGATACACTGCATATTACGTTATATTATAAGGTATTTTCAATGATACACTGTATATTACATGGTATTTTCTATGATATACTGCATATTACGTTATATTATAAGGTATTTTCAATGATACACTGCATATTACGTTATATTATAAGGTATTTTCAATGATACACTGCATATTACGTTATATTATAAGGTATTTTCAATGATAAACTACGATATATTAGAAGGTATTTTCAATGATACACTGCATATTACGTTGTATTATAAGGTATTTTCAATGATAAACAACGATATATTACAAGGTATTTTCAATGATACACTGCATATTACGATATATTATAAGGTATTTTCAATGATACACTGTATATTACGTTATATTACATGGTATTTTTTATGATATACTGTATATTACGTTATATTATAAGGTATTTTCAATGATACACTGCATATTACGTTATATTATAAGGTATTTTCAATGATACACTGTATATTACGTTATATTACATGGTATTTTTTATGATATACTGTATATTACGTTATATTATAAGGTATTTTCAATGATACACTGCATATTACGTTATATTATAAGGTATTTTCAATGATACACTGCATATTACGTTATATTATAAGGTATTTTCAATGATACACTGCATATTACGTTATATTATAAGGTATTTTCAATGATAAACTACGATATATTAGAAGGTATTTTCAATGATACACTGCATATTACGTTATATTATAAGGTATTTTCAATGATAAACAACGATATATTAGAAGGTATTTTCAATGATACACTGCATATTACGTTATATTATAAGGTATTTTCAATGATACACTGCATATTACGTTACATTATAAGGTATTTTCAATGATAAACTACGATATATTAGATGGTATTTTCAATGATACACTGCATATTACGTTATATTATAAGGTAATTTCAATGATAGACTGTATATTACGTTATATTACATGGTATTTTCTATGATACACTGCACATTTCGTTATATTATAAGGTATTTTCAATGATACACTGCATATTACGTTATATTATAAGGTATTTTCATTGATACACTGCATATTACGTTATATTATAAGGTATTTTCAATGATACACTGTATATTACGTTATATTACATGGTATTTTCAATGATACACTGCATATTACGTTATATTATAAGGTATTTTCAATGATACACTGCATATTACGTTATATTATAAGGTATTTTCAATGATACACTGCATATTACGTTATATTATAAGGTATTTTCAATGATACACTGTATATTACGTTATATTACATGGTATTTTTTATGATATACTGTATATTACGTTATATTATAAGGTATTTTCAATGATACACTGCATATTACGTTATATTATAAGGTATTTTCAATGATACACTGCATATTACGTTATATTATAAGGTATTTTCAATGATACACTGCATATTACGTTATATTATAAGGTATTTTCAATGATAAACTACGATATATTAGAAGGTATTTTCAATGATACACTGCATATTACGTTATATTATAAGGTATTTTCAATGATAAACAACGATATATTAGAAGGTATTTTCAATGATACACTGCATATTACGTTATATTATAAGGTATTTTCAATGATACACTGCATATTACGTTACATTATAAGGTATTTTCAATGATAAACTACGATATATTAGATGGTATTTTCAATGATACACTGCATATTACGTTATATTATAAGGTAATTTCAATGATAGACTGTATATTACGTTATATTACATGGTATTTTCTATGATACACTGCACATTTCGTTATATTATAAGGTATTTTCAATGATACACTGCATATTACGTTATATTATAAGGTATTTTCATTGATACACTGCATATTACGTTATATTATAAGGTATTTTCAATGATACACTGTATATTACGTTATATTACATGGTATTTTCAATGATACACTGCATATTACGTTATATTATAAGGTATTTTCAATGATACACTGCATATTACGTTATATTATAAGGTATTTTCAATGATACACTGCATATTACGTTATATTATAAGGTATTTTCAATGATACACTGTATATTACATGGTATTTTCTATGATATACTGCATATTACGTTATATTATAAGGTATTTTCAATGATACACTGCATATTACGTTATATTATAAGGTATTTTCAATGATACACTGCATATTACGTTATATTATAAGGTATTTTCAATGATAAACAACGATATATTACAAGGTATTTTCAATGATACACTGTATATTACGTTATATTACATGGTATTTTCAATGATACACTGCATATTACGTTATATTATAAGGTATTTTCAATGATACACTGCATATTACGTTATATTATAAGGTATTTTCAATGATACACTGCATATTACGTTATATTATAAGGTATTTTCAATGATACACTGTATATTACATGGTATTTTCTATGATATACTGCATATTACGTTATATTATAAGGTATTTTCAATGATACACTGCATATTACGTTATATTATAAGGTATTTTCAATGATACATTGCATAATACGTCATATTATAAGGTGTTTTCAATGATAAACTACGATATATTATAAGGTTTTTTGAATGATACACTGCATATTACGTTGTATTATAAGGTATTTTCAATGATAAACAACGATATATTACAAGGTATTTTCAATGATACACTGCATATTACGTTATATTATAAGGTATTTTCAATGATACACTGTATATTACGTTATATTACATGGTATTTTTTATGATATACTGTATATTACGTTATATTATAAGGTATTTTCAATGATACACTGCATATTACGTTATATTATAAGGTATTTTCAATGATACACTGCATATTACGTTATATTATAAGGTATTTTCATTGATACACTGAATATTACGTTATATTATAAGGTATTTTCAATGATACACTGTATATTACGTTATATTACATGGTATTTTCTATGATACACTGCATATTACGTTATATTATAAGGTATTTTCAATGATACACTGCATATTACGTTATATTATAAGGTATTTTCAATGATACTCTGCATATTACTTTATATTATAAGGTATTTTCAATGATAAACTACGATATATTAAAAGGTATTTTCAATGATACACTGCATATTACGTTATATTATAAGGTATTTTCAATGATACACTGCATATTACGTTATATTATAAGGTATTTTCAATGATACACTGCATATTACGTTATATTATAAGGTATTTTCAATGATACACTGCATATTACGTTATATTATAAGGTATTTTCAATGATAAACTACGATATATTATAAGGTATTTTCATTGATACACTGCATATTACGTTATATTATAAGGTATTTTCAATGATACACTGTATATTACGTTATATTACATGGTATTTTCTATGATACACTGCATATTACGTTATATTATAAGGTATTTTCAATGATACACTGCATATTACGTTATATTATAAGGTATTTTCAATGATACACTGTATATTACGTTATATTACATGGTATTTTCTATGATACACTGCATATTACGTTATATTATAAGGTATTTTCAATGATACACTGCATATTACGTTATATTATAACGTATTTTCAATGATACACTGCAAATTTCGTTATATTATAAGGTATTTTCAATGATAAACTACGATATATTAGAAGGTATTTTCAATGATACACTGCATATTACGTTATATTACATGGTATTTTCAATGATACACTGCATATTACGTTATATTATAAGGTATTTTCAATGATACACTGCATATTACGTTATATTATAAGGTATTTTCAATGATACACTGCATATTACGTTATATTATAAGGTATTTTCAATGATACACTGTATATTACATGGTATTTTCTATGATATACTGCATATTACGTTATATTATAAGGTATTTTCAATGATACACTGCATATTACGTTATATTATAAGGTATTTTCAATGATACACTGTATATTACATGGTATTTTCTATGATATACTGCATATTACGTTATATTATAAGGTATTTTCAATGATACACTGCATATTACGTTATATTATAAGGTATTTTCAATGATACACTGCATATTACGTTATATTATAAGGTATTTTCAATGATAAACTACGATATATTAGAAGGTATTTTCAATGATACACTGCATATTACGTTGTATTATAAGGTATTTTCAATGATAAACAACGATATATTACAAGGTATTTTCAATGATACACTGCATATTACGTTATATTATAAGGTATTTTCAATGATACACTGTATATTACGTTATATTACATGGTATTTTTTATGATATACTGTATATTACGTTATATTATAAGGTATTTTCAATGATACACTGCATATTACGTTATATTATAAGGTATTTTCAATGATACACTGCATATTACGTTATATTATAAGGTATTTTCATTGATACACTGAATATTACGTTATATTATAAGGTATTTTCAATGATACACTGTATATTACGTTATATTACATGGTATTTTCTATGATACACTGCATATTACGTTATATTATAAGGTATTTTCAATGATACACTGCATATTACGTTATATTATAAGGTATTTTCAATGATACTCTGCATATTACTTTATATTATAAGGTATTTTCAATGATAAACTACGATATATTAAAAGGTATTTTCAATGATACACTGCATATTACGTTATATTATAAGGTATTTTCAATGATACACTGCATATTACGTTATATTATAAGGTATTTTCAATGATACTCTGCATATTACGTTATATTATAAGGTATTTTCAATGATACACTGCATATTACGTTATATTATAAGGTATTTTCAATGATAAACTACGATATATTATAAGGTATTTTCATTGATACACTGCATATTACGTTATATTATAAGGTATTTTCAATGATACACTGTATATTACGTTATATTACATGGTATTTTCTATGATACACTGCATATTACGTTATATTATAAGGTATTTTCAATGATACACTGCATATTACGTTATATTATAAGGTATTTTCAATGATACACTGTATATTACGTTATATTACATGGTATTTTCTATGATACACTGCATATTACGTTATATTATAAGGTATTTTCAATGATACACTGCATATTACGTTATATTATAACGTATTTTCAATGATACACTGCAAATTACGATATATTATAAGGTATTTTCAATGATAAACTACGATATATTAGAAGGTATTTTCAATGATACACTGCATATTACGTTATATTATAAGGTAATTTCAATGATACACTGTATATTACGTTATATTACATGGTATTTTCTATGATACACTGCATATTACGTTATATTATAAGGTATTTTCAATGATACACTGCATATTACGTTATATTATAAGGTATTTTCAATGATACACTGCATATTACGTTATATTATAAGGTATTTTCAATGATAAACTACGATATATTAGAAGGTATTTTCAATGATACACTGCATATTACGTTATATTATAAGGTATTTTCAATGATACACTGCATATTACGTTATATTATAAGGTATTTTCAATGATAAACTACGATATATTAGAAGGTATTTTCAATGATACACTGCATATTACGTTATATTATAAGGTATTTTCAATGATAAACAACGATATATTAGAAGGTATTTTCAATGATACACTGCATATTACGTTATATTATAAGGTATTTTCAATGATACACTGTATATTACGTTATATTACATGGTATTTTTTATGATATACTGTATATTACGTTATATTATAAGGTATTTTCAATGATACACTGCATATTACGTTATATTATAAGGTATTTTCAATGATACACTGCATATTACGTTATATTATAAGGTATTTTCATTGATACACTGAATATTACGTTATATTATAAGGTATTTTCAATGATACACTGTATATTACGTTATATTACATGGTATTTTCTATGATACACTGCATATTACGTTATATTATAAGGTATTTTCAATGATGCACTGCATATTACGTTATATTATAAGGTATTTTCAATGATACACTGCATATTACGTTATATTATAAGGTATTTTCAATGATACACTGCATATTACGTTATATTATAAGGTATTTTCAATGATAAACTACGATATATTAGAAGGTATTTTCAATGATACACTGTATATTACGTTATATTACATGGTATTTTCAATGATACACTGCATATTACGTTATATTATAAGGTATTTTCAATGATACACTGCATATTACGTTATATTATAAGGTATTTTCAATGATACACTGCATATTACGTTATATTATAAGGTATTTTCAATGATACACTGTATATTACATGGTATTTTCTATGATATACTGCATATTACGTTATATTATAAGGTATTTTCAATGATACACTGCATATTACGTTATATTATAAGGTATTTTCAATGATACACTGCATATTACGTTATATTATAAGGTATTTTCAATGATAAACTACGATATATTAGAAGGTATTTTCAATGATACACTGCATATTACGTTGTATTATAAGGTATTTTCAATGATAAACAACGATATATTAGAAGGTATTTTCAATGATACACTGCATATTACGTTATATTATAAGGTATTTTCAATGATACACTGTATATTACGTTATATTACATGGTATTTTTTATGATATACTGTATATTACGTTATATTATAAGGTATTTTCAATGATACACTGCATATTACGTTATATTATAAGGTATTTTCAATGATACACTGCATATTACGTTATATTATAAGGTATTTTCATTGATACACTGAATATTACGTTATATTATAAGGTATTTTCAATGATACACTGTATATTACGTTATATTACATGGTATTTTCTATGATATACTGCATATTACGTTATATTATAAGGTATTTTCAATGATACACTGCATATTACGTTATATTATAAGGTATTTTCAATGATACTCTGCATATTACTTTATATTATAAGGTATTTTCAATGATAAACTACGATATATTAGAAGGTATTTTCAATGATACACTGCATATTACGTTATATTATAAGGTATTTTCAATGATACACTGTATATTACGTTATATTACATGGTATTTTCTATGATAAACTACGATATATTAGAAGGTATTTTCAATGATACACTGCATATTACGTTATATTATAAGGTATTTTCAATGATACACTGTATATTACGTTATATTACATGGTATTTTCTATGATATACTGCATATTACGTTATATTATAAGGTATTTTCAATGATACACTGCATATTACGTTATATTATAAGGTATTTTCAATGATACACTGCATATTACGTTATATTATAAGGTATTTTCAATGATACACTGCATATTACGTTATATTATAAGGTATTTTCAATGATAAACTACGATATATTATAAGGTATTTTCATTGATACACTGCATATTACGTTATATTACATGGTATTTTCAATGATACACTGCATATTACGTTATATTATAAGGTATTTTCAATGATACACTGCATATTACGTTATATTATAAGGTATTTTCAATGATACACTGCATATTACGTTATATTATAAGGTATTTTCAATGATACACTGTATATTACATGGTATTTTCTATGATATACTGCATATTACGTTATATTATAAGGTATTTTCAATGATACACTGCATATTACGTTATATTATAAGGTATTTTCAATGATACACTGCATATTACGTTATATTATAAGGTATTTTCAATGATAAACTACGATATATTAGAAGGTATTTTCAATGATACACTGCATATTACGTTGTATTATAAGGTATTTTCAATGATAAACAACGATATATTAGAAGGTATTTTCAATGATACACTGCATATTACGTTATATTATAAGGTATTTTCATTGATACACTGAATATTACGTTATATTATAAGGTATTTTCAATGATACACTGTATATTACGTTATATTACATGGTATTTTCTATGATACACTGCATATTACGTTATATTATAAGGTATTTTCAATGATACACTGCATATTACGTTATATTATAAGGTATTTTCAATGATACTCTGCATATTACTTTATATTATAAGGTATTTTCAATGATAAACTACGATATATTATAAGGTATTTTCAATGATACACTGCATATTACGTTATATTATAAGGTATTTTCAATGATACACTGTATATTACGTTATATTACATGGTATTTTCTATGATAAACTACGATATATTAGAAGGTATTTTCAATGATACACTGCATATTACGTTATATTATAAGGTATTTTCAATGATACACTGTATATTACGTTATATTACATGGTATTTTCTATGATATACTGCATATTACGTTATATTATAAGGTATTTTCAATGATACACTGCATATTACGTTATATTATAAGGTATTTTCAATGATACACTGCATATTACGTTATATTATAAGGTATTTTCAATGATACACTGCATATTACGTTGTATTATAAGGTATTTTCAATGATAAACTACGATATATTATAAGGTATTTTCATTGATACACTGCATATTACGTTATATTATAAGGTATTTTCAATGATACACTGTATATTACGTTATATTACATGGTATTTTCTATGATAAACTACGATATATTAGAAGGTATTTTCAATGATACACTGCATATTACGTTATATTATAAGGTATTTTCAATGATAAACTACGATATATTAGAAGGTATTTTCAATGATACACTGCATATTACGTTATATTATAAGGTATTTTCAATGATACACTGTATATTACGTTATATTACATGGTATTTTTTATGATATACTGTATATTACGTTATATTATAAGGTATTTTCAATGATACACTGCATATTACGTTATATTATAAGGTATTTTCAATGATACACTGCATATTACGTTATATTATAAGGTATTTTCATTGATACACTGAATATTACGTTATATTATAAGGTATTTTCAATGATACACTGTATATTACGTTATATTACATGGTATTTTCTATGATACACTGCATATTACGTTATATTATAATGTATTTTCAATGATACACTGCATATTACGTTATATTATAAGGTATTTTCAATGATACACTGCATATTACGTTATATTATAAGGTATTTTCAATGATACACTGCATATTACGTTATATTATAAGGTATTTTCAATGATAAACTACGATATATTAGAAGGCATTTTCAATGATACACTGCATATTACGTCATATTATAAGGTATTTTCAATGATAAACAACGATATATTAGAAGGTATTTTCAATGATACACTGCATATTACGTTATATTATAAGGTATTTTCAATGATACACTGCATATTACGCTATATTATAAGGTATTTTCAATGATAAACTACGATATATTAGATGGTATTTTCAACGATACACTGCATATTACGTTATATTATAAGGTAATTTCAATGATACACTGTATATTACGTTATATTACATGGTATTTTCTATGATACACTGCACATTACGTTATATTATAAGGTATTTTCAATGATACACTGCATATTACGTTATATTATAAGGTATTTTCATTGATACACTGCATATTACGTTATATTATAAGGTATTTTCAATGATACACTGTATATTACGTTATATTACATGGTATTTTCAATGATACACTGCATATTACGTTATATTATAAGGTATTTTCAATGATACACTGCATATTACGTTATATTATAAGGTATTTTCAATGATACACTGCATATTACGTTATATTATAAGGTATTTTCAATGATACACTGTATATTACATGGTATTTTCTATGATATACTGCATATTACGTTATATTATAAGGTATTTTCAATGATACACTGCATATTACGTTATATTATAAGGTATTTTCAATGATACACTGCATATTACGTTATATTATAAGGTATTTTCAATGATAAACTACGATATATTAGAAGGTATTTTCAATGATACACTGCATATTACGTTATATTATAAGGTATTTTCAATGATAAACAACGATATATTAGAAGGTATTTTCAATGATACACTGCATATTACGTTATATTATAAGGTATTTTCAATGATACACTGTATATTAAGTTATATTACATGGTATTTTTTATGATATACTGTATATTACGTTATATTATAAGGTATTTTCAATGATACACTGCATATTACGTTATATTATAAGGTATTTTCAATGATACACTGCATATTACGTTATATTATAAGGTATTTTCAATGATAAACTACGATATATTAGATGGTATTTTCAACGATACACTGCATATTACGTTATATTATAAGGTAATTTCAATGATACACTGTATATTACGTTATATTACATGGTATTTTCTATGATACACTGCACATTACGTTATATTATAAGGTATTTTCAATGATACACTGCATATTACGTTATATTATAAGGTATTTTCAATGATACACTGCATATTACGTTATATTATAAGGTATTTTCAATGATACACTGCATATTACGTTATATTATAAGGTATTTTCATTGATACACTGAATATTACGTTATATTATAAGGTATTTTCAATGATACACTGTATATTACGTTATATTACATGGTATTTTCAATGATACACTGCATATTACGTTATATTATAAGGTATTTTCAATGATACACTGTATATTACATGGTATTTTCTATGATATACTGCATATTACGTTATATTATAAGGTATTTTCAATGATACACTGCATATTACGTTATATTATAAGGTATTTTCAATGATACACTGCATATTACGTTATATTATAAGGTATTTTCAATGATAAACTACGATATATTAGAAGGTATTTTCAATGATACACTGCATATTACGTTATATTATAAGGTATTTTCAATGATAAACAACGATATATTAGAAGGTATTTTCAATGATACACTGCATATTACGTTATATTATAAGGTATTTTCAATGATACACTGTATATTAAGTTATATTACATGGTATTTTTTATGATATACTGTATATTACGTTATATTATAAGGTATTTTCAATGATACACTGCATATTACGTTATATTATAAGGTATTTTCAATGATACACTGCATATTACGTTATATTATAAGGTATTTTCATTGATACACTGAATATTACGTTATATTATAAGGTATTTTCAATGATACACTGTATATTACGTTATATTACATGGTATTTTCTATGATACACTGCATATTACGTTATATTATAAGGTATTTTCAATGATACACTGCATATTACGTTATATTATAAGGTATTTTCAATGATACACTGCATATTACTTTATATTATAAGGTATTTTCAATGATAAACTACGATATATTAAAAGGTATTTTCAATGATACACTGCATATTACGTTATATTATAAGGTATTTTCAATGATACACTGTATATTACGTTATATTACATGGTATTTTTTATGATATACTGTATATTACGTTATATTATAAGGTATTTTCAATGATACACTGCATATTACGTTATATTATAAGGTATTTTCAATGATACACTGCATATTACGTTATATTATAAGGTATTTTCATTGATACACTGCATATTACGTTATATTATAAGGTATTTTCAATGATACAATGTATATTACGTTATATTACATGGTATTTTCTATGATACACTGCATATTACGTTATATTATAAGGTATTTTCAATGATACACTGCATATTACGTTATATTATAAGGTATTTTCAATGATAAACTACGATATATTAGAAGGTATTTTCAATGATACACTGCATATTACGTTATATTATAAGGTATTTTCAATGATAAACAACGATATATTAGAAGGTATTTTCAATGATACACTGCATATTACGATATATTATAAGGTATTTTCAATGATACACTGTATATTACGTTATATTACATGGTATTTTCATTGATACACTGCATATTACGTTATATTATAAGGTATTTTCAATGATAAACTACGATATATTATAAGGTATTTTCATTGATACACTGCATATTACGTTATATTATAAGGTATTTTCAATGATACACTGTATATTACGTTATAATACATGGTATTTTCTATGATACACTGCATATTACGTTATATTATAAGGTATTTTCAATGATACACTGCATATTACGTTATATTATAAGGTATTTTCAATGATACACTGTATATTACGTTATATTACATGGTATTTCTATGATACACTGCATATTACGTTATATTATAAGGTATTTTCAATGATACACTGCATATTACGTTATATTATAAGGTATTTTCAATAATAAACTACGATATATTAGAAGGTATTTTCAATGATACACTGCATATTACGTTATATTATAAGGTATTTTCAATGATACACTGTATATTACCTTATATTACATGGTATTTTCTATGATACACTGCATATTACGTTATATTATAAGGTATTTTCAATGATACACTGCATATTACGTTATATTATAAGGTATTTTCAATGATACACTGCATATTACGTTATATTATAAGGTATTTTCAATGATACACTGCATATTACGTTATATTATAAGGTATTTTCAATGATAAACAACGATATATTAGAAGGTATTTTCAATGATACACTGCATATTACGTTATATTATAAGGTATTTTCAATGATACACTGTATATTACGTTATATTACATGGTATTTTTTATGATATACTGTATATTACGTTATATTATAAGGTATTTTCAATGATACACTGCATATTACGTTATATTATAAGGTATTTTCAATGATACACTGCATATTACTTTATATTATAAGGTATTTTCAATGATAAACTACGATATATTAAAAGGTATTTTCAATGATACACTGCATATTACGTTATATTATAAGGTATTTTCAATGATACACTGTATATTACGTTATATTACATGGTATTTTCTATGATAAACTACGATATATTAGAAGGTATTTTCAATGATACACTGCATATTACGTTATATTATAAGGTATTTTCAATGATACACTGTATATTACGTTATATTACATGGTATTTTTTATGATATACTGTATATTACGTTATATTATAAGGTATTTTCAATGATACACTGCATATTACGTTATATTATAAGGTATTTTCAATGATACACTGCATATTACGTTATATTATAAGGTATTTTCAATAATAAACTACGATATATTAGAAGGTATTTTCAATGATACACTGCATATTACGTTATATTATAAGGTATTTTCAATGATACACTGTATATTACGTTATATTACATGGTATTTTCTATGATACACTGCATATTACGTTATATTATAAGGTATTTTCAATGATACACTGCATATTACGTTATATTATAAGGTATTTTCAATGATACACTGCATATTACGTTATATTATAAGGTATTTTCAATGATACACTGCATATTACGTTATATTATAAGGTATTTTCAATGATAAACAACGATATATTAGAAGGTATTTTCAATGATACACTGCATATTACGTTATATTATAAGGTATTTTCAATGATACACTGTATATTACGTTATATTACATGGTATTTTTTATGATATACTGTATATTACGTTATATTATAAGGTATTTTCAACGATACACTGCATATTACGTTATATTATAAGGTATTTTCAATGATACACTGCATATTACTTTATATTATAAGGTATTTTCAATGATAAACTACGATATATTAAAAGGTATTTTCAATGATACACTGCATATTACGTTATATTATAAGGTATTTTCAATGATACACTGTATATTACGTTATATTACATGGTATTTTCTATGATAAACTACGATATATTAGAAGGTATTTTCAATGATACACTGCATATTACGTTATATTATAAGGTATTTTCAATGATACACTGTATATTACGTTATATTACATGGTATTTTTTATGATATACTGTATATTACGTTATATTATGAGGTATTTTCAATGATACACTGCATATTACGTTATATTATAAGGTATTTTCAATGATACACTGCATATTACGTTATATTATAAGGTATTTTCATTGATACACTGAATATTACGTTATATTATAAGGTATTTTCAATGATACACTGTATATTACGTTATATTACATGGTATTTTCTATGATACACTGCATATTACGTTATATTATAAGGTATTTTCAATGATACACTGCATATTACGTTATATTATAAGGTATTTTCAATGATACACTGCATATTACTTTATATTATAAGGTATTTTCAATGATAAACTACGATATATTAAAAGGTATTTTCAATGATACACTGCATATTACGTTATATTATAAGGTATTTTCAATGATACACTGTATATTACGTTATATTACATGGTATTTTCTATGATAAACTACGATATATTAGAAGGTATTTTCAATGATACACTGCATATTACGTTATATTATAAGGTATTTTCAATGATAAACTACGATATATTAGAAGGTATTTTCAATGATACACTGCATATTACGTTATATTATAAGGTATTTTCAATGATACACTGTATATTACGTTATATTACATGGTATTTTTTATGATATACTGTATATTACGTTATATTATAAGGTATTTTCAATGATACACTGCATATTACGTTATATTATAAGGTATTTTCAATGATACACTGCATATTACGTTATATTATAAGGTATTTTCATTGATACACTGAATATTACGTTATATTATAAGGTATTTTCAATGATACACTGTATATTACGTTATATTACATGGTATTTTCTATGATACACTGCATATTACGTTATATTATAATGTATTTTCAATGATACACTGCATATTACGTTATATTATAAGGTATTTTCAATGATACACTGCATATTACGTTATATTATAAGGTATTTTCAATGATACACTGCATATTACGTTATATTATAAGGTATTTTCAATGATAAACTACGATATATTAGAAGGTATTTTCAATGATACACTGCATATTACGTCATATTATAAGGTATTTTCAATGATAAACAACGATATATTAGAAGGTATTTTCAATGATACACTGCATATTACGTTATATTATAAGGTATTTTCAATGATACACTGCATATTACGTTATATTATAAGGTATTTTCAATGATAAACTACGATATATTAGATGGTATTTTCAATGATACACTGCATATTACGTTATATTATAAGGTAATTTCAATGATACACTGTATATTACGTTATATTACATGGTATTTTCTATGATACACTGCACATTACGTTATATTATAAGGTATTTTCAATGATACACTGCATATTACGTTATATTACATGGTATTTTCTATGATACACTGCATATTACGTTATATTATAAGGTATTTTCAATGATACACTGCATATTACGTTACATTATAAGGTATTTTCAATGATAAACAACGATATATTAGAAGGTATTTTCAATGATACACTGCATATTACGTTATATTATAAGGTATTTTCAATGATACACTGTATATTACGTTATATTACATGGTATTTTCTATGATACACTGCATATTACGTTATATTATAAGGTATTTTCAATGATACACTGCATATTACGTTATATTATAAGGTATTTTCAATGATACACTGCATATTACGTTATATTATAAGGTATTTTCAATGATACACTGCATATTACGTTATATTATAAGGTATTTTCAATGATAAACTACGATATATTATAAGGTATTTTCAATGATACACTGCATATTACGTTATATTATAAGGTATTTTCAATGATACACTGTATATTACGTTATATTACATGGTATTTTCTATGATAAACTACGATATATTAGAAGGTATTTTCAATGATACACTGCATATTACGTTATATTATAAGGTATTTTCAATGATAAACAACGATATATTAGAAGGTATTTTCAATGATACACTGCATATTACGTTATATTATAAGGTATTTTCAATGATACACTGTATATTACGTTATATTACATGGTATTTTCTATGATATACTGCATATTACGTTATATTATAAGGTATTTTCAATGATACACTGCATATTACGTTATATTATAAGGTATTTTCAATGATAAACTACGATATATTATAAGGTATTTTCATTGATACACTGCATATTACGTTACATTATAAGGTATTTTCAATGATACACTGTATATTACGTTATATTACATGGTATTTTTTATGATATACTGTATATTACGTTATATTATAAGGTATTTTCAATGATACACTGCATATTACGTTATATTATAAGGTATTTTCAATGATACACTGCATATTACGTTATATTATAAGGTATTTTCATTGATACACTGAATATTACGTTATATTATAAGGTATTTTCAATGATACACTGTATATTACGTTATATTACATGGTATTTTCTATGATACACTGCATATTACGTTATATTATAAGGTATTTTCAATGATACACTGCATATTACGTTATATTATAAGGTATTTTCAATGATACACTGCATATTACTTTATATTATAAGGTATTTTCAATGATAAACTACGATATATTAAAAGGTATTTTCAATGATACACTGCATATTACGTTATATTATAAGGTATTTTCAATGATACACTGTATATTACGTTATATTACATGGTATTTTCTATGATAAACTACGATATATTAGAAGGTATTTTCAATGATACACTGCATATTACGTTATATTATAAGGTATTTTCAATGATAAACAACGATATATTAGAAGGTATTTTCAATGATACACTGCATATTACGTTATATTATAAGGTATTTTCAATGATACACTGTATATTACGTTATATTACATGGTATTTTTTATGATATACTGTATATTACGTTATATTATAAGGTATTTTCAATGATACACTGCATATTACGTTATATTATAAGGTATTTTCAATGATACACTGCATATTACGTTATATTATAAGGTATTTTCATTGATACACTGAATATTACGTTATATTATAAGGTATTTTCAATGATACACTGCATATTACGTTATATTACATGGTATTTTCTATGATACACTGCATATTACGTTATATTATAATGTATTTTCAATGATACACTGCATATTACGTTATATTATAAGGTATTTTCAATGATACACTGCATATTACGTTATATTATAAGGTATTTTCAATGATACACTGCATATTACGTTATATTATAAGGTATTTTCAATGATAAACTACGATATATTAGAAGGTATTTTCAATGATACACTGCATATTACGTCATATTATAAGGTATTTTCAATGATAAACTACGATATATTAGAAGGTATTTTCAATGATACACTGCATATTACGTTATATTATAAGGTATTTTCAATGATACACTGCATATTACGTTATATTATAAGGTATTTTCAATGATAAACTACGATATATTAGATGGTATTTTCAACGATACACTGCATATTACGTTATATTATAAGGTAATTTCAATGATACACTGTATATTACGTTATATTACATGGTATTTTCTATGATACACTGCACATTACGTTATATTATAAGGTATTTTCAATGATACACTGCATATTACGTTATATTACATGGTATTTTCTATGATACACTGCATATTACGTTATATTATAAGGTATTTTCAATGATACACTGCATATTACGTTACATTATAAGGTATTTTCAATGATAAACAACGATATATTAGAAGGTATTTTCAATGATACACTGCATATTACGTTATATTATAAGGTATTTTCAATGATACACTGTAT
The DNA here is from genome assembly GCA_916610255.1 of Lasioglossum lativentre. Taxonomy (NCBI): domain Eukaryota; kingdom Metazoa; phylum Arthropoda; class Insecta; order Hymenoptera; family Halictidae; genus Lasioglossum; species Lasioglossum lativentre. The sequence continues at coordinate 219,938 of CAKAJI010001058.1, forward strand.
ATTACGTTATATTACATGGTATTTTCTATGATATACTGCATATTACGTTATATTATAAGGTATTTTCAATGATACACTGCATATTACGTTATATTATAAGGTATTTTCAATGATACACTGCATATTACGTTATATTATAAGGTATTTTCAATGATACACTGCATATTACGTTATATTATAAGGTATTTTCAATGATAAACTACGATATATTATAAGGTATTTTCATTGATACACTGCATATTACGTTATATTATAAGGTATTTTCAATGATACACTGTATATTACGTTATATTACATGGTATTTTCTATGATAAACTACGATATATTAGAAGGTATTTTCAATGATACACTGCATATTACGTTATATTATAAGGTATTTTCAATGATAAACAACGATATATTAGAAGGTATTTTCAATGATACACTGCATATTACGTTATATTATAAGGTATTTTCAATGATACACTGCATATTACGTTATATTACATGGTATTTTCTATGATATACTGCATATTACGTTATATTATAAGGTATTTTCAATGATACACTGCATATTACGTTATATTATAAGGTATTTTCAATGATAAACTACGATATATTATAAGGTATTTTCATTGATACACTGCATATTACGTTATATTATAAGGTATTTTCAATGATACACTGTATATTACGTTATATTACATGGTATTTTCAATGATACACTGCATATTACGATACGTAATAAGGTATTTTCAATGATACACTGCATATTACGTTATATTACTTGGTATTTTCATTGATATACTGCATATTACGTTATATTATAAGGTATTTTCAATGATACACTGCATATTACGTTATATTACATGGTATTTTCATTGATATACTGCATATTACGTTATATTATAAGGTATTTTCAATGATACACTGCATATTACGTTATATTATAAGGTATTTTCAATGATACACTGCATATTACGTTATATTATAAGCTATTTTCAATGATACACTGTATATTACGTGATATTACATGGTATTTTCTATGATACACTGCATATTACGTTATATTATAAGGTATTTTCAATGATACACTGCATATTACGTTATATTATAAGGTATTTTCAAAGATACACTACAAATTACGATATGTTATAAGGTATTTTCAATGATACACTGCATATTACGTTATATTACATGGTATATTCAATGATACACTGCATATAACGTTATATTATAAGGTATTTTCAATGATACACTGCATATTACGATATGTTATAAGGTATTTTCAATGATACACTGTATATTACGTTATATTATAAGGTATTTTCAATGATACACTGCATATTACGTTATATTATAAGGTATTTTCAATGATACACTGCATATTACGTTATATTATAAGGTATTTTCAATGATACACTGCATATTACGTTATATTATAAGGTATTTTCAATGATACACTGCATATTACGATATGTTATAAGGTATTTTCAATGATACACTGCATATTACGCTATATTATATGGTATTTTCAATGATACACTGCATATTACGTTATATTATAAGGTATTTTCAATGATAAACTACGATATATTAGAAGGTATTTTCAATGATACACTGCATATTACGTTATATTATAAGGTATTTTCAATGATAAACTACGATATATTAGAAGGTATTTTCAATGATACACTGCATATTACGTTATATTACATGGTATATTCAATGATACACTGCATATAACGTTATATTATAAGGTATTTTCAATGATACACTGCATATTACGATATGTTATAAGGTATTTTCAATGATACACTGTATATTACGTTATATTATAAGGTATTTTCAATGATACACTGCATATTACGTTATATTATAAGGTATTTTCAATGATACACTGCATATTACGTTATATTATAAGGTATTTTCAATGATACACTGCATATTACGTTATATTATAAGGTATTTTCAATGATACACTGCATATTACGATATGTTATAAGGTATTTTCAATGATACACTGCATATTACGCTATATTATATGGTATTTTCAATGATACACTGCATATTACGTTATATTATAAGGTATTTTCAATGATAAACTACGATATATTAGAAGGTATTTTCAATGATACACTGCATATTACGTTATATTATAAGGTATTTTCAATGATAAACTACGATATATTAGAAGGTATTTTCAATGATACACTGCATATTACGTTATATTATAAGGTATTTTCAATGATACACTGTATATTACATGGTATTTTCTATGATATACTGCATATTACGTTATATTATAAGGTATTTTCAATGATACACTGCATATTACGTTATATTATAAGGTATTTTCAATGATACACTGTATATTACATGGTATTTTCTATGATATACTGCATATTACGTTATATTATAAGGTATTTTCAATGATACACTGCATATTACGTTATATTATAAGGTATTTTCTATGATACACTGCATATTACGTTATATTATAAGGTATTTTCAATGATACACTGCATATTACGATATGATATAAGGTATTTTCAATGTTACACTGCATATTACGTTATATCGTAAGGTATTTTCAATGATACACTGCATATTACGTTATATTATATGGTATTTTCAATGATACACTGCATATTACGTTATATTATAAGGTATTTTCTAAGATACACTGCATATTAGGATATGTTATAAGGTATTTTCAATGATACACTGCATATTACGTTATATTACATGGTATTTTCTATGATACACTGCATATTACGTTATATTATAAGGTATATTCAATGATACACTGCATATTACGTTATATTATAAGGTATTTTCAATGATACACTGTATATTACGCTATATTATAATGTATTTTCAATGATACACTGCATATTACGTTATATTATAAGGTATTTTCAATGATACACTGCATGTTACGTTATATTATAAGGTATTTTCAATGATACACTGCATATTACGTTATATTATAAGGTATTTTCTATGATACACTGCATATTAGGATATGTTATAAGGTATTTTCAATGATACACTGCATATTACGTTATATTATATGGTATTTTCAATGATACACTGCATATTATGATACGTAATAAGGTATTTTCAATGATACACTGCATATTACGTTATATTACTTGGTATTTTCATTGATATACTGCATATTACGTTATATTATAAGGTATTTTCAATGATACACTGCATATTACGTTATATTACATGGTATTTTCATTGATATACTGCATATTACGTTATATTATAAGGTATTTTCAATGATACACTGCATATTACGTTATATTATAAGGTATTTTCAATGATACACTGCATATTACGTTATATTATAAGCTATTTTCAATGATACACTGTATATTACGTGATATTACATGGTATTTTCTATGATACACTGCATATTACGTTATATTATAAGGTATTTTCAATGATACACTGCATATTACGTTATATTATAAGGTATTTTCAAAGATACACTACAAATTACGTAATATTATAAGGTATTTTCAATTATACACTGCATATTACGTTATATTACATGGTATTTTCATTGATACACTGCATATTACGTTATATTATAAGCTATTTTCAATGATACACTGTATATTACGTGATATTACATGGTATTTTCTATGATACACTGCATATTACGTTATATTATAAGGTATATTCAATGATACACTGCATATTACGTTATATTATAAGGTATTTTCAATGATACACTGCATATTACGCTATATTATAATGTATTTTCAATGATACACTGCATATTACGTTATATTATAAGGTATTTTCAATGATACACTGCATGTTACGTTATATTATAAGGTATTTTCAATGATACACTGCATATTACGTTATATTATAAGGTATTTTCAATGATGCACTGCATATTACGTTATATTATAAGGTATTTTCAATGATACACTGCATATTACGTTATATTATAAGCTATTTTCAATGATACACTGTATATTACGTTATATTATAAGGTATTTTCTATGATACACTGCATATTAGGATATGTTATAAGGTATTTTCAATGATACACTGCATATTACGTTATATTATATGGTATTTTCAATGATACACTGCATATTACGTTATATTACTTGGTATTTTCATTGATATACTGCATATTACGTTATATTATAAGGTATTTTCAATGATACACTGCATATTACGTTATATTACATGGTATTTTCATTGATATACTGCATATTACGTTATATTATAAGGTATTTTCAATGATACACTGCATATTACGTTATATTATAAGGTATTTTCAATGATACACTGCATATTACGTTATATTATAAGCTATTTTCAATGATACACTGTATATTACGTGATATTACATGGTATTTTCTATGATACACTGCATATTACGTTATATTATAAGGTATTTTCAATGATACACTGCATATTACGTTATATTATAAGGTATTTTCAAAGATACACTACAAATTACGATATGTTATAAGGTATTTTCAATGATACACTGCATATTACGTTATATTACATGGTATATTCAATGATACACTGCATATAACGTAATATTATAAGGTATTTTCAATGATACACTGCATATTACGATATGTTATAAGGTATTTTCAATGATACACTGTATATTACGTTATATTATAAGGTATTTTCAATGATACACTGCATATTACGTTATATTATAAGGTATTTTCAATGATACACTGCATATTACGTTATATTATAAGGTATTTTCAATGATACACTGCATATTACGTTATATTATAAGGTATTTTCAATGATACACTGCATATTACGATATGTTATAAGGTATTTTCAATGATACACTGCATATTACGCTATATTATATGGTATTTTCAATGATACACTGCATATTACGTTATATTATAAGGTATTTTCAATGATAAACTACGATATATTAGAAGGTATTTTCAATGATAAACTACGATATATTAGAAGGTATTTTCAATGATACACTGCATATTACGTTATATTATAAGGTATTTTCAATGATACACTGTATATTACATGGTATTTTCTATGATATACTGCATATTACGTTATATTATAAGGTATTTTCAATGATACACTGCATATTACGTTATATTATAAGGTATTTTCAATGATACACTGTATATTACATGGTATTTTCTATGATATACTGCATATTACGTTATATTATAAGGTATTTTCAATGATACACTGTATATTACATGGTATTTTCTATGATATACTGCATATTACGTTATATTATAAGGTATTTTCAATGATACACTGCATATTACGTTATATTATAAGGTATTTTCTATGATACACTGCATATTACGTTATATTATAAGGTATTTTCAATGATACACTGCATATTACGATATGATATAAGGTATTTTCAATGTTACACTGCATATTACGTTATATCGTAAGGTATTTTCAATGATACACTGCATATTACGTTATATTATATGGTATTTTCAATGATACACTGCATATTACGTTATATTATAAGGTATTTTCTAAGATACACTGCATATTAGGATATGTTATAAGGTATTTTCAATGATACACTGCATATTACGTTATATTACATGGTATTTTCTATGATACACTGCATATTACGTTATATTATAAGGTATATTCAATGATACACTGCATATTACGTTATATTATAAGGTATTTTCAATGATACACTGTATATTACGCTATATTATAATGTATTTTCAATGATACACTGCATATTACGTTATATTATAAGGTATTTTCAATGATACACTGCATGTTACGTTATATTATAAGGTATTTTCAATGATACACTGCATATTACGTTATATTATAAGGTATTTTCTATGATACACTGCATATTAGGATATGTTATAAGGTATTTTCAATGATACACTGCATATTACGTTATATTATATGGTATTTTCAATGATACACTGCATATTACGATACGTAATAAGGTATTTTCAATGATACACTGCATATTACGTTATATTACTTGGTATTTTCATTGATATACTGCATATTACGTTATATTATAAGGTATTTTCAATGATACACTGCATATTACGTTATATTACATGGTATTTTCATTGATATACTGCATATTACGTTATATTATAAGGTATTTTCAATGATACACTGCATATTACGTTATATTATAAGGTATTTTCAATGATACACTGCATATTACGTTATATTATAAGCTATTTTCAATGATACACTGTATATTACGTGATATTACATGGTATTTTCTATGATACACTGCATATTACGTTATATTATAAGGTATTTTCAATGATACACTGCATATTACGTTATATTATAAGGTATTTTCAAAGATACACTACAAATTACGATATGTTATAAGGTATTTTCAATGATACACTGCATATTACGTTATATTACATGGTATATTCAATGATACACTGCATATAACGTTATATTATAAGGTATTTTCAATGATACACTGCATATTACGATATGTTATAAGGTATTTTCAATGATACACTGTATATTACGTTATATTATAAGGTATTTTCAATGATACACTGCATATTACGTTATATTATAAGGTATTTTCAATGATACACTGCATATTACGCTATATTATAAGGTATTTTCAATGATACACTGCATATTACGCTATATATAAGGTATTTTCAATGATACACTGCATATTACGTTATATTATAAGGTATTTTCAATGATACACTGCATATTACGTTATATTATAAGGTATTTTCTAAGATACACTGCATATTAGGATATGTTATAAGGTATTTTCAATGATACACTGCATATTACGTTATATTACATGGTATTTTCTATGATACACTGCATATTACGTTATATTATAAGGTATATTCAATGATACCTGCATATTACGTTATATTATAAGGTATTTTCAATGATACACTGCATATTACGCTATATTATAATGTATTTTCAATGATACACTGCATATTACGTTATATTATAAGGTATTTTCAATGATACACTGCATGTTACGTTATATTATAAGGTATTTTCAATGATACACTGCATATTACGTTATATTATAAGGTATTTTCAATGATGCACTGCATATTACGATATGTTATAAGGTATTTTCAATGATACACTGTATATTACGTTATATTATAAGGTATTTTCAAAGATACACTACAAAATTACGTATATTATAAGGTATTTTCAATTATACACTGCATATTACGATATATTATATGGTGTTTTCAATGATACACTCAATATTACGTTATATTATAAGGTATTTTCAATGATACACTGCATATTACGTTATATTATAAGGTATTTTCAATGATACACTGCATATTACGTTATATTATAAGCTATTTTCAATGATACACTGTATATTACGTGATATTACATGGTATTTTCTATGTAGACTGCATATTACGTTATATTATAAGGTATTTTCAATGATACACTGCATATTACGTTATATTATAAGGTATTTTCAAAGATACACTACAAATTACGATATGTTATAAGGTATTTTTCAATGATACACTGCATATTACGTTATATTACATGGTATTTTCAATGATACACT